>SJXQ01003693.1:6835-122952 GCA_006408695.1 Aepyceros melampus | reverse complement strand
GGGGCAGGGGAGGGGGGGGGGGGGGGGGGAGGAGAAAAGCCAGAGAATGGTAATAGGTATAGAAAACAATAAACAACAAGAAAAGTGGAGACAAGTCTATGAACAGCCAAGGAATATAACTTTTTTAGGAATTCAACTTATTTTTACCTATCTCACTTGTATCTTTAATACCCAGGTGGCAGGATATTAAAAAAACAAAACAAAAAAACCTCTATGCAGGAAATCAACATAGGGAATCTGTATACCAGCTTCTGGTACTCAACTACATACTTTGATTTTAACCTAGAAATAAGACTATACAGGTTGCTATGAAAAATCCAGATAAAACTTAATTCATTTAGCACATGCTTTTTATTTACACTTGTACAAGTAAAGTAAAATGTCTTTAACTCTGCAAAATTAAACACAGCTTTATAGTTGTGGAAAATGCTTTATAGTTATCCATACTTACTTCCGAGCTAAGATATCTGGGGTCAGGGCATCAGTGGTTTCTGAATCACTCAATGCATCTTCATCATCAGCTACCATACTAAGATGACAAACACATTATAAATTAATACTTGAACTAAATTTTTTAAGCAGGAAAACAAGGTAGAGACCATAATTCTACTGACCAGAGTATCAATATATTTATGGCTCTGTTGTCATCTTTGAAGTTTAATTTTAAATTGTTTCTATTTAATGCAAATACCTAAAAGTATAGCACCAATCAAGAAAAGCCTTCAAATAATTTTAAAAAACTACTGCAATCATGAAAATAAATATTGAAAACAAATTATCTGGGGAAAAAAAGAAATCAACATTTCAATTATCCTATACAGTAGGAGGGAACAATTAATGCAAAAGAAATCCCATGTGGTTTTAGTATGTGTATTTATACATTAACCTGGCTTCCCTGGTGGCTCAGACAGTAAAGAATCTGCCTGCAGTGAAGAAGAACCAGTTTGATCCCTGGGTCAGGAATATCCCCTGGAGAAAGAAATGGCTACCCATGTAGCCACGTGTCATAAAGAGTCGGACATGACCAAGCAACTAAACTTTTCACTGAAGATAAGACACAAATGATCTATGCAGATACAGGTTAAGTAAAATAACAAAATTAGATACTAAGACCTAGGAAATTTAAAAGTTACTTAGCTTTCCCAATCTACCTTCTAATGAAAAATTTGCTCTCCACTTAATGCAAAAAAAATGGTTATCTTTATTATTTAAATATAAACAGTTTTAAAATAATGGCTACAAGCTGGGTTTTTTTTTTTAAATCATGTTCGATCTTAATTTTTTTTGGATATGTATCTCCAAGCAACACAGATAAGGGATGTCTACTACCTTGACTGAAAAGGAAGAAAGCACTGACTTTGGATTCTGGTACAATGAAACTCAAGATATGTTTTAAAGTATACATCTGTAATTAGGAGCAAATTAGGAGGATCACTTTCATAAATGATATGTCTATTTCTTCCTTTAAGATTGTTTCAGTATCTGCACTCCTATTTTATTATGTCCTCCCTTCATCACAACCTTCATGTTTATTCATTTTTACTGTTTTTGCTATCATCAATTTATAATTTCATTTTATCTTCCAAAGTTTCATCCATTGATTTAAAACAGAATTTAACTCTATTTTTTTTTAATTTATCTATTTAGTTATTTATTTGGCTGTGCCAGGTCTTAGTTGTGGCATGTGAGATCTAGTTACCTAACTGGGGATGAAACTTGGAACCCCTGCATTAGGAGTGCAGAGTCTTGGCCACTGGACCACCAGGAAGTCCCTCTAACCCTGTTTTAATAGTAACTTCTGGACTTCTGTTGTCTTACTTCAGTGACAAACACAAATATTTCAGTCCTGAAAATCTTTTTTCTATACAATCTAGGCATGATCTAAATCAGGTATTTCTAACTTATTTAGAAACCCATTATGTTTACTGGTACATTAGTCTTCATACTTACTACAGCCACACACTATCATTTTAATATTCATTAAAAAAAATTCTGGAAGACTCAAAACTAACAATTCCAATGCAATTATATGAAATACAATATCATTTAAGTTAAAAATAAGGACATGAGATAGCAGTAATGTTCATTTTTTTTTTTGCATGGGTTAAGAAAGAGTTAACCATCTGTGAAATTATCCCTTTTCTGCAAAGAGAATGAATAAGACCCTGCTATCTACTTAAGAAGCAAACAAGCCCAACTCTCATCTTCCTTTTTACAAGTAGATTACTTTAAGGAAGGCAGAAGTTACTAATCTTAGCATATCATTAGCAGCTAGCAACGACTGAAGTGCAATAAATATACATCTAATACTATAACTGTAGCATAAAAAATGGATTTCATAAAGTTCGATGTTATTTATGCTATTACACAAAAATATGCAGGTGGGTTATTAATTAGTGTTCCAGTAAAAAATTAAAAAGAAAAACAACTGAGAAAAGGAATGGTGTGCACAAACACTACCTGTGGTAAGGAGTGCTAGGCTCGTCTATCTTCATTAAACCATAGTCTTTGTCTGCTGGATGATAGGTCGCCAGGATGTTCATTTCATCCCACTTCTGGGACTTTTTACTAAAATTAAAAAATTTTAAATTTTCCTTAATGTAGTAAAAGACAAAAAACACCCAAATCTCACATTTCAATTTCTATTTGACTGCTAACTTCTATTTTCACATCTACTTGTTGGAATAGAAACTAACTTGGGTAAAAGCTGTAAGTAACTATAATAAAATGTAAGTAAATATTTCATATAATACGTAGTGTCCACATATTAAAAACACATCACAGTTGTTCCTTGGGGTATTGGTTCCAGGACCCACATGGATACCAAAACCCAAGGATGCTCAAATCTCCTCTATAACATGGTAGAGTATCTGCAGATAATCTCGTACACCCTCCCATTTACATTGTATCATTACTAGATTACTTATAATACCTAATAAATATAAATAGTCATAAATACAATATAAAAACCATGCAAATAAATAGCTGCTGGCACACGGTAAATTCAAGTTTTGGTTTTTAAAATTTTCTGGAAATTTTTTTTTTCTAGAATATTTTTGATCCATGGTTGGTTGAATCTCGGATGCAGAAACTGTGGATACACAGGAATACTCAAGATTCTTCACTGGGCATTTATAAAAAACTATTATGACATGTTTCATCTTCATCTCGCCTATAGAACAACAGCAAAAACTGGAATTTATACATTGCTTGATCTCAACAGTTAAGGATTTTGGATCCATCATATATTTTTAACAGTTTGATGAAAAAAACACAACAGGAATATTTTTCTCGACTTATTTTTTTAGCAGTATCCGTAACAATCAATGGAGAAGGAAACGGCAACCCACTCCAATATTCTTGCCTGGAGAATCCCATGGACAGAAGAACCTGGCAGGCTACAGTCCGTGGGGTTGCAAGAGTCAGATATGACTTAGCAACGACCACCAACACCATAACAATCAAAAGAATCAGAACATAAAACTACAGAGAAAATCTCACTAAACTCAGATACTATTAATGAAGATTTAGATTATACATAAACTTATAGTTCAGTTTTCTAAGATTTTATCTTTTTTTTAAATTTGCTAAGTAATGGTATATTCAGATCACCTGAGATAAATCTGCTTATGAAAACCAGAAATGCTTTGTAAGTATCTTATGAATATTCATTAGTATCCATCCAACAAAATACCTGCACAATTACTAAGGTGATCAATGATGCCTTAATTACAAATTCTTACCTATTCATTAAAAAGGACAAAAACAACCTCTCTGCAAGTCAACAACATTGTTACATATACAATTTATGACTTGATTATATACTTGAAATTAAAACTACTTTAAAAAGAATGTGGATTTTACACAGATTCAAATCCTTTCCATATTTGTTCCACACTGGTGATGTTTTACTGCGGATATTTTCAATTTTCCTAAATCTTCCAATACTTGATCTTGAAATGCTCTTAGAGAATGACCCACTTAAAATTTTAGTATCATATTCTTTTCTTCATACTCTAAGTCACCTTAAAAATGACATGGGCCACTCATGGCAGGTGAGCCTGACTTTACGTTCTTTTGCTTTCCACACTAAAATGCCCACATGTCCTCATTTAAGACTAAGCACTTTTTTTTCCTTCCTATTTTTATTGTGGTAAAATATACATAATACAAAATTCACCATTTTAACCATTTTTTAGTGTATAGTTCTGTGGCATTAAGTACATTCATATCATTGTACAACCATCTGCTTTTCAACACTGTCTAGGTTTGTCATCACTTTCCTGCCAAGAAGCAATCGTCTTCTAATTCCATGGCTGCATTCACCATCCGCAGTGATTTTGGAGCTCAAGAAGAGGAAATCTGTCACTTCTTCCACCTTTTCCCCCTTTATTTGCCATGCGGTAATGGGGCTGGGTGCCATGATCTTAGTTTTTTTTAATATTTAGTCTTAAGCTGGCTCTTTCACTCTCCTCCTTCACCCTCATATCAAGAAGCTCTTTAGTTCCTCTTCGCTTTCTGCCATTAGTGTGGTATTATCCATGTATCTGAGTTTGTTGATGTGTCTCTCACCTATCTTGATTCCACCTTGTAACTCATCCAGCCCAGCATTTCTCATCATGTGCTCAGCGTATAGGTTACAGTGACAGCAGACAGCCCTGTGGTACTCCTTTCTCCATCTTGAACCAATCAGTTGCTCCATACAGGGTTCTGAGTGTTGCTTCTTGACTTGCATACAGGTTTATCAGGAGACAGATGAGATGGTCTGGTATTCCCATCTCTCTAAGAGGTTTCCGACTTCCCTGGTGGCTCAGAGGTTAAAGCGTCTGCCTCCAATGCGGGAGACCCGGGTTCGATCCCTGGGTCGGGAAGATCCCCTGGAGAAGGAAATGGCAACCCACTCCAGTATTCTTGCTTGGAGAATCTCATGGACTGAGGAGCCTGGTGGGCTGCAGTCCATGGGGTCACAAAGAGTCGGACACGACTGAGTGACTTTACTTACTTACTTATTTACTTAAGAGGTTTCCAGTTTGCCATGATCCACACAAAGGCTTTAGCGTAGTTGATGAAACAGAGACAGATGTATCTACATTACATTACAATAAAATATTTTAAAAATAAACAATACAAAATGACTTTGTTAAGTGTGTCCTAATATCTAAGTAAAAATAAATAATGCTAGCAATATTTAATTAAAAACAATTTTATCATCATTAGAAGAATGAATATGGCCTTTGCAGTTGAAAAGGGACCCCTCAAACGCTGTAAATCTGTTCTGTAAGATAAATGATAGAAGAAAAGAACTGTAGGATGTAAGAAATATTTTCCTAAAATTAAGGATAAAACTTAATATGCACAACCATAGCATCTTAACCCACTAACAATTTTGATTTCTGTATATTCTTTCCACTCCATATAACATAAGAAAAAATACCCAAGCAATCACAGCATATAAAAATATATAGACAAAACAGTACATATAGTATACATAAAAATAGCTCCTACATCAGTACATGTATTTTATCATAATAAGCTGCTTGTATTTTCTAGTCTTTACCTTTTTAGTATTCAGTTCAGTTCAGTTGCTCAGTTGTGTCTGACTCTTTGCAACCCCATGAATTGCAGTATGCCAGGCCTCCCTGTCCATCACCAACTCCCGGAGTTCACTCAGACTCACGTCCATTGAGTCCGTGATGCCATCCAGCCATCTCATCCTCGGTCGTCCCCTTCTCCTCCTGCCCCCAATCCCTCCCAGCATCAGGGTCTTTTCCAATGAGTCAACTCTTCGCATGAGGTGGCCAAAGTACTGGAGCTTCAGTTTTAGCATCATTCCTTCCAAAGAAATCCCAGGGTTGATCTCCTTCAGAATGGACTGGTTGGATCTCCTTGCAGTCCAAGGGACTCTCAAGAGTCTTCTCCAACACCACAGTTCAAAAGCATCAATTCTTCGGCGCTCAGCCTTCTTCACAGTCCAACTCTCACATCCATACATGACCACAGGAAAAACCATAGCCTTGACTAGACGGACCTTAGTCGGCAAAGTAATGTCTCTGCTTTTGAATATACTATCTAGGTTGGTCATAACTTTTCTTCCAAGGAGTAAGCGTCTTTTAATTTCATGGCTGCAGTCACCATCTGCAGTGATTTTGGAGCCCAAAAAAATAAAGTCTGACACTGTTTCTACTGTTTCCCCATCTATTTCCCATGAAGTGATGGGACCAGATGCCATGATCTTCATTTTCCGAATGTTGAGCTTTAAGCCAACTTTTTCACTCTCCTCTTTCACTTTCATTAAGAGACTTTTTATCTCCTCTTCACTTTCTGCCATAGGATGGTGTCATCTGCATATCTGAGGTTATTGATATTTCTCCCGGCAATCTTGATTCCAGCTTGTGTTTCTTCCAGCCCAGTGTTTCTCATGATGTACTCTGCATAGAAGTTAAATAAGCAGGGTGACAATATACAGCCTTGACGTACTCCTTTTCCTATTTGGAACCAGTCTGTTGTTCCATGTCCAGTTCTAACTGTTGCTTCCATTCAATAATAAACTATTCTCCTAATGTTAAATGTTTAGATTGAATCCAATGTCTTCCTACTTAAAAGTAGAAATGTTTGTGCATATTCTACTGAGTGATATTTTTAGGGTAATGAAATGGCAACCCACTCCAGTATTCTTGCCTGGAGAATCCCATGGACGGAAGAGGCTGGTGGGCTACAGTTCCCGGGGTAGCAGAGTCGGACATGACTGAGCGACTTCATTTTCACTTCACTAGGGACAACCATATTTAGGTTAAACTGAAGAGCTCTGTAGATCACTCTATGTTGCCACATAGCCTTTTTCTCTTTTTTAAGAGAGCACTGCTTGTAATGTCCCCAAATAATTACTAAAACTTTGCCAGGACTGGGTATCTGGGTATTTTGCCCACCTGAGCAGGTATAAATTGATATTTAAACACTGCTTTATGTCTGGTTTCTCTACTTATTACCTAATAAATAATGAAAAAATGCTTATTTTACTTTCCTTGTATGAACTGTTTGCATCCTTTGTCTATTTTCTGGAAACATTCTCATTAATTTATAGCTATATAAATGTAAAGAACACACTCAAATTTATGAGGTTTAAACACATTATATATAACTCAAAGCTATATATAAGGTATAAACCATATTATACAGAACCTCCTTGTTGGGTTATATAACCCAAATTTTTTGTACTTTGCTTGCCATTTACTTTCTACAATAAACAGAATTAAAGTTTTATATATCCAAAGCTTCAGTCTACTTCTTCAACACAATACTAAGAGAAAAAGAAATCCTTACACTGTCAAGATCCAGAGAAATAATATCTTGCAAAACCATGAATTTAAATAAGGGCATAAAACAATAGGCTCCAAAGAACATTAGAAATTCTTAGGAGGAAAGTAATGAAGTCAGAGAAACTGCGAAGAGGACAAAGAATACCGGAATTAGCACCTCTTAAGTTTGGTAGAATTAACATCAGTTGAGCAACAAAATCCAAGGAGTGAATTTGAGTTTACTCCCAATACTACCACAATCATTCCTATGACCTTCACTGGGCCATTCTTCAGCAATCAATGTAAAGAAATAGAGGAAAAGAACAGAATGGGAAAGACTAGAGATCTCTTCAAGAAAATTAGAGATACCAAGAGAACATTTCATGCAAGGATGGGCTCGATAAAGGACAGAAATGGTCTGGACCTAACAGAAGCAGAAGATATTAAGAAGAGGTGGCAAGAATACACGGAAGAACTGTACAAAAAAGATCTTCATGACCCAGATAATCATGATGATGTGTTGACTAATCTAGAGCCAGACATCTTGGAATGTGAAGTCAAGTGGGCCTTAGAAAGCATCACTACGAACAAAGCTAGTGGAGGTGATGGAATTCCCGTTGAGCTGTTTCAAATCCTGAAAGATGATGCTGTGAAAGTGCTGCACTCAATTTGCCAGCAAATCTGGAAAACTCAGCAGTGGCCACAGGACTGGAAAAGGTCAGTTTTCATCCCAATTCCAAAGAAAGGCAATGCCAAAGAATGCTCCAACTACCGCACAATTGCACTCATCTCACATGCTAGTAAAGTAATGCTCAAAATTCTCCAAGCCAGACTTCAGCAATATGTGAACCGTGAACTCCCTGATGTTCAAGCTGGTTTTAGAAAAGGCAGAGGAACCAGAGATCAAATTGCCAACATCCGCTGGATCATGGAAAAAGCAAGAGAGTTCCAGAAAAACATCTATTTCTGCTTTATTGACTATGCCAAAGCCTTTGACTGTGTGGATCACAGTAAACTGTGGAAAATTCTGAAAGAGATGGGAATACCAGACCACCTGACCTGCCTCTTGAGAAATCTGTATGCAGGTCAGGAAGCAACAGTTAGAACTGGACATGGAACAACAGACTGGTTCCAAATAGGAAAAGGAGTACGTCAAGGCTGTATATTGTCACCCTGCTTATTTAACTTATATGCAGAGTACATCATGAGAAATGCTGGACTGGAAGAAACACAAGCTGGAATCAAGATTGCTGGGAGAAATATCAATAATCTCAGATATGCAGATGACACCACCCTTATGGCAGAAAGTGAGGAGGAGCTAAAAAGCCTCTTGTTGAAAGTGAAAGAGGAGAGTGGAAAAGTTGGCTTAAAGCTCAACATTCAGAAAACGAAGATCATGGCATCTGGCCCCATCACTTCATGGGAAATAGATGGGGAAACAGTAGAAACAGTGTCAGACTTTGTTTTTTTGGGCTCCAAAATCACTGCAGATGGTGACTGCAGCCATGAAATTAAAAGGCGCTTACTCCTTGGAAGAAAAGTTATGACCAACCTAGATAGTATATTCAAAAGCAGAGACATTACTTTGCCGACTAAGGTCCGTCTAGTCAAGGCTATGGTTTTTCCTGTGGTCATGTATGGATGTGAGAGTTGGACTGTGAAGAAGGCTGAGCGCCGAAGAATTGATGCTTTTGAACTGTGGTGTTGGAGAAGACTCTTGAGAGTCCCTTGGACTGCAAGGAGATCCAACCAGTCCATTCTGAAGGAGATCAACCCTGGGATTTCTTTGGAAGGAATGATGCTAAAACTGAAGCTCCAGTACTTTGGCCACCTTATGCGAAGAGTTGACTCATTGGAAAAGACCCTGATGCTGGGAGGGATTGGGGGCAGGAGGAGAAAGGGACGACCGAGGATGAGATGGCTGGATGGCATCACAGACTCAATGGACGTGAGTCTGAGTGAACTCCGGGAGTTGGTGATGGACAGGGAGGCCTGGCGTGCTGCGATTCATGGGGTCGCAAAGAGTCGGACACGACTGAACTCAACTGAACTGGGCCATTAACACCACTCAGAAAAAATAGAGGCACAATCACTTACACTTTAAGGGTGAAAGCACTGCTGGTTTCAGTTGCTCCCTCCCTCTTGGGTGACTAGTTTCCCTGCAGCCTAAGTCTGCACCAGAAAAAGTCACCACTTCTCACCTTCACTTTGATAACTCACATGATGCCATCTCAAAGACCTACAGATCTTCCCTTGTAGCTCAGTGGGTCAAGTATCTGCCTGCAGTGCAGGGGACCAGGGTTTGATCCCTCCCACTCCAGTATCCTTGCCTGGAAAATCTCATGGACAAAGGAGCCTGGTGGGCTGTGGTCCATGGGGTCGCAAAGAGTCGGGCACGACTGAGCAACTAAACTTACACTTACAAAGACCTACATACTTCTTGTTGCTTGTGACTTTCTAATTTTTATCCGAGTTTAGAAGCAGGATTTTGCTTCAATGTGTTAAACTTTAAGCCCACATTTCAAAAAATGGTTCTTTCTTAAATGAAGATTCAACTTCTGTAGGTTGACAAAGTACAATACTTTAAGGTTGAACAATTAAAGACTTAACAATAAAAGCAATTAATAAATAAAAGGTCACTTTTGGAAAACTTTAGTCAGTGAGCCTTTGACCATATTCAATATCCCTTTATAGGTAGAAAATGAGAAAGTTGAAGTATGATTACATAAAATTATGTTAAAGGAAATGAAGCACAATCTTTCCAAGCAGAATTTGCCACATTACCTAAGACTACTACAGAATCTGAATTGAACACGGTGAATCCAAAGCATGCTATGTACACAATCCTGTAAGAACGGAAAATTAGGTTTCTATACTTTTAATAGAATAAGACTAACATCTGAAGTACTGTGTTAAACATTTTACATTTAGTAACTCATTTAATAATTAAACTAGGCAGAACTATAATGAATAACTCACTGTTTAAGTCACAGACCTAGTAAGTAGTAAACAGGATCTGAACCCAGGCAATCTGGCCTCATTACTAATCAGTAACCTTATACACTTCTAATAAGACAAAATTTAGTAACACTTAACATATTTTCAACAATCCCAAATGCACATTTTTCTCACTTTAATATTTCTGAAAACAAAATATATCTTAAAATGGATGACATCTTATAATTGGCAGCATTTTTTTTTCTTGCTGTGACATAAAATCACGGGACATCTTAAAATCAATGATGTCTTGTTTTGATGAAGCACATGTACTTACTCACTGTAACTATTATGTCTGACATTCACAGGTTGTTTATAATATTCAAAGTATTCAGAAATAGGAATTCCACAATAATGGGGATGACAGTGGTGTTCTAACTAGTGGTATTTTAACACTAGATGTGTGCTACAGTGTACTGAAATTATCTATGCCTAATTTATGTGGATTTACAGATTCTATCCAGTTTTAATTAAACTAACCCTCAGAAAGGGGTACCTGAAATAACTACTCATTGAAGATAACAGTACCAATGCAAAGTATAAAGAATAAGAAAATAACAGCACTCTGATATTAAAAAAAGATGGTTTGACAAGGACAATATTAAGAGAGTCCTGAAGACTATGTAAAATATGGCAGTATATAAACCTCACTTTAAGTATACTTTGAACCTTGAGATATTATCTAACTGTAAACATATTTGAAACATATTTCATTTTTTCCTAATAAATGATGCACAATCAATAAGTTCAGAGACCGCTGGAATAGCACATCTCAATTATGACTTAAAAACCCCTTAGTATCATCTCTGTGTTACATAAACATTAGGTTATACACCCTCTTACAATTGATGGGGTGGGGGAGTGGTTTGTGCAGAAAAGGGAAACCACCACTGTATTTCACATGATAAAGGCACCAATAAAAGGTATGGTTATTCATGGATTCTATATTTGGAAATTTGCCTACTTGCTAAAATTTACCTGTAACTTCAAGATCAATACTGGAGGAGCTTTCTCTCTTTTACACATGCAAAGAGTGGGAAAAATCTGAGTAGTCTGAACATGCACTTGTTCCTAGCTGAAATTAAACCTTGTTTGAGATTAAACTTTGTTTCAGCTCTCTTACTGTAAATGTGTCCTTTTTACAGTCCTATTTAGTGCCATGTTTTTTGCTTTTTTGGTGAACTGCCTGTTCAAAATGGCTCCCAAGGATAGCGCTTAACTGCTATCTAGTGCTCCTAAGCCCATGAAAGCTGTTAAGTGCTTTATGGAGAAAACATGTGTTAGACAAACTTCTTCATTCAGGTATGAGATATAGTGCTGTTGGCCACATGTTCAATGTTAATGAATCAATATGTATTAAATTAGGTGTATTTAAACAAATTTTTAAAAGGTGATGAAAATGCTGTGACCACCAGCTTACAGTAACCTATTTTTATATTTCTTCTAGGAGTAACAGTTAGCATGAACTAATCCAGCGTTTGTGGTGCCTTTACAGAATGTATCTACTCAGAACACTGAGAATTGACTTAAATTCTTGGTCATTTTCACATTAATTAATATGAGATTATTTTGCCTTAAACTCTGGCTCCAACATTTAAAGCTAGACCATTGCACTATATTTTTTTAGTTTTTGAAGTTTAAGTGCATTGTAATTGAAAGAGCTATTTATTTCAGTCCTTTATAAACAAAAGGAAAAATACTGGGTGTCATTAAATTAAACATTACAAAAAGTTTGTTTCAAATATGTTCAGCTATACTTTCATTGTTTGCATTCAAAGAGGCTCTCATAAAGTCACTAATATTGGTTGTATGAACTGTGACATAAATAACAATGTACACTGTATTACCAAAAGAATTACTTTATTTCTTTTATAGTCATAACAACACTTACCATGAAAAAACCCATCCCTTTTACTACTTAGAACCAAACATCATAAACCTCAATCAATTAGGGCTTGGCAGCTCCCTTTGAAGATAGGACTATAACCTTCTAATTTAGACAAGTCAAAGCCAACCGCCCTGAAAAAGGCTCATCTTAAATGAATCTGCCCTGTTGGTAGCTCCTAGAAAAGGAGCAGCCCTGTGTAAGTAAATCAGTCTAGTAAAGTGGCTTTCCAGGCAGGACTTGGAAAGTAAATCCTAATCAATTATATAAAGATGCCAATACAAAGAGTGGGGCCACCAGAAATTACAGCAGACTAAGGTTGAGAATAAACAGAAGTAGGGAAAGATAGAAGAAAATCTAAGCAGCTACTTGGTAGTCAAACAGAAAGAAGCTCACGCTGGAGAATAACTAAATAATTTAAATGCCACTGAGAACCACAGTGCTGCCGCCGAATACCCTGCAGTCATGTAAGAGCCTTCCATAGTTTGGTTTTTAGACTATCTTAGTCTTCCTGTTACAGCTATGTCTGGTAAGATTCTGTTTTTTTCAGCCCCATTACAACCCCCAATCTCAAACAGCTTACCCCAAATAGAGGTGGAAAACTGCATATCGGAGAATGTAAGAGTCAAACACCCAGGAGTAGGAGAGCTGCTAGACAAATTAAGGTCCTTTCCAATCCCCAAAGGCCACGATTCTAAACTATGATCTTACTTCATGTTTTGAAGACAACACAAATCCCCATAAATTCACCATCACCAAACTGTAGTTCCTTTTATAGCTCTAAAATGATTTTTTTAAACAGGTGTGCCCTGGTTCCAATATTCAAAGTTTTGGGGAACATCCTAATTTAGTATGACTTCACAGATTTCAACAACTTTTCTTAAGCCTTATTTCCAGTATGTAAGAGTCTTATATGCTAGCCCGTCTATGACTTCTAACCTAGTGTTTTATTTTACACTATATATTATCAGTTTTCCATCTTTTTTTTTTCTACTGAGGACTGCACCTTGGGTATCTTTCTCTGACCCATTAACATCTATTTCATTTTTTTAAAAGACTGGTCTATTTTCCCATTATACTAATGTACTATAATTAATATTTCACTAGTCCTTCTTAATGGACCTTGGGTTGTTACCAATTATTTACTATCACATACAATACTATAGGTCATCTCTTCACATACATATTTGCGAGTATGCAAAAGCAACTAAATTATCATGGCATCATTTTAACTTGGTACTTTCTGAACTGTTCTGAGCTTAAATATATCTTTCAAGAGGAACAAAGACTAGAAAGTACTCAAATTCTTGTTGCAGATTCAAAAATAATTAGCAATAAGTAGCTTTCCATTAAACATAGATCAGACTGGGGAAATGTCTGTTTCTTTTAATGCAGAGATAATGACAAACCAGGACCCAAGGGAGTGAATGTGGCACGATGCTTTTCTTTCGATAATGTTCACCTAAAAAGGAATGACCGTGGAAGAAGGGCAATTAGAAAAATGGAGAAATCTTTTTCGGAGGAGTCTCTTATTAGTCTGCGACTGCATCTTAAAGGATTTCCAATCCAGGAAAAATACACTTTAATTATTGAATTTTAGACACTCGGATACGAAGTAAGTAATAACTGCTTAACAGGTGAAGCGTTACAACTTCAATTTGATTCTTTAATATTCCCAATCTCCAAAAACTTAAAGATCCTGATGTATGTTTTAAAATTATTATATATGTACATATGTTAACACACACACACAAACGCACAATAAACGTCATAGCTCCTGCCTTCTTTATAATCACTCCACCCCTAAGCCTGGCCGGCGGAGGGAGACCTGAGCCGCGCAGGGGCCGCAACTACGCAACCGCCACGCCCGCCGGCCGCGCTCGGGCTCGGGATCTGGGGTTGGTCCGGCTAGGGGTCTGCAACGGCACCGGGAGAAAGGTGGGGCTTCCCAGGCTGACCCGATGGACGAGCGGCGGCCCCTCTCGGCTCTCACCTCAGCTCTTCGTCGACACTCTTGCCGGGCTGTTCGGCCGAGGACACCACAGAGGAAGTCGCAGAGCTCTTGTTCTTCAGGATCCCCTTGATGGGCCGGTGCGAGGCCGTCGAGGCCGCCATTGCCTGCTGCTCCGGCGGTCGGCTCAGCGTCGCTGCTTGGCGCCGAGTTCAGGAAGGAAAGGGCTGGGCGCGAGCAGAAACTCGCCAGGCAGCCGCCGAGCCCGCCTGGGGCTGAAGCGGCCGCACCTGCTGTCGCGGAGACAGCCACCAGAGTTGTTGTCACGACACAACGACTCGGACGCTCTGGCGTCTAGCCGACGCCGCGTGGCTGGCAGCCCTCCGCGAGCCCTTGGCCACTGGCACTCTAACCGTGGCCCGCGGAGAGAAGCCGGCCTAGCGCCGGAACGACGCCGACGCTAATGCCAAGCGGGCCCGCCCTCTCGCGATATCTAGGGCGGGGCGGGGGCGGGGCAAGAACAATGCCAACCTCCTCGCCCCGCCCCCTTCCCGTGCGGTCTCGGTGAGTTAGCGCCAACCGCGCTGGGGCTCTGAGAGCTGTTTGATAGAACCTGAGGAGAGGTTTCCAGTTTGACTCTATACCGAATGGCAAATCTCTCTAAGCACCGTTGCTCCCACCACTTCATAAGTTCTTATTGTTAGTTCTGTATTTTATAGATCTGAAAATTGAGGCTCAAAGGTGACATCATTCCCCAAAGACATTAACTGACTTTCAGAGAAATGCAATGTGTCTCTTCTTTCCTTCCATTTAACAACCATAAAAAGCTTAACTCTCCATTATAAAGTCATGAAATGTCAGCATTGGAACGGTCCTTAGAGACCTATTGTGGGATCACAGAATATTGACTTTTATGAAATCATAGAACATCAACGTTGAAATAGTCTAACATTTTTTACCATTGGAAAAGCTGAAGGCTCAGTTCAATTCAGTTCAGTTCAGTCGCTCAGTCGTGCTAGGGAGGAGAAATGACCTAACCACCACTATCACAAGACCCATCTGTAGTATGCGGTCATAGAACTTCATTCAGACTTACACTTCTGATCTGATATTTCTCCATTTTACCACATTCTGCCTGTGTTGGTAATCCCATGGAAGAGATCGCTGGCAGAAATTCCTAGAATGGTGGTTTAGAATCTGTCTCCCCCCCAAATCTTAGGAACTCAGTGTAAGGAGCCATCCAACACTGGGTGAAATAGGCCAAAAAATTCTGGGACTGTCTAGGTCTTTGTAAGATGAGTCTCAAAAGAGAAAAAAAACACACACACACACACACAAAACCCTCCCACCCACAGTCTCCTCACCTTATCTCTGCCTGGGTGTGAGTGAAAGATACCAGGGATGACTTGGATGAGAGAGGAAAAGAGAACTCAATGCTGTAATGGGCCAGTATATGTGTATATCCTGGTTGTGGGTGCTGTGGCTGCTGTGGCTGCTGTGAGAAGTGGGTTCTAGGGAAAGGCAGGAGTTTAAAGCCCTGGGGACACTCTGAGGACTCGGGTGTATCTAAAGTCAAGCTCAGGCCAGCGGAGGGGGTGGTATCTACTCCAGCTACGCAGGCTCTCTCCATACAGCGCCAGCACTAGAGTTGTACAGGTGGGAAAGGCAGAGGGCTCAGATTAAGCAAGTTGCCACCTGTTATGGGTTAAGTATGTCACCCTAAAAATGTTAGGGCTTCCCTTGTGGCTCAGACAGTAAAGAATCTGCCTGCAATGCAAGAGACCCAGGTTTGATCCCAGGGTCAGGACGATTCCCTAGAGAAGGGAAAGGGTATCCACTCCAGTATTCCTGCCTGAGAATTCCATGGACAAAAACGTCTGCCAGGCTCTAGTCCATGGGCTTCCCTCATAGCTCAGTTGGTAAATCATCTGCCTGCAATGCAGGAGACCCAGGTTTGATTCCTGCGTCGGGAAGATCCCCTGAAGAAGGAAATGGCAACCCACTCCAGTATTCTTGCCTGAAGAATCCCATGGACAGAGGAGCCTGACAGGCTACAGTCCACGGGATTGCAAGAGTTGGACACGACTTAGTGACTAAACCACCACCACCAGTCCATGGGATCATAAAGAGTTGGACACGACTGAACAACCAACACTTCACTTCTAAAATAAGTTATATTGAAGTCTTAACCTCCAGTACTTCAGAATCTAAACTTATTTGGAAATACAGTCACTGCAGATGTAACTAGTTAATATGAGGTAGTACTGAAGTAGGGTGGGCCCCTAATCCAGTATGTCTGGTGTCCTTATAGGCAGAAAGCTGTCTGAAGACAGAGGACTGGAGTGATGCATGTATAAGCCTAGGGCCACCTGGGGCTTCCCAAAGTTGGCAGAAGCATGGAGAAAATTCTCCTTTAGAGTTCACAGAAGGAACCAGCCCTGCTGACACCTTGATTTAGGGCTTTTAGTCTCCAGACTGTGATATATTAAATTTCTGTTGTCTAAAACCAACCCAGCTTGTGGTACTTTGTTATGGCAGCTGTATATACTCCTCGCCTTCTGCTCCTATATTTCATCCTCAGCTCCCTCATCACCAGGCTTTTCCCCATCACCCTTTGCTTTAAAAAAAAAAAAACTTTAAACTTTTATTTTATATTGGAGTATAGTCAATTAACAATATTGTGGTAGTTTCAGGTGAACAGTGAGGGGACTCAACCATACATATACATGTATCATTCTCCCCCAAAACCCCTCCCATCCAGGCTGGCACATAACACTGAGCACAGTTCCATGTGCTATGCAATAGGTCTTGTTGGTTATCCATCTTAAATAGAGCAGCCCATCACCATTTCCTTGATCAGGCCTTCTCATTATCCTCATGACAGGTCAGAGCAGCAGACTAGTTCATGTAGAGTTGCCACCTCCTCCAGTGGATCAGCCCCCTGTAGATTCACAGATTACTAGGTCTAGAAGGGACCTTGTCAATCCACCAGTTAGCTCTCTAGACTCTTCAACAAATCCAGTGGCTGGGAGCTCTCCACCCCTCAACATAGTTCATTTTATCTTTGGACAGCTCCAAGTCAGAAAGTTCTTCCTTAGATTGATCTGACACCGTGGTTCCCAGCAACATCTGGCCACTGGCATAAGGGATGAGAGGAGAGAAGGTGAAGATACTGTATCATACCCCGATGGCAATGGTCTCACTCAGGTGTCCTATTCCTGGGCCCCAAACCTAGTCTCCCTTAACACAGGCTCTGTGCCCTGAAGAGCAACACTCATTTGGTTGCTTTGGAACTCAGCTCCTCAGAAACAACTGCAGGATTCCTGAAAACTTGCTATTTAGTTGCTAAGTCGTGTCCAACTCTTTTGCAACCTCATGGACTATACCCTCCCAGGCTCCTCTGTCCATGGAATTTCCCAGGCAAGAATGCTGCCATTTTCTTCTCCAGGGGATCTTCCCAACCCAGGGATCCGACCTGCATCTCCTGCATCGGCGGGCAGATTCTTTACCACTGAGCCACCACGGAAGCTACTCTGTTTTTATTGCCTCGGCCCCAGCCTGTAGCTGTGTTTCTGGCCTGGAACAGGGCCTCAGTAAAGGAATAATTACTACCTGGAGACAGTGGGGAGGGGAGTGAGTAGGAAGGGCAGGAGGGCAACAAGTTTGCTAGTCAGAGCTGCCTGTGTTCCCCAGGGATCGCCCTGGGCAGAGGCCTCCACATACCCCCTTGGCACCTCTGCTCCTGGAGCCACCTCGTTCCTAGGCAAAGGTCCTCCACTGCCCGGTGGATTTGTGCTCTTTACACCCTGATGGCCCTGCCCAGCCCCTGGGGCAGGGAGAGGCTTCTCATCCAAGGGGAAGCTGGATGGTCGCCTCCCTTCCTGAGTTCTTTCCATCCAAGTTTCCAACACCTGCCTTGCCTCTCCTCTGTCAGCAGGAGCCCGCTCCGCGGTGGTAATCCTGTTTTCAAAGGAATACACAAAACTTCTCTTCATGTTGTAAATTATTGGGCAGATTGGGGCAGATTGCTTGGTTCCTGCTTGGACCCACAGTCACCTCCCTGGACCTAACATGACTGGGCTCTAAATTAAATACTGCCTTGCTTTGAGACACTCATGAAAAGGGCTAGCACAGTGTGACTTAATGTGTTTTATTACAGTTAATAAAAAACACTGGAACAAGGAATGATATAGAGTTCTCTGAAGAACCTTGAAAAAAATATTTCGATCGTCAAAAGTCAAACTGTTGCCTCTTGTATTATTTCTCCTACTCCCAACCCCACTAAAAGTGAACATAGATGAAGATGACTTTCTTGTGTAAAAACATTAATGAAATATTAGCTTGACTGCAAGATTATGAATGCCAGTACAGTTTTTCTTTATATTTTAGAATAATTGAACCACTTTACTCCTTACTACAGTGTCCTTAGTAGAGTGTTACTTGTTCAGTCATGTTTGACTCTTTTCAACCCCATGAATGGTAGCCTGCCAGGCTCATTGTCCATGGAATTCTCCAGGTAAGAATACTGGAATGGGTAATCATTCCCTTCTTCCAGGGATCAAACCCAGGTCTCCCACATTGCAGGCAGATTCTTCCATAAAGAAAGCTGAGCACCAAAGCTGATGCCTTCAAATTGTGGTGCTGGAGAAGACTCTTGAGAGTCCCTCAGACTGCAAGGAGATAAAACCAGTCAATCCTAAAGGAAACAAACTTGGAAGATTCATTGGAAGGACTGATGCTAAAGCTGAAGCTCCAATATTTTGGCCACCTGATGCAAGAGCCGACTCATTGGAAAAGACTCTGAGGCTGGGAAGGATCGAAGGTAAAAGGAGAAGAGGGCAGCAGAAGATAAGATGGTTAGATAGCGTCCCTGACTCAATGGACATAAATCTGGCAAACTTCGGGAGACAGTGAAAGACAGGGAAGCCTGGTGTGCTGCAGTCCATGGGGGTCACAAAGAGTTGGATGTGACTTAGCATCTGAACAGCAACAACAATGCTCTTTAGTGTGGCCCAAAGAAGGCTTCCAAATGACAGCCCAAGCACAGAATTTGGCTGTATTTGTGTTAAATTTCTTGTGTGGGTTTGGCTGCCAAGAGATGGATTGTAGATGGAATCTTCTATTCTGGTTTCAGTTTCTAGAGATAGCTATTGAGGCGAAATATATATTTAACAATATCTACATGTTTAAGAATTACCTGTCAGTTACTTCTGCTCTTCTTGTGAAGACCTCATCGTGGTTGCTGATTCAGTGCTACACATAAAGAGGAGCAGAGGAGCCATGTTGAATGTACCTCCTTGTGTAGCTGAGCCAGCTGGCTCTCTTCTCACTGGAGTAGCCATTGAGGCCAACACCACCTGGTTTTCCACCAGGAACAGTATTCCAAGCTAAAGTGGCTTCTGTGACCAGCCTGCCTCAGTCATCACTAGGGCTCACTAAATGGAGGAGCACTAGTGCCTGCCCCAACCTCTGGAAAAATATCCAAGGGCTGGGACTTAATGACCACTGAGTCAGCAGCAGCTCTTTGCTTGTCAAGAATAGCACTTTTTTTCATTTCCTGTAATCCCTCCATGAGACAAGAAAAATCACAGATTTTATAGTGAAAACGAAAGTGTCAGTTGTTTGGTTGTGTCCGATGCTTTGCAACCCATGGATGGTAATCTGCCAGGCTCCTCTGTCCAAAGGATTTTCTGGGCAAGAATACTGGAGTGGGTTGCCATTTCCTTCTCCAGGGGATCTTGTCAACCCAGGGATTGAACCCCAGTCACTTGCATTACAGGCAGATTCTTTACCATCTGAATCACAGATTTTTTTTGTTTATTTTAATTAATTTTTATTTTTTAGTTTGTTTTGCTTTACAATACTGTATTCATTTTGCTATACATTGACATGAATCAGCCACGAGTGTACATGAACTCCCAATCCCGACCCCCACCTCCCCTCTCCTGCCCCACACCATCTCTCTGGATTATCCCCGTGCATCAGTCCCAAGCATCCTGCATCCTGCATTGAACCTAGACCGGCGATTCGTTTCACTTATGATATACATGTTACACTGCCACTCTCCCAAATCATCCCACCCTCTCCCTCTCCCACAGAGTCCAAAAGGCTGTTCTATACATCTGTAAAATCACAGATTTTATAGTACCTGGTAAAAATTGGGGGTAGCAGGGGCAAGATTATTTAAACAAAAATACCAAAGTATTCAAGAGAGAGGAAGAAAGCCAAGGACAGAGATTAATCATCTTTTTACTTTAAAAGTGGCTTTGAGTTACAACTCTCCACTGACTGTCATCTCTTCAAAGATGCCTATGAAAAGGATTTCTTTCACACACCAAAACACTGCCAAGGTACTTTTCTGAGAAGATCCACATAGCATAGGTACACCTGTCAACTATACAAGATTTCATTAGTTCCTAGATGTTTTCCTGACACTTTAAAAACTAGTTAAATTGAGGAAGTCTGGAAAAGTACTCACACGCTAATAAAGTAATGCTCAAAATTCTCCAAGCCAGGCTTCAGCAGTACATGAACTGTGAACTTCCAGATTTTTAGAAAAGGCAGAGGAACCAGAGATCAAATTGCCAACATCCGCTGGATCATGGAAAAAGCAAGAGAGTTCCAGAAAAACATCTATTTCTGCTTTATTGACTATGCCAAAGCCTTTGACTATGTGGATCACAATAAACGTGGAAAATTCTGAAAGAGATGGGAATATCAGACCACCTGACCTGCCTCTTGAGAAACCTATATGCAGGTCAGGAAGCAGCAGTTAGAACTGGACATGGAATGACAGACTGGTTCCAAATAGGAAAAGGAGACATCAAGGCTGTATATTGTCACCTTGCTTATTTAACTTGTATGCAGAGTACATCATGAGAAACGCTGGGCTGGAAGAAACACAAGCTGGAATCCAGATTGCAGGGAGAAATATCAATAACCTCAGATATGCAGATGACACCACCCTTATGGCAGAAAGTGAAGAGGAACTAAAAAGCCTCTTGATGAAAGTGAAAGAGGAGAGTGAAAAAGTTGGCTTAAAGCTCAACATTCAGAAAATGAAGATCATGGCATCCGATCCCATCACTTCATGGGAAATAGGCAGGGAAACAGTGGAAACAGCGTCAGACTTTATTTTTTGGGCTCCAAAATCACTGCAGATGGTGACTGCAGCCATGAAATTAAAAGATGCTTACTCCTTGGAAGAAAAGTTATAACCAACCTAGATAGCATATTCAAAAGCAGAGACATTACTTTGCCAACAACGGTCTGTCTAGTCAAGGCTATGGTTTTTCCAGTGGTCATGTATGGATGTGAGAGTTGGACTGTGAAGAAGGCTGAGCGCAGAAGAATTGATGCTTTTGAACTGTGGTGTTGGAGAAGACTCTTGAGAGTCCCTTGGACTGCAAGGAGATCCAACCAGTCCATCCTGAAGGAGATCAGCCCTAGGATTTCTTTGGAAGGAACAATGCTAAAGCTGAAACTCCAGTACTTTGACTACCTCATGTGAAGAGTTGACTCATTGGAAAAGACTCTGATGCTGGGAGGGATTGGGGGCAGGAGGAGAAAGGGACGACAGAGGATGAGATGGCTGGATGGCATCATGGACTGGATGGACGTGAGTCTGAGTGAACTCCGGGAGATGGTGATGGACAGGGAGGCCTGACGTGTTGCAATTCATTGGGTCGCAAAGAGTCGGACACGACTGAGCGACTGAACTGAACTGAGAAAAGTACTTATATTTTTCAAAACCTATCAGACAGAAAAGTAGAAAGGAAAAAGAAGGCAGGATAAGTAGTATGAAGAACCCTTAAACTGTAAGCAGGAAATGTGAATTATTTTTTGGCTAAGCTACAGATGTCTTTTGTGCCTGCCAGAAATCTTTCAGCTTTTTTGTGATTGTAAATTTTCTGTAAGTGTCAATGGGTCTGGTTTGTAAATTACTGTGCATAGTAAGAAAGCAAAGACATATATTGTAATTTTGTTGTGCTAATACTGCCAGATTCTATTGCATTTTATTATTCTGTGAACTCATAATGGAATAAAGAGTATAGACTTTGATTCAGAATATGTGTGATGTTGGTATAAATACTTCATTGAAAACCCTAAATATATTTTGAAGCCTATAGTCTTTGTTTACAGTGGGAAGACTTCTTATTTTAAAAACTGTATTTATGCTCACTTGCATATGTTCCACTTTGAAATTTCTCAACTATGTAATCTTATTTTTTTAATTAATTTATTTTTTAATTGAAGGATAATTGATTTACAGAATTTTCTTGTTTTCTGACGAAGGCCAACATAAATCAGCCATAAATATAAATATATTCCTCCCTTTCGACCCTCCCTCCCCGTCCCACCCCAAAATCTTAATTATTTTTATTTGACTGTTGTTAACAGTTCTAGACTGGTCTCGGGCCTGATCTCCATTTATCCTTACTGTCTGTTCATCTTAATACTGCTCTCATGCTAAAAAAAATTAATCATGTTATGTAATGAAATATAATGTATAAAATCAACTCTGCTTTGGCAGATGCAGTGTTAGAAATGGAGCAAACAATTAGACCCTTCCCCCCTTTTGCCTTTTATTCAAAGAGCTCAGTCTTCAGTGACTGCTTATCACCTAGGATAAAGTCCAAACTCCTTGGGCCTTCACAATCTGGCCCTATCTGTTTTCCTAGGCTCCCTGTCTTTTCACATCCACTTTCTTTCTCTTTATGTTCTTCAGACCAGTCTCACTACCATTCTCAAGGTGCTAGAAAGAAACTGTGGCCATGAGTCAAGTCTATTTCACCTACCTTCACTAATTCAAGGTCATTTTAAGATTCGGTGTCCTCCATGCAGCATGTACCCTAAACAATAAGTGTTTGCTAGAGTTATTTTCTAGAAACTTGAAGTCAGCTATATCTAGTCCAAGCTGAGCTGGACATAAGTGAGTGTCCACTCAGTGACCTTCTGACATCGCAGGATCAAACACTTTACCCTCAAATGGTGCTCAATGCCCTCATTTTTGAATGTGCAGAGGCCCATAGCTTATTTACATCTGCACAGAAAGACAGTTACCACCCCTTTCCAATCAGCTTTTCCCATACTTCCCACACCTCAAGACATCATGCAATTTTATTCCATAAATGTCCGGACCCCAAGCATTTGATAGACATATCTGAGATTTGGCTCCTCTCCTGGCTGCCTTTCAAATCAATCCTCACTGCTACAGACCTCATCATCTTAGTGGTCTGGCTTGCTGCAGGACTGGCAGAACAAACGTGGCTCAGTAACAGAAGCATCCCATGTTCCTTCACGTTTTCACGCTCTACTGGTTTGTGTGAAATGCTGTCCCCCATTCTTGCCCTGGAATTACCCCAGTTCAAGGGTCACCTCCTTCCCACTCCACTTAGGCAAATAGTCTTTGCCTCCACCTGGATCCTGAGGAGCTATTTGCCTGCCTCTGTCTTGTATCATAATTCTCCAAGTGTCTGTCTGTCTCTCCCACAGTGGCCTCTTCGGGAGCATTTCTTCTCTCAGCTCCACAACAGTATAACGTAACGGATGCGTGTCCGCCCATGAGCAGCACCCTATGAATGTTGGTCAAATCTGTGAATAAATAGAATAAATGCTTCTGAAATTCTTCCTCAATCAATAGTTCCCTTAAAAATATCAGTTTCTTAGAACTTTATCTGATTATATATCTTGCTCCACACAGCAGAGTGAGTTATTAACCAGCTATAAGGCTAGAAACAGTTGAGATAAGCGAGTCTGCTGAGTAAAGCAGAGAAGGCATTGAAGTGTGTGGAGGGGTTGTCTGTCAACAACAGTCTGTCAAAAATCTTTATCGAGGGCTTCTTATGTGCCAGGTCCTTTTCTAGGTGCCACCAATGGCTTGGTTCATACACTGAACGACAGCAGCTATTCTTTAATTTAGGTTCAGAACCCTTTCTAAAAAAATTCTTTGTTCTCATGTACATGCATTCAGTTTTAATTTGATCTGTGCTCTTTGAGAGCGGTATTGCTGTGTTCATAAAGGATCTTCCCCTGCATCATCAGGTGTTCTTATGAAGTGGGCCTGTGCTCTGGATGGGATTCCAGACCCTCTTCATTCTCCTGTGGCTAAAGCAGGTGGACAGGGGACCCTCACTAGGAACCACAAAACCCTCACAAGAGTGACTGGGGTCTAGCTGTTTCCTCCCCCTGGACTGGCAGTCAGGAAAGCTGGATGGGGAGACTGCAAGAAAAGCTCACACTTGGGAAAGCAGCAGTGGGGCTCCATTGGTGGGTGATTTCAGTGCGAACGTTCTCATCTGTGAAACATAAAGCAGGAAACACTGAGGATCGCCAATAATCTTCTTTAAAAAAATATTTCCTATCAAGAATATTCTAGGGCACAAAGGAATTTTCTTTTCACATTTTCTCATATGTGGGGTTTTCTAGCCAGCGTCATGAACTGAATTGAACTAAAAATGAAGCCAAAGTGAATACTACCTTTGTCCCTAGAACTTTGTTTTTAAACTGTGGCACCTATACTGTTGTATTGTAGGTAACTAACTAGAATGTTCTTTTTACTTGCTTGTCATTAATATTTGACCTACTTGGAAACCCAACCGTGTCCAAGATAGACCCTTGCGTGCATGCCAAGTTGCTTCAGTCGTGTCTGACTCTTTGCAACCCCATGGACTAGGCTCCTTTGTCCATGGGATCCTCCAGGCAAGAATACTCGAGTTTGTTGCTGTGTCCTCCTCCAGGGGATCTTCCCAACCCAGGGATCGAACCAGCATCTCTTAAGTCTCCTGCATTGGCAGGTATGTTCTTTACCACTAGTGCCACCTGGGAAGCCCAAGATAGACTCATAGTAAACATTAACTTTATCTTAATTTTAAGAAGATCCACTGTACTCCTAACACTTTAACATTCTAATTACAATGCTCAGCTGAGCTTATCAAAGGCAATGAATTATATTTGCCACATGTCAGAGGAAAGTCCAGAAGCATATTTGATTCTGTGCTAAAATGGCTACAGAGCAGGACTGTAGACCTCATGAGCGACTATAGTTGAAACTCACTTTGATCTTGCTAAATCCCTCTAAATAGGAAACAATGAATTAAGCCTGCAGGATAAATTCCTTCCAACTCTTTCAGGGTCAAAGAGAACACATAAACACATTAACTGCTTTTGTTTCATGTTTCTTCTCCTTCCATAGCAGAACACAGAAATAAAGAAAATTTATACAGAGTGGGCAGGAATAAAGTCTTCTGGTTAATCAAGTTAGCACACTTATTAAATATGAGATTATATTTCTTGAAGAATTAGAATGCAATAAAGTCAGTACTAAAATAACTCTCAGTGGAATTTAGCATAAATGTCTTTTGCTCTCACCTCCCCCACACAAGCATCAAACTCCATTTTCCAATCTTCCCAGGCTCTGGGACCTGGCCAAACCCTTTCTTTCTGAGCCAGCTGCTTCCAGGAGCCAAGTAGGCTAGCATGCTTCTTTCCTAGCTCAGGCAGCTTTTAGAGAGCACATGGCACCATAAACCAGCTTTTGGACACCCAAGACCAGTTCCACTCACTAGGCCTGCAACCCTGTTACCCACAGCCTCCCTGGACATGAGACCTCGTTTCCCACTGTCACCTGCAGGCATCTCAGTGCTTATTCTCCTCCATTGTCTTTGCTGCTGGCACTCCAGCTTCCATGCCTCACAAACAAACTGCTCAGAATATTTGATAACCAAAACGGTGTGGGCTAGCTCCAAACAGGCAGAAAGAAAAATGACCATCATACAGGTAGGCAAGTGTTCCTCCTTTAGTTTCTGAGCTCACTGGGGGACCTAAGGATGACCAAATGATGGGGAACAGTCTGGAGACTCAGAAGAGTGGCTGTATACCAGGTAGGTCTGTTGTGATGTCACACACACTGAGTGTTGGCCTGAGACTCCAATGACTTTACCAGAATATTGCCTGCATTCATCACCTTAGCAGAATTCTGGTTTTTCTCTCCCACGCAGCTCTTATAAGTCGTGGCTGGCAGTTCACTCATGTGTCATGGAACCCTGGGATTGGAAGGAAGGGTGGGCCTTTCTCCTTGATTCTCAAGGCTGCTTCCTTTATCATCTCTCCCACTACCCTGACCCATACCCCAAAGTAGAAACTCCTTCAGGCTCATATCAGCTAAAATATCAGATAAATACTCTGTCTGCCCCTTTCAGTTGTAGCCATCTCCTAAGCTCCTGCCAGTCTCGACATTGCATCCAAAATTTTGACTCATTTTTTTTTCTCATATAAGAAATATTTGAGAATTTCCTGATGGTCCAGTGGTTGGGATTTGATGCTTTCACTACAGGGGCCCAGGTTCTATCTCCAGCTGGGGAGCTAAGATCCTATAGGCCACATGTCATGGCCAAAAATAAATAAATGAAAAGAAAGAAATATTCATTATTAAGCCTTCATTGTTACAGTGTACAGTATGTATGAAGATGTGTAAGAATTCTTATCTTTAAAGATAAGCTCATAGTTTAAAGAACCAGACTAGATAGTAAATGCCTGCACAGACATATAGCATTTACAAATATGAAAATATGAGCACAAAGTAATAGTTTGTGTATTAATTTTCTGTAGCTGCTGTAACAAAGTACCACCAAGCAGCTTAAAACAACAAAACTTTATTCTTTACAGTTCTAGAGGCTAGAGGTCTGAAGGCAAGGTTTCAGCATGCTGTGTGCCCTCTGAGACTCTGGGCGGAATCCATCCTTGGCTCTTCCTAGTTTCTGTTGGTGGCCTACAATCCTAGCTTTCCTTAGGCCACTTCATGATTCTAATCTCTGCTTCCATTGTCACATGGTGTTCTCCCCATGTATTTCTGTCTTCATGTGGCATTTTCTTCTCCTTATAAGGACAGAAGTTGTATTGGATTAAGGTATACCCTAATAACCTCATCTTAATTCGATTAAATAGGCAAAGACCTGTTTTCAAATAAAGTCACATGCTCAGGTCCTGAAGGTTAGAATTGTCAATGTATCTTCTGGGGGGACACAATTCAACTCAGTTGGGTAGAAAAGAAAGCAAGGGAAGGCCAGAGAAGGCTGGCTGGACAGAACTGGTGAGCTGGTAAGTTGCAGTCATTCAGGAAGAGCAGGAGAAGGGGAACGTATCATGTCATCTGGAGCTATGTGTACAAAGGGACTAAGATCTGAAGGGTAGGCACCTTCGGGAAACTGCAAGTGATTCAGTCAAGCAGGTAAAAAGGATCTATGCTCAACAGTGGCAAGAGGTAATCTTAAAATGTAGCAGGAAGCAGGTCATGAGTCTAGTTATCTTCCCACACAAACATGCCTTCACACATTGACTCTCCCTCTACACCTCCTGGTAAACATTTATCTTAGACACCTACTTCCCACATTCAGTTGGTCCCTAAGTCCATCTGATTCTGCCTGCTAAGAATATAAGTCTGCCTTGTCCTTTTCATACCCACTGCCTTAGTTCAGACCCTCAACATCACACACATGAGTGCAACAGCCACCCCACAGAAGCTCCCACTTTTATGCTCACCTGTCTCTCTCCATCTTCCTTTGCTGCCGGGGCCATCACTCAGCTCAGGACAGTGTCCTTCCCAGGAGGAAGGTGTCTAGGAGGTGGTAGGTAGATATGTGAAGGTGGACCCTAACCCAATATGACTGCATCATGAGTGGAGTGGCCTTCACCTGCTGTCTGAATTTCACCAACCTCTTCATCACACCCTGGCATCCCCTTCAGCCAACTGAAGGCAGAGCCCTAGCTTCCCAGAGGACTCCAGCTTCTGATCTGCTCTCAGGGACTGTTTTCATGGTGACTTAGTAAGTTGGTATTCTGGTTTTACTTTTCTAATGCAAGTTCTATTACTTCCTAGATTCGAATCCTTCAGTCATTCCCCTCCACCTTCACATTGACATCGGAGCTCCCTGTCATGGTGTACAAGGCTGTGGCTGATCTGACCTTGGTCACTCACCAGCTTCATATTCCACGGCTCCTCCTAGACCCTGGGCGCCAGATGCTACTGAGTTCTTTGAGTTCTCTCGAGTGACAGTCTTTCTTCTGCCTGGGATGCCGCCTCTTCATCCTTCCATTTCTGGCTGCCTTCAGCTTGTGTTTCCAAAGGTGCATCAAGATTCACTCCTGAGGGAAACCTCCCCTGACCCCTCAGCCTGGGGTTGGGTGCCCCTGCTTGGTGCTCCCTAGTGCCCAATTCTCACCTCGATTACAGCTCCTAATCCTATGAGGCTTCTTAATCCTACATTGTAATGGTTGATTTTCTTGTTTATCCTCCTTTCTAGACTGTGAGCAGCTTAATCAGGCTCCACGTCAATTCTCCTAAAAGCAGGGTACCCAAAGTACTGCCCTCTTGGCTCCTGTGAAGGTATCCTTTGCTTTTTCAGCCTAATGTTTGACATTTTTGTTTTGCTTTTTCTTGATGTAATCGCTGGATTCCCGCAGACGTTAGAGGTGTACTCTAAGACAATCCGCTTCAAATAGGTAATGTTGGCAGTTTCCCTTCATGGAGACTGAGCAGCAAAGCCCCAGTGAGGTGAGGATAGAGCCCTTGCAGGCAGCTGGACACACAGCTGCAGATGAGATGTGGAGATTATATGGACTCTCTGAAAACCATTGTCTGTGGATGGATTCTAATTGTAAATACTTGAAATAACTTGCTCTCAGTCATCCATAATACTTGGTACAAGTTAGTTGGTATAATTTGTAGTACTTGTAATTAGCATTTCAGAATTCAGAATATTATTTAGCAATTTGAAGATCTTGCTGCTGCTGCTGCTGCTGCTAAGTCACTTCAGTCGTGTCCGACTTTGTGTGACCCCATAGATGGCAGCCCACCAGGTTCTTGCCTCATAGTAAATAAAAGAAAAATAACAGCCCCAAGGGAACTAACAATATCATCCTTCATAAATGCTGCAAATCTATTATAAGCTAAAGTCTGAGGTGCTTTTGGTCAAAACAGTTTAAAAAGTCCTTCAAATACAAAAAGATAGGTATAAAGAATAGAACAAATAAAATTTAAAAATAAAGGGAATTGACTTTTCCCCCACACTTTGAACTTTTTATTTTGTATTGGGGTACAGCTGATGAACAATGTTATGATACTTTCAGGAGAACAGTGAAGGGACTCAGCCATACACGTACATGTATCCGTTCTCCCTCAAATTCCCCTCCTATCCAGGCTGCTACATAACATTGAACAGAGCTCTATGTGCTATACAGTAGGTCCTTGTTGGTTGTCCATTTAAAATATAGCAGTGTGTGCGTGATAGCCCCAAACTCCCTAACTCTCCCTTCCCCGAAGCAACCATAAGTCTGTGAGTCTCCTGTTTTGTAAGTTCACTTGTATCATTTAAAGGGAATTTGACTTTTGAGGCAGGCTTCACACCTGTCCATGTGTTAACTCCACTCCTCTGTACTAGAAGTGAGGGAAACAAAACTGAGTGACTGCATCCCTGCGTTAAGGCCCTCATCGTCTAGTGGGAAAGGCCAACCAGTGACTGGGGTGGAGGAGATTATTTAGCGTTGACACATCGGATTTGTCTTTGGAGTCAGTAATTCTAAGAACAAGAAAAGCTGCCTTCTTGTCAAAGCTAATATGTGAGCTGTTGGCGTTCCTAGGCATAATTTTAATGATGAGTCAAACCAGTCCCCTGAGCAGAGAACTGAACACGTTGCAGGAGTTATCAGTCTTTGTCCTTCAGGCAGAAAACTACCATGTTGTTTCCTCACCATATTGAATTTGGTGGCCTAAAATCATGTTTTCTGGAATGTTCTTTGGATTCTGTTTTCGCAAGGTTTCTTTACTCCCTGAATAGTTAACTTTTATTATGCTGAAATAACAATTTTTCTTAATTTTAAATTGCTCTGTAATTTTTTTTTCAGTTTGTGTTTAACATTTAGGGTACCATCATTCTGTATTGAAAATTTTCTCTCAGGTAGCCACCTGCTGGCTGTTCTTGGTGACTTTAAAGGGAGTTGTCTTTTTTAAGACAGTGGTGGAGTGGTTGGTACAATACTAGACATTATTAATAAACAATATCAATAAATAGTAAGGTTTGTTTGAGAGCTAAGAAAGCTTCTCTAAGTTAGGCTATTCTTCTGCAAAAACACTAGTGTTCACAGTCTCCCTTTACTGTGGGTAATTCTTTTGCTGTAGGTTGGCAGTGAACTTACTTACGAGAAGATATGGTACCTCAGGGCTTTTATTTGTTTGAAAGGAAAAAATTCCTTCTTTCAGTGGCAATCATACTTTCCTATTATAATTCAAAACAAGTTTCAGAAGGAATGACATTTTCAGAGTAAAAAGTAAGAAGGAGTGAATGAATGAGCAAGGTATACTTTCTATAACGTTGTTGCGGTTGTTTACTCACTAAATCCTGTCAGACTCTGGCGACCCCAGGTAGCCTGCCAAGCTCCTTTGTCTGTGGGATTTACCACGCGAGAACACTGGAGTGAAAACATTGCTATTTCCTTCTCTATGGGCTCTTCCTGACCCAGGGATTGAACCCACGTTTCCTGCATTGCAGGCGGATTCTTTACTGTTGAGCCATCAGGGAAACCCTTCTATAAGGTGCAAAGGGAGAACTGAACACAGAGAAAGTATTCACATTTAGTAAGAAATTATGGTTTCCCAATCAACACATTAAGTACATGAAATCAGCATTTGTCCCTCAAATCAGGAGGAGGCCTCAGATGCTCATAGGAAGAGGGGGTGTTGAAAGCTTCTGTTCTTCATGCTTCCTGTCCTGTCTTTGTCCAGATGGCTCTAGATGCTGAGAAGGCCTCATGAAGTCAGTAGGTTCCCTGCTTCCTGGTAGAGTTGCCCCTTGGCCATATGAAACCATATTCCTAATGCTAAAAATAACCAGAGTCTGAGTCCAAAACTTCCTTGTTGTTGACATCTCATGTGTCTGTAGCCCTGGGAAGCAGGACATCCTACTCTCGTCTCTAATAACATAGAGGATCACCAATCTTAGCCAAAAGTCCTGCCACAGTAGCTATTCCTTGACTGCTAAGTCGCTTAGTCAGGTCCAACTCTGTGCGACCCCATAGACGGCAGCCCACCAGGCTCCTCCATCCCTGGGATTCTCCAGGCAAGAATACTGGAGTGGGTTGCCATTTCCTTCTCCAAGTTATTCCTTGACTACAGCCCCATATGGAGAAGTTATTGTCTTCTCAAATGTAACACTGACTTTGTCCCAAATATTTTTCTCACAGCAGGTGTTTTGTCGTTGTTTGTGGCAAAAGGAACAGAAAAAGTTAAAAAAAAATTATCCCGTAACTTTCTTCTGTGGTAGGAATTTGTGCTCAAATTCAAGTCATCACTGTAACTAGCCACGTAGTTTTGTTCAAGTCCTTTCACTTTGCTGAGCATCAGTTTCTCTATTTGGAGAATGAATGTGCATATGAGGGGGGTGATATTCCAGTGGTAAATTGTAGAAATGTAGCAGAAACAGCAAATTGGAGGCAATCTTAGCTGAATATGTCAAAGCACATGAATATAGGATATTTATATTTATTTGGATTCTACTTTCATTTTTCATGACTGATTCTTTTTGGGCCCTAGGGCATTTATTCATTTGCTCATTCCCTCATTCATTCAATAAAAATTTACTTTGAGTGTCTATTCTGTGTCAGGCATCATCCTAAATTCTAAAGATACAAGAACATACCAAAAAGCAAGGTTCCTGTCTTCAGAAAGCCTACATTCTTTTTTTCTGGCTGCACCATGTGTGTGTGTTATGCCAAGTCCCTCCAGTCATGTCTCTTTGTGACCCTATGGACTGTAACAGCCCGCCAGGCTCCTCTGTCCATGGGATTCTTCAGGTAAAAATACTGGAGTGAGTTGCCATGCCCTCCTCCAGGGGACCTTCCCAACCCAGGGACTGAGCCAGGGTGCATGTGAGATCGCATATCCCTAGCAGGGACTGAACCCACATCCCCTCTATTGGAAATGTGGAGTCTTAGTCTCTGGATGGCCAGGGAAGTCCAGAAAAACCATATTTTAGTGGGACAAATAGATAATAAATACTTAAGCAAATAAGAAACAAGATAATTGCAGATTGTGAAAAGTGGTAAGAAATTTTTAAAAACATATGGGATGGATGGTAACTAAGGCAATCACCTTTAGGTATATGGCTGTTGTGATGCCATCTGAGCTGAGAAATGAATGTCAAAAGACATGCCAACAACCTCAGCTTCTAACCCTTGCAAAGTAGAGAGGTTATTCACATTAATACCTCATGGGTGCAAAAATGACCCATGTAGTATGTTTCCCATGCACAGAACATTTTGTTGACACAGTGCCTTTAGGCAGAATGCAGAGATGTCAGATTTCCGTAGCATCCTCCAGTAGGGTTGGTCTTGGTCATCACCAACCAATCCCTCATTTGGGGAGGGTGGATGCAGGCAGTCCTCTGACTCTGTGCAGGCCCTGACCTCACCAGTCCTGCTCTGACCAGGCTGCAGACAAAGAATGAACATGTGCTTAGTCACAGCCAAACTGTGCTGACAAAGGAGTGACCACCTGCTTTCCCATGTACTGCTCATCCTGGTCGGGGAGGTTCTGAGCCCATTTGTCACCTCCTGGGGGCAGAGCAGACTCACAGAGCACTGGTAACTCTTTTGACCTGGGAAGGGCTGGAGACAGAAGACTTGGATTAAAGGTAGGTACGGCTGGTGACTGCCTATGTATTATGACTGGAATTTTTCTCCCCTGACCTGTCCTCAATGCCTGAAATTCTACTGCTAGAAGTTAGCATCCAATCCACTCAGTTTTTGAAAGGTTTTTTGGAAGGAGATTTGTTTATTTTTTATTCTTCAAGTCCTTTAAATTTTCTTCAGGGAAGACTTGAAAGTCTTCTTCAGGAGAAGACATGAAAGTCTTTTGGAGAAGTAAAGTGTTTCACTCTCTAAACATTTTAATTTGACACCTTAAAAGAGACTCACAAAAATTCTAAAAACAAGAGGAGTCAGTTTATAGGTGTCACGCCCTGAATCTTACCTGTGAAATGATAAGTGCATACCCCCTACTCTTAGAACATGACTCCTAGTTTCCTAAGCTTCCGCTGAGTTACTCCCACTGCAACTGCTCTTCAGCCTCCTGGAGACCTCTCCTTCCTCAAGAGGTTCATGGTCAAGGTCAGTGTCTGATATAAGATACGTGCACAGATAACAGGATCTCATGGTAGACAGCCATGGGCCTATATGTGCTATCTCCCCCCATTCAGCTTAAGAAATAAAACATTGAAAATGTACCCCTCCCAAAGATATCAAGTCCTAATCCCTGAAACTTGTAAATGTTAAATGTGGAAAAATGGATCTTTGCATGCGTGCTCTAGCTAAGGATTTTGAGAGGGGGTATTATCATGGATTATCCAGATGGGCCATAAATGTCATGACAAGAGTCTCATAAGAGGGAGGCATAGGGATATTCACATACACACACTTGTCTGCACAAGGAGGTCTTGTGCAGATGGATCAGAAAGAGATTTGAAAATTGGAGTGATGTGGCCACAAACCAAGGAAATGCTGGCAGCCACCAGATGAGGGAAGAGGTGAGGAACAGACTTGCCTCTAGAGCCTGCAAAGGGAGCATGGCACTGCCCACACCTTCACATTTTGAACTTCTGGCTTTCAGAACTGTGAGAGAATAAAGCTCTGTTGTTTTCAACCATCAAGTTTGCAGTAATTTGTTACAGCAGCAACGGGAAAATAATACAGTTCCAGTGCAATGGTAGCTACCTGTGTTGCAATCCAGTTGCAACCCTCTTCTCTCTACCCTCTGGAAATAACCTTGAATTTGGTGTTTAATACTCTCTGAATTTCCTTATACTTTTATTGCATATGTTTTTAATCTGAAATAATAAGCCACTTTATATACAGTATCATACCATATCCTTCTGCCTATTGCCATTTGCTTTTATCCTCTGTCTCCCTCTGCATAATTTAAATTATATATATATATGTAAACACATATTTTCCAAATTATGTATGTTGACATATGTAGCTATAGTTCACTTTAACTGTTGCATAGTATTCCTTTTATGTGTGTGTGTGTGTGTGTGTGTGTGTGTGCACACGTGTGTGGTATGTGTATCACAATTTTAAGATCAATTCTACTGATGGACATTTAGGTTGTCCCTGGTTTCTCAGTCCTTCAGGCAGTGACACAATGAATGTTTGTGTTCATATACAGGAATATTTCTAGGATATTTACCAGAGAATAGAATCACTAGGTCGAAGTTTGTGTCATTCTCAACTTTGTTAGTATTGTCAAACTGCTCTGCAGAAGTAGTGATGTACACTTGGTGGTTAAATAAGGATTTTGACAGCAGCAGATTTTAGTAAGGGAAAGGATATGCATGAAAAGGATTGGGATGGGAGACAAAGGGAGAGGTAAATAGTTCTAACAAAGAAAGTTCTCTACTGAGGCATGAAGCAATTTTGAATTGCTTGGGGAAATTTTTTTGTAAAATTTTCCCCCTTTAGCCCACACTCTCCCCACTGGGATGTATGAAAGGAAAGTATGTATTATCTCAGGAAACTGGCCTGCATTAGTTGAGAGCCAGTAGACTGGGTGCCTGGGAAGTAACAAAGGGAGGAGAGACAGGAAAGCTTGAATTGAGGGAGCACCAGGAGGATGGAGCTAGGCCAGGAGGGTGTGTTAATCAAGGAACCAGTTATATAGTGCAAGGAGCTCAGGTTCATGCTCTGTGATGACTAAATGGGTGGGATGGGGCGTGGGGGGGACCAAGAGGGAGAGAATATATGTATACATATAGATGATTCACTTGGCTGTACAGCAGAACCTAATACAACATTGTAAAGCAACAATACCCTGCCTCTGGAAAAAAAAATCAAGGGGCACTGAAATAAACAGAAGTGAGCACCTATCCCTCTGCAGGTGTCCAGAGGCATCATTAGGGCTTCCGCACGCTTGAGTGAAGGGATTGGGATAAAGGTCCAAATACTTGACTGTGCTTATCCAGCTTCAGCTCCTGACAGTGCTTGTCCCAAGCCCTCTTTGAAATTTTGTTATGGAAGAGTCACTTTATAATTCAATAAACTATTGCTCCCCTGGGTCTCTGAAGAGGCTGAGGAGTTAAGGTGGCATTTTTACACTGGAATTAGCAGCCTAGGAAAACTCAGGAGAATTAAATATAATACTCCCAATACATTTACAGAACATAACATGTTATGGAAGTAAAATATTCATCCAAATACTGTAGAGTAGTAAAAAGGATACGTGTACTGATTGAAAAACAAAGTGTGCTTTTGTATGTGTGTGTGTACATTGGTAAGGATGAGGAGACAAAACAATTCAAAGAATTGGTCTTTTAAATTTATGATGTCTTTTCTCTATAAAGCTACAGGTATTCCTTCCTTCTTAGAAAAATTTACTTTATTAACAGTCAGAACTGGACATGGAACAACAGACTGGTTCCAAATAGGGAAAGGAATACATCAAGGCTGTATATTGTCACCCTGCTTTATTAACTTATATGCAGAGTACATCTTGAGAAATGCTGGGTTGGAGGAAGCACAAGCTGGAATCAAGATTGCCAGGAGAAATATCAATAACCTCAGATATGCAGATGACACCACCCTTATGGCAGAAAGTGAAGAAGAACTAAACAGCTTCTTGATAAAAGTGAAAGTGGAAAATGAAAAAGTTGGCTTAAAGCTCAACATTCAGAAAACTAAGATCATGGCATCCGGTCCTATCACTTCATGGCAAATGACAGGGAAACAGTGGAAACAGTGGCTGACTTTATTTTGGGGGGCTCCAAAATCACTGCAGATGGTGATTGCAGCCATGAAATTAAAAGACACTCTTTGGAAGAAAAGTTATGACCAACCTAGACAGTAGATTAAAAAGCAGAGACATTACTTTGTCAACAAAGGTCCATCTAGTCAAGGCTCTGGTTTTTCCAGTGGTCATGTATGGATGTAAGAGTTGGACTATAAAGAAAGCTGAGAGCCAAAGAATTGATGCTTTTGAACTGTGGTGTTGGAGAAGACTCTTGAGAGTCCCTTGGACTGCAAGGAGGTCCAACCAGTCCATCCTAAAGGAGACCAGTCCTGGGTGTTCATTGGAAGGACTGATGCTAAAGCTGAAACTCCAGTACTTGGCCACCTCATGGGAAGAGTTGACTCATTGGAAAAGACTCTGATGCTGGGAGGGATTGGGGACAGGAGGAGAAGGGGACGACAGAGGATGAGATGGCTAGATGGCATCACCGACTGGATGCACATTAGTTTGCGTGAACTCTGGGAGTTGGTGATGGACAGGGAGGCCTGGCGTGCTGCAGTTCATGGGGCTGCAAAGAGTCCGACACAACTGAGTGACTGAACTGAACTGAACTGAACAAAACTATAATGTACAGAACCATAAATGTTTGACCTGGAAGAGTTCTTAGAGGTGCACCATGTAGTTCAGTTCTTTTAATGACACGTAGGTGAAGAGACAGGCCTGGAGGGGAGAGGGATGCTGGCTAAGTCCTCTGAAGCCAGGACTAGAGCCCTGGATCTCATCTGAGGCCCCAATATGCTTTCCATTACACTGCCTCTCAGCTCTCCCAACAACGTAGTTCAGATTGTCTTATTCTGCTGGAAAACCTACATTTGATGAACCTATTTTCATCTTATATTTGATTTTAGCATAAAAGTTAACCATATTTAACAAATATTCAAAATGTTAATAGTTCCTCATAATTATTAAGATGAAAGTGATTGTGTTGGGGGGAACTTTTCAATAAAATAATACAACAATTAGACAATTGTGAAAACAAACATTTTCTAAATTTCTATTTCTTTGGCATTTGGAACTCAACTTGCCAGAGGGTCGGGCTGAACTAGAAGAAAGTTTTGGGGTCTAAAGTTTTAAGGCCTACATGACAAATACCAGCAGCAAAAATAAAAAAGGAAAGCAAATCACTCTGTAATTTCACTATTCTAAGACATTAATTGCCTTCATTTCTTTGTTCACCTTCAGTGCTTGATTGCATGCCATCATTTTATGTAACTATAAGTACAACTTAAGTACAATACTGCTGTCTTTTTTCACTCAAAAAGTGAACACTTTAGTCTTAGGGATATTTTAGGTTGCAAAGAACTTTACTCAGTCAAGTTAAATCAGCTCAGAAGAAAAAAAGGTGTGTGTGTGTGTGTGTGTGTGTGTGTAGGTAGGTGTATGTGTGTAATCTTAAAGAAATCCAAGGACAGGAACCTAAGACAGCTAAGCCCCACAGGAATCAGAGCTGGGACACAGCCATCAGCTACAGAAGCTGCTGTCAGAGGCCTTAGGTGGAGCATGAGCTTATCTTTGCATTTCTCTTCTGCACTCTCATAACTTCCATTGTGGATCGACAAAAAAGGCCACCCCAAACTACACGACCTTACAGTTATTACTTACAGAGTTTTCAATTATCCTTTCTCTAGATCTCTTAAAGTCAAATTCTGATTAGATTGGCCTAGTTTATCTTTTCCATCCAGGTAGGCCATCAGAAATTTCTGTTTAGCTTGTGGATTGGCAGTCCTTAGCTCAGGTAGACACACCTTGGTCCTATTGAATGTGGCTGGGTCAGCACAGTACATGTTCCAGACTCTCTCTGCAGGCAGCAAGGCCACATACAGGGACCCCTAATCTTCCTCCCCACTCTCCCTTCATCCTCCCTAACCCCATCAGTAGTGAGTGTGGTGGGCAGGCATCAGCTCTCACGTGACCTTTATCTTCATAACTACAAATATACGGAGTGTACCACATTACATCAAGTGGCTGCTGCATAATTTATGATCTCACTCCTCTGCACGCATGCTAAGTGGCTTCAGTTGTGTCTGACTCTTTCTGATCCTATGGACTGAGCCCACCAGGCTTCTCTGTCCATGGGAATCTCCAGGCAAGAATGCTGGAGTGGGTTGCCTCGCCCTCCTCCAGGGGATCTCCCCTTCACTCCTCTACTGTTAGTTTTCATTTTACTTTAGCTACTTTTAGTTTGGGGGTTGCTACGAGTAATAGTATGATGAACACCTCTGTACATATATCTTTCCTTTCATATGGAAAATATAAAATAATCTTTATATTACATAAATTACATTCTCTGAGTACTTTCAGGATTGTAAAATGTAACCTTGCTTTTCTTTTTTTTGGTTTAAAAAGTGTCTGTACTTGCTAGGATTTATACTTAAGTAGTTAACAGGAAAAATAATAGGATGTGCTATTTAGAATTTGCTTCAAAATACTATTTGAAAAAACACCAGAGGTAGATGGGTGATAGCTGAAGCAAGATTGGTGAACTGTTGATGACTATTGGCGCTGATGATGGGTACGTCATTTCATTTCATTTCATTCAGTTGCTCAGTCATGGCCACTGATGCCATCCAGCCATCTCATCCTCTGTCATCCCCTTCTCCTCCTGCCCTCAATCCCTCCCAGCATCAGAGTCTTTTCCAATGAGTCAACTCTTCACATGAGGTGGCCAAAGTACTGGAGTTTCAGCTTTAGCATCATGGGGGTCATTTATTTATGGGCACACGGGGGGTTGCTACTGTCTCTATTTTGCTGTTTAATTCCCACTGCTCTTGCTTTCTCTTCTGAAATTTTTGTTGTTTTACCCCATGATGCCCCTATGCTACCCTCTGAATTCCTCCCATTTTCTCAGATTCAGTGACCCCTGATAAGTGCTTCCTAGTTTCCTTATCCTTTCCCAAACACCTCAGTTCCACACATCTATTGACTTACTCAGTAATTGATTCACACAAGAATTGAGCCTATATTTGGGCAAGACACTGTAAAAGGTGCAAAATGTAGTCAGGTTTGTTGTTTTAGATGCTATGAGACAGCCGTTAAGAGCAGCTTCACTTTCACTTTCATGCATTGGAGAAGGAAATGGCAACCTACTCCAATGTTCTCGCCTGGAGAATCCCAGGGACGGGGGAGCCTGGTGGGCTGCCGTCTATGGGGTCGCACAGAGTCAGACACGACTGAAGCGATTTAGCAGCAGCAGTAGCAGCAGCAAGAGCTATTAATACAATCATAACTTATCTTGTACTATGAGGTAAGAGCTAGACAATCGGCTTAACACTCTGGGAAGAACTATAAAAGACAAGCCAGGAGCCCTCCATTGGGGTGGGCAGTGACATAAGGCACAGGAAGCAGCAGAAGGCTGAGATGTGGGAAGAGGCTCTTCTTTAATACTACAGCTTCCTTCCCACCTCTTTGTCTAGTGAGTTTCAGCCTCTAGGAATTTTGAATTGCAAGCTACATTTTGAGGTCATATTTATTTAGTAAAGTGAAAATGATACATATTAAGTTTCTTGGAATTTTTTTAACCTTTAATATAAAGCAGTGAAGAGTCTCAAACGCTCCAGGAAATGAGTATTTTTTATATTTGTGCTGAAAACGCAAAAATCTAATCAAATGGCTTCATTTTCTATTCATTTCCCAAACATTAATGGATTATAAATTTTGTGCGAGATAAGAATAATCGCAGGGTGATCACTTTGAGGCTGTTTTGATTTTAAGAGTTAAAATATATATAAAAAAAGAATCGGCAGCAAACTCCAGGTGCTTCCTGACTCCTTGAAGCTGGAATGCCCCAATGTGTGACTGTACCACCTCGTAAGTGCCTGTGTCTGGCAGGGGTTGAGATCTCAGAGCTTCCCCGGCTCCCTCCACACGCCTCTGCCTTTGCACCCCTCAGCTTGGATTAAAATCCATGTCTCTACTTGTCAGTCTCCCTCGCTAGTCTGTGAGCTTCTGTGGGAGGAAATGGATTCTATTTCTCAATGCCTAGAATGTTCTTGAGCCCCAGTAAATATCAGCTGAATAAAAGACAAAAAAATTATTTTCTTAAAAAATTCCCATAGCTTCTCCCTCACAGATACTCTTCATTGCACAGACTCAAGATGGTCCCATTTTTCACGTGGTTCTGAAGACCTCCTGAGAGCAAATGTTTCCAGGAAACTGCCTGTCAGAGACTCAAAAATTCCATAGGATTCCCCCCACTAAGAACTGCCTATTGCAGGATGAGGGCACCTGGATTCGGGTCATTTGGAATGTGCCTTTGCCATCAGCTTTCTCTTTCTAGAAACAGGATTGTTACCTTTAAACTGTTCAGGGCTTCATTTTTTTTTTTTTTTCAACATCACTGCTTAAGGATTTCCAAACATAAGTTTCTAATTAAAACCCCACAATAATTAGTCCAGTTTAGAATCTACGTGAGCACAGCAGGTCAGCAGCAAGTTTATTATCAGACTCGCAAGGTAACAGAATGGTGCATGGCTAAATGTTTGGGCCAGCTTGCCTTGAGTTCTTCTCCATCAGCTTCTGCTGCCACGTTTCCCTTCTGGTAGGTGTAATAGTTTGCTCTGGTGGTTTGGTTTGTCTTTATGAGGGTTGGTATAGGGGAAAAGCAAAGCAAGAGAAGGAACATGGAGTGACTGGAGCTCCCTTTAGAGCCTGGTTACATGGACTCGGGACAATTCACCTGATCTGTGATCGTCATTTTCTCAACTTCAATGTTATTAGAGGTCAGGATATCTTTGAGATAGGTCACTGTTTCTGGAGGGAGATAAGGGTTTCTTCCCAAGATCCAAACATGATCCATGTGAAAAAGCCAGATGATTGTGGTACAGGAGTACACGAGGGCGTAGTTCTCATAGTCGGTGGCCAGGACCCAGTACGGAGCTGATGGCATGACTGAGAACCAGAGGAAGGCAGTATTAGGAAGGACCAGGGCAAGAGAAACCTTTATCTCCAGGGTCCTGGAAGCCAGGCTCTGGGATTCTAGTTCTACATCAGTGGGTCTTAATTCTGGCTTCATGTGGGAATCATATGGGACCTTTGAAAAACACCAGGCCCATCTCTCCCCACCTCAACTCCCAAAGGCTGAACTGGAGCTTGTTGGTACTTTCGAAAGCTTCCCAGTAATTCCAATGTGCAGCCAGAGTTCAGAGCCATCATTCTGGATCCCCATTCCCTGACTGCTGGTTGGTACCCGGAAGCCTGTAATATCTGGAGGCTTGGCTGGATCCCCTGGACTGACAGGTGCACTGAGCACAGTGCCTATGGAGCCATTCATTACTCAGTAAGTGGAGTTAAGAATGTAAGGCAGGGGCCCCAGGCTTTCCAGGTTTGTACCATACAGCTTCCTCTATAATCCACCTACAGGAGGAGGCAAGGGCTAATGCTGGTTTGCTTGTTTTCCTTCTTGTGTGAACTTTGAAAACCCCACTATTCTAAGAATATGGTAAATCAGGTGATGGCTGTTGTTTAGTCACTCGGTCATGCCTGACTCTTTGTGACCTATGGACTGTAGCCCACCAGGCTCCTCTCTCCATGTGATTTCCCAGGCAAGAATACTGGAGTGAGTTGCCATTTCCTGCTCCAGAGGATCTTCCACAGCCAAGGGTCGAACCCACATCTCCTCATCTCCTGCATTAGCAGGCGAGATTTTCACTACTGAGCCACTGCGGAAGCCCCAATAAGGTGGTAACAGGTTACAAATTCTTCCTCACGAAGGGCCTATAGAGATTCACTGATTGACATCTGAGTAGTGTTGAAAGTTCAGTATTAAAAGGGTCTTTAAGAAGAGAGATGGAGGTTTACTTTCTCCATTTGAATCCAGAAATTTCCTTTGTGAACTTGACCTCCACAGCCAAGCCAAGTGTGTGGCTCAATGGCACTGGCTCCATTTTGTCAGCTCCATCTTAGGCCTGCAGTCCTAGCCCTCCCCTTTTTCACCCTACTGAGCTTTAGCTTACTCACAAGGAAAGCACCCAAGCCAAATAAGTTCCTTACAGTCTTTATCTAATATGAAAACTGAAAGAATGTCTTTTGCTTTCACAAGTGATTAATGGTCATGAGACCCCTGGGGTGAGGGTTGGGGGAGGCAAATCTCTCAGTTTCTGTCAGTGTGGACATGCTTCCTTTTGTAGTCAGATTCTATTTTTAGCTGTGGCCCCGTTAAGTGTCCCTGTCCCCCTTTTGGCAGAACACAGTGCAGCTGGGAATGCCTCTGATGGTCGTCTACATGATTCTGCCTGGATGTAAGTTACCCATAATAAACATAATCGTTCTTTATGGAGTTGCCTGCTTTCTTTTCCAGTCTTAAAGTTCCTTTTAAGTTCAGAGGATATTATTCAATAACTCTACCTCCCAACACCAAGGAAAACCCATTGTCCAACTGAAAGGGGAACCAAATGAAACCCCAAAAGTTTGTCTAGAAAATGGCAAACAGAACCAGGACTCCAACTTATCTTCCTCTTACCAGCTCATGCTTTTAAACTTTCTCACATGTTAGTCATTTTTCTAATAACTACTAATTTTTCAGTTATTAGTTCCCTCTGGGAAAGAAGACTGGCTTGAGCCTCCTAATGCCCATGCCCAATGGGCTTCAATCTGTGCTTCCTCCATTGACATCCTTCCTGTAGTTTTATAATGAATCACCTGGGTGCTTGTCAGTATCCACACTGACATGTAAGCTTCACAGGGACATTGGCCAGCTCTGTCCTGCTCATCTTTGCATCTCCAGGGCCTAGCCCAGCATATGGCAGGTAGGAGGTGGTCCACAGGTAATTATGCATTGAATCAGTATAGGTGGCACTCAGATGTGACAGGACTGCTCCGACCCAGGGCTCTAGCCTTCAGTTTGTCGAGCTCCTGTCCCTGATGCCTCCTGAGAGAAGTGTATACTTACACCAGAAAAACTTAACTCCCAACTTGGCAGGCTCTGTGATGTTCTCCTGGGTGGCTTCACCTTCAATTTGATTCACAGTTCCATCAGCTCTGCAATGAGTTAAAAACAGAAACAAAAAAACCTAAACTAGTTAAAAGCCAAAAATCAATGAAAGGTAAGATTTGTGACACCAACAATCATGGTGGCCAACAGTGCAATTTCTGGGTAGGAGATTCTTGAAGGTAGGCTGGGTCCTGGGTCCATTCCCTCCCGTTTGCTTTATTACTGTCTCTGGACTGAGCAGAGGAAGACAGGTTTGGGGTAATAAGGATCAACAATTGCAATGGCCAAGGACTGGATGATATGTGAGACTCTGGCACTTCAACCCTGTTTTTCAGAGTATATTTAGTGGCCTGCAAGGCTGTTTCTTGCTCCTGGACTCCAAAGCATGACGGAGGAAAAAGGGAATATTTACAAGCAAATGAATCAACCTGACACAAAAAGAATATTCCCTTCTTTAAAAATGACAAAGGTCCAAAGGAAAACATAAAGACTGACTACATTACTAAAAATCATGCAAAACATGAAGTCTGAAGATCTGCAATGTTTCCCCCTCTTTGGGCCTCAGTGATATCAGGAGCTCTGAAACAAGTCCAATTTTTCTTTATTCAAGACTCTTCCAGCAGAGAATCAGCCACTGTGTTGTGGCTCGTAGGAAGCTTAATGGGTAATAGGATGACCACAGGAAGCCTTTCTGAGCCTGTGTGACTTCCAGTCTGACTGGTACTTGTTTTCTTGGAGTTGAACACAGTTATTAGACAACTTAGGAAACAGGAATGGCAACCCTTCATGTCCAGCTTCTTTCATTGTCTTCTGGTTTCTTCTCCATTTCACTTCTCCCTGGTTTCACTTTACTTTAAAACTTTTCACTTTACTTTTTAATTTTTATTTTTTGGCCACTCCTTATGGCATCTTAGTTCCCTGACCAGGGTTCAAACCCTCTCCCCCTGCATTGGAAGTGTGGAGTCTTAACCACTGGGCCACCAGGGTAGTCCTTTCTCCTGGGTTTTGAATCTCTTGAATCTCAGCTTTGTCACTTACAAGCTGTGTGACTCTTGGGCAAATTACTTTACGTCTCTGTATCTCTGTTTCCTCATCCATAAGAATGGATTTAATAACAGTATCTACCTCAGGTTGCTATGGGGATTAAATGAATAGCTATGCTCATTTACATATACATAAATACATGCACTTGTACACACACATATATAGGCATACAGAATTGTGCCTTGCACATAGAAAATGCTTAATTAATATTAGTTACCATTGTTTATTGTTACTTTCATGTTTGTTGATGGTGGGTGGGTAGCAGCACTTACTGGGTTTGTTTTTAAGTTTATATTGCTTTTAAAATATGAATTTGGGGATCAGTGAAGAAGCCCTCAGTGATAGAAAAGTATATCTCTGTAGTCTCTCCTGTTGACAAAACCTAGAATGTGACTGTGTATGCATTTCATTCTTGCTTAATAAGAAAAAGAGTTTTCTAACAGTTAAAACTGTCTGAAGATGGAATAAACTGTCATGGACATTGATGAGCTCCCAGTTTCTGGAAGGATTCAAGCTAAGCTAATGCCCTCAATCAGCAGGTGATATAGAAAGGGCTTCTCTTTCGGTACTGGAGATCAAATAAGAGAGTCCCTGCTGTCTTTTGCTTCCAGAAGGTCTATTTTGGAGTGAGAGCAGGAAATCTTGCAGTTTGTGTTACCATTAAGTCCCCAGGGTCTGGGACACAATAAGATCCTCAGCAAGTGGCCATGGAAATGAATGAGTGACTTGTAGTCTCTACCATCCTGCCTGCCAAAAACTGTCCTTTCAGGACCTGTTGTGAACAAGCAACCAAGACCCAGCGAGGTCTCCATCCTCTCACATTAGAAGGCAAGGGCACCAGTCATCCCAGGACAAGTCTGCAGGGCTGCCTCCTGGACGTACAATGCTTTTGAAACCACAACCACTCACCTCAGCTCCTTGTTTATCACTTTGACGTTTCCATTTTCCTTTAGTGAGTAGTTGGCTTGGATGCAACTTCCCTTCTCAAAGCTCACTGGGATCTTCTCAATTTCATACCATCTTCCAAGATACTGCAGAGACAAGGACAGGCAGAGAAAACCCTGTGGCTCTCTGGGGACCTGGAAACTCTTCCTCATTGTTGTCTTTCAGAGCAGAGCCCTTTCTTGGGGAAGTCAGGCAAAATGGGCTGCATTGTTCCCAGAAGCCACTGAGCAAGATATTGATTCCAATGGGAATAAGTGAATCGGATGTGTGGGCATTGGTTGAATGCCACCGTCCATTCCTAAAGTGCTCTTATTTAGCTATCCTCTTGGTGTCCTCTTCAGTCAAAACCTATGTGAAATTCTAAACTCTGTAAAAGGAAGGGATTGGTTTAGATGATGTAAGATATCATCTCAAATATTTTATGATTTTACAAAGCATCTTTGAATTGTGTGCAAAGTTGGATATGTTTACTGCGGGGAGCTGAGACTCCAGAATTGATTGAATTCTCCCCATAAGACCCCACACGAGGAGTTGGTCACAGAGGCTTTGGGTACGAGATTAGGATTTAGAAGACCTATATCATTCTTCCCCTGGGGGCTGCTCTCAGACCCTAACTTCAGTGCAGAATCAGCTTTAAAGGAACTGAGCAACCATGTGGGTGAAGATGAAGGGAGACAGTCACACACTGCTTCCACACATTCCCCGGCATAGAGACTGCTTCAGGCTACAACCTTCGTGAGGGCAACTTGGTAATGTCAAGCAAAACTAAAACTGCATTTACTCTGGCCCAGCAATTTCACTTCTGGAAAGGTATCCTCCTGAAAATAAGAAATGATGTATATCTAACCACAACCATTCACCTCAGCTCCTTGTTTATCACTTTGATGTTTCCATTTTCCTTTGGTGAGTAGTTGGCTTGGATGCAACTGCCCTTCTCAAAGGGAAATCCATTCATGCAGTTCTCTTTGTAATATTAAAAGACAGGAAGTGGCTTGAGTGAGCGTTAGTAGGGTTAACTAAATGATGACACATCCATACAATGGAATGCTATACACCCTCTTTTAAAACACAACAGGCAATTATCTCCAAGATACACTTAATGGAAATAGAGCCAGATGCAAAATAGTGTATATATATATTAAGCTACCTTTTATGTAAAACTGGGAGAAAAGGTTATATTGTTTTTCTATTGCTAATGTAACAAATTACCACAAGCTTAAAATGTCACAAATTTATGGTCTCATAGTTTTGTACATCTGAAGTCTGACAAGGATCTCACTGGGTTAAAGTCAAAGTGCTGGCAGGGCTACATTCCTCTCCAGAGGCTCTAGAGAAGAATCCATCTTCTTACCCTTTCCAAGTCCTAGATGCCGTTTGCATTTCTTGATTTGTGAATCCCTTCCTCCATCTTCAGAGCCAGCAAAACCAGGTCAACTTCTCACACTGCATCTCTCTGAGTCTTCTTCCATTATCACACCTCCCTGACCACAGCTGGGAAATGTTCTCTGCTTGTAATGATTAGATTAGACCCACCTGATAATCTAGGATATCCTTACCATCTCAAGCTCCATAACTTTAATCACAACTTCAAAATTCCTTTTTCTATATGCTGCTGTTGCTGTGCTGCTAAGTCATTTCAGTCGTGTCCGACTCTGTGCGACCCCATAGATGGCAGCCCACCAGGCTCCTCTGTCCCTGGGATTCTCCAGGCAAGAACACTGGAGTGGGTTGCCATTTCCTTCTCCAATGCATGAAAGTGAAAACTGAAAATGAAGTCGCTCAGTCGTGTCCGACTCTTCGCGGCCCCATGGACTGCAGCCCATCAGGCTTCTCTGTCCATGGGATTTTCCAGGCAAGAGTACTGGAGTGGGTTTTTCTATATAGAGAAACATTATTTGCAGATTCTGGGGAATAGGATATGGACAACATTCTTCCTACTGCAATTATATGTATGCTTTTTAATATATTTACACATTATCTCTCAAAAGATACACCATAAGCTGTTTTTACTGGTTGTCACTGGGGAGAAATGAGGCTGGGTTATAGGGATGGAAGTGAAAGTTTTCATTGTATCTTCTTTTGCACCTTTAGAATTTTGAACCCAGTGAATATATTTACCTAGTCAAAATATTAATTGAAATTATTTTAGAAATTTAAAAATGTATTACTCAGCAAAATAAAGCAAAATTAAAGAGATGCAATCAGAATTTGAAATGAGAGCAAACTGCAAATAGGTGGCAGTATTGCTTCGGTCATCTGGCTCTTTTTCAAAATATATGTCCACATTTATGACATAAATTTTCCTCTCATTTGTTAAAGGGCATCTTTCAATTAAAATCACTGAACTTAACATGCATTTAAGGCATCAAAGAATAAGCTAAAGGTGAATTGGTTTCATAGCCATCCTCCAAAAAATTCTCCATTTTATACAGTGCATTTAAAATAGTTCCATTACTGTTAAGCTGACTTTAATGGTCCACAATTTAAAACAAGGAAGCTTAATTTTCCAGAAAGGAAGAAACTCAGAGGTGGAAGATTGCTCTTCATGTCACATTCCCTTATGATCACATATTATTTTTGTGAAGGGTCTTCATTTCTCTATCTATATAAGGAGAATGCAATGTTTAGAAATAATTATGAAAAGAAGAAGTAAACCCATCTCCATTTTCAGATGACAGGGTTTTGTATATAGAAGATTCTAAGGAATACACACATACACACACATACACAACTATTAGAACTAACAAATGGACTCAGCAAGGTTAAAGTAATTAATATCCAGAAATAAAAAGTATTCCTATACTTACAATGACAAATCTGCAAATTAATTTAGAAAATTTCCACTTATAATAGCATCAAAAAATAAAATTCTTATGAAAATAATTTAACCAAAGAAGCATAAAACACACTCTGAAAACTACAAAAGACTGCAGAAATGAAGAAGACCTAAATAAATGGAAAGACATCCTATGTTCATGGATAGGAAGACTTAAACTTGTTAAGGTGGCAATACTCTTCAAATTGACCATAGATTTAATAATACAGTCTCTATCAAAATTCCAACTAGCTTCTTTGCAGAAATTGACAAACTGATCCTAACATTTATGTTGAAATACAAAGGACTCAGAATAGCCACAAGAACAAAATAGAAGGACTTATATGTTCTGACTTCAAAACTTACTACAAAGCTACAGTAATCAAGACTATATAGTGCTGGAATAAGGACAGACATGTAAATCAATAGAATAGAATTGTGAGTCCAAAAATGAATTCTTACACATACGGTCAGTTGATTTTCAACAATTGTATCAAGACTATTCAGTGGAAGAAGAGTAGTCTTCTTAACAAATAGTCTGGAACGGCTGTATATCCTCATGCCAAAGAAAGAATTTTCCTTTCTATATCACTGATGTACAAAATGTAACTTAGAATGAATCAGAGACTTACATGTAAGAACTAAAACTATAAATCCCTTAGAAGAAAATATAGGAGTAAACCTTTATAAACATAGACTAGGCAACTGTTTTTTTTTTAAGATATGCCACTAGAAGCACAGTAAAACATGAAAAGATAATTTGGGCTTCATTAATATTGAAAAGTTTTGTGTTCAAAAGACATGAATAAGATGATGAGACAATCCTTACCATATATGGGGGAATTGATTTATTGATATCTTTTTAGCACAGGTGACAGGAAGGCCCCTGGGGGAAGTGCTATCCTATCCTGGGCCCTATTTGAGGCACCCATGGGATCCTGCCCTCCTGGGAAGCCTGGTTTTAAATCCTGCTCTGCATTTACTGGCTGCGTGACCTGAGTGGGTGGCAAGCTCCCTGACGTCCAGCTTCTTCATCTTTAGAGTGAGGATAACAGCTCTGCAACATCTGCTGTTGATGCCCTGTATCCCATTGTCCTCTCAGCCCACCTCTGGGCTCACCCCCATCATGGCAAGCAGTTCCCACACACACCGCCAGCTTCCACCTCAAGCCCCTGGGTCTCTTTCTCTGCGAGAGGCTTGTCCAGTGTCATGGGAGCTCCCACTGCCTGCTTGCATCTATCCACAGGACAATCTGAGGCACATTCTGTGCATTTCCTCAGAGGACCCTCAGCAGAATTGAAGCCTGTTCACAGAGTAACCTGCTCGTGAGCTCACCCTTTACTGCTTGCCTGCCTTCTCTGTTTCCACACCAGCCCACTCAGGCTTCTTGGGATCATCTCCCAGAACCTCTCTGCTCCCCAGTTCTTGTCTCAAAGTCTGCTTTTGGGAACTCTTTGGAGGATAAGTACCTACCCAAAGGCTTTCTGTGGTCATTAGAGCAGGAAAATAAAACCAAACCTGGTAGGATGCTTATTCAAACAGGAGAGAGCAAAACAAGCAGGGATTTATTCTTTTACTGCACCTTATTCACGTCAAAATTCTCCTGCACCGGAGGATTGGGGCATTTCCCGAGATGGAAAGCTTGTCCCTCAGCTGCTCCGAAGAGGCCAGCCAGGGCAGGGAGCAGCAGCAGCGCTGGCACCATCTTTGGGCTGGGTGGCTGGAGACGGACCTGGAATGGGGAGAACAAAGCAGCTGGAGGCGTTCGGAGCCTCTGAGGGCACGGAGTCCTTGGAGGAACATGTCTGGGCTCGTCGGGCTGTGTGTGGGCAGCCTCCTACTCAGCCCCTCTGAGCCCCTCTTCCTCCGGGGCACCTCAGTCATCGGTGAGGCTGTGAGCTCTTCCTCTGTAAGCCTCACTAGACAGAACCTTCTGTGCCTCCATTAGAACACAATCTGCCTGGCATTACAGTTTGTTGGACTTATTTGGCCAGCTTCCCCGCTGACCCCACACAGCTAATTACATATTTTTCAAGGATGGGCATCATGTTTAATTTTCCCTGGACTCTCCCACAGAACCTCCCAGTGCCAGGCACGGTAGATGCTTGTTGAATGAACAGAAGCAATGTGTGTGTGTGCGTATGTGTGTGTGTGTGCACTTGCTGAACGAACAGAAGCAATGTGTGTGTGTGAGGGAGGTGGCGGGGACTGGGAGAGAGTGAAGCCCTCAAGTGAACCATGAGAGGAAAAACTAATCGAAAACAAAACCTGCATTTAATGCCCCATGAGATTCATCAAAGAAATGCCTCCCCTGACTCCACCTCCCCACCCTCCCCTCCACTTGCTGGCTGTTTACCAGTCCAGGAGTAGGCCTGGGAACCTTGGGGACTCCAGAATCACCTTGACTGGGTTTGAATTCTGGCTCTTCACACACTAAGTATAACTGTGTCCAATGGATGCTTTAATTTCCTTGGCTGTTAAGTGGGAATAATAATCATACCAACCTTATGAACTTCCAAAGGAATTAAATGAGAAAATATAGACAGCATTTAAAGCAGTATCTGACACAAATGCTCAATAAATGCTATTATGAAATGCAGAAGCAAATTATTGTATTTCCTGAATTTCTCTTCCTTCTTTCCTTCCCCCTTCCCTTCCTTTCTTCATTAATATTCTGTTGAGGCTACTTTTCTTACAGGCTATACATTTAAGCAGAGAGGGACGAGGAGCTGATGTGAGCCCAGAGCCCTTGGGTGTGGAAGCTGCTTTCAGGGGGTGGTGCACAGTGGGCAGGGGCAGGGGCAGGGGCTGCTGGCAGGGTTGAAGCCTGGGTTGCTCCCAGCTTCTTTCACTGACTTGCTCTCAGTCTGTTCTCTTCCTTGTGAGTCCTCGCCGGAGCTGCACGAGAGCTATTTCCAGCTCTTTGCCTTTCTCCCTGTGATGAAGAGGCCTGAATTGAGGCAAGCAAGATGTTCTCAGATTTGAGCTTTTAAAAGAATGTGTCATAACTGGGATAATTATAACCACTTTCTTAAGAATCTCTAAATCTCCAAATAACCTTTAATAATCAATAGCTCTTCTTCTGGAGGTTTTGTTGCATGTTTTTCAAAAGAACAGTTACATAATGAGTAAAAGTTGATGTGAGGTTGAGGGGAGGAGGGACTGTCCCCGAGTCCCCGCCTTAAACAGGTCTGTGGGGGGCGAGGGGGGCTACTTTCCTTAGACTCTGAGGCTCCGTTTACCATCAGCCCTTGCCACCAGGTAAACAACATCTGTCTTTTAACCTTTTTGGGGGATGATGAATTTGCCAAAATCCAGCCTAAACCCACAAAAATTTGCATTCCTTTCCAAGCTGTTCTTAGACCCACTGAAGTTCTGCTCTTGGCCCCTAGTCGGCTCCAGGCTCAGTGCCCTGCCTAGGAGTTCTAAGCTCAAGGATGGCCACACATTATGCATATTTGCCATGGCCCCAAAACTGGAAAGAAACTTAGAGGTCATTTATCCAACCCCTCCCCTCGGGTGTACTGATGGGGAAGCTAAGGCCCAGAGGGGCAGAAGGCCGGAGCTCAGGCCCCATCTCCAGCTCTCCATCCTGCCACAGCCCTGAACTTTGCTGCCTTCTGTGACCACCTTCAGTGGCTTCAGTAAACACCTACCTCTAATCCCTGATGAATCTCATTTCACCACGTGACAGTTCGACCCAAAGCCAGCTCCTGACAAACATCTTGTTACAAAATGTTCTGTAGTGAGCTGAAACGTGTTCTTTTGCTCTGCAGGATTTCAGAGCATAGCTAATTATCCCACCTGCATCTCTTCCAAAGATGCCTCTTTATTGTAGTAGTTTTAGTCCTATGATTAAACTTCTTGTGAGAGAAAGAGTTGATAATATCCACCATTTTTTCCCAGTGCCCCTTGCTTCTAATTCATGCAACACTTATTGAGGAACTTCTGAGGGTAAATCACATTATTAACCTGTATCTATGAATTCGGATATGTATGCCTTACTTTTGCATCTTCTTCTAACATTAATGGGAAGATTGTCCTAACGAAGAGAGTTCAAATACTTTTTAAAATAGATATAATTTAAATATTATCTTAACTGAATATTAAATAATTAGAAAAGAATTCTACTAAGGTTATGGTGCATCCACCCTGGGCTAGAATTGACTCTGTGTATTACTACTTACACTCCTTGAGCTTCTCCAGGGAGAAGGCCTGGTTTCAGTATTTTACGTGGACCTGAGTCTCTACAACACCCAGTCTGGAACAGTCCTGCACTAACATTCTCCATGTGCTCAGTGAGGTTACTTTCTGATAAGCTGTGAAGCCAGAACTTAGACCAGGTTTCCTAAGAGTCTACACACCTGCACGATAGTGTGGACCCGGTATCTGGTCCCAAGGAGCTTCAGAATATTAGGGATGAGACTTTTAGATTTCACATGACAAAATAAAATACATTTTCACAAGTATATGGGTCTTAAAAACCATTTTGCTATTGAATCTAATAAGAAATCATATCGCCTGAAGAAAATTTTTCAGGAGATAAAAAGCTTTGCATTTTCTGTTAATATTAACACTTTAATTTAATTATTTAATAATTAATTCTATCAATACTAAATGAATTTTCAATTCACACAGCACATTCCAGCTCACTTTTTGGTCAGTTTTACTCCAGTGCACACTGGATAACCCCCTGAGAATTCATCTAGTGCGTACTGGTGTAGGAATAATTCCTCACTGTCTAATAATAGTGTCAAGGGAGTTGCCTGATGCAACCAGAGGACTGTGAAGTGAGTCTTCTCAGGGAGACACCCCAGCTCTGGCACTTGTTGGTGGTCTTACTTTAGGCCTGTTGCTTAGGATATCTGAACTTCCGTTTCCTTATTTGAAAAACGGCACTAAAAATATCCCCCTTGTAAGATCGTTTATGGAAAAATGAACCAAGCCTGCAAAGCAACTGGCCAAAGGCCCTCAATCATCTTAGTTATTATTTTTAGCTGAAATGAGAATTAAAACCACAGTACATACCTTTTTTATCGAGGTGAAAGCAGTTTCCACACGCAAAATCATCCACTCTGAGATGCCTTGTTTTGGTGACTGACTTCTCCCAAGCTTATTTTATAAGCCTGCTCAGGTCACTGATGTTTAATTTTAAGGCATGCCCCGCCCCCTACAGTTCAGGAAGGCTGGTCTAAAAGCTTTGCTCTGTATGAAACACAAAGATGGGATGTTATGTTCATCTCCCTCCCCCAATTTATTTCACAGCTGCTCTCTGAAGAAGAAACAAGGAGATATTGTGTGTGTGTGTGTGTGTGAGAGAGAGGGAAAGACAGAGTGTATTTCATTCAAAACATCTTTTTTGCTGTGTGGATTTTCTAATTTAATTTTCTCAGTCAGAATGCACTTTTAAGTTCCAGTAAGAAGAGTTGTGACATGTGTTCAAACATCTGTTATTTATTTTTCATTTTTTTGTGTAAATGAAAAAGCAACAAACCCCGTTTCCCGAAAATGGAGCCTGAATTCCACCCATGTGGTCCCTGGCCTGGAATGCGACACTAGCCACAGAGTGGAGGTTAGGAATGAGAGTTGGCTTTCTATGTGATCCTGGGCATACCACCCACTTCTCAGAGCTTCAGTCTCCCCACTGTGAAGAACAGACTGTCATTTCTATCTCCACCAGAGCTAGGTGTGTAGGGCTAAAAGCTGAGAACGCCAAGACATCTTCTGCAGCTCCTCTCTCTGTGCCTTGGATGACCCTCCCGGCTACAAATTCTAGGCAGTCTATTCTGCTTGGGGTGAGAGAGGGAATTGGGGCAGGGAAGGGGGAAAGTGCAGTTTTAAGCCCAGGGGCAATTTTGGTTGGGCTTCTTCTCTCTCTGTGGAAAGACTAGCTTTGGAATGATTCTTTCTTAGGAATTGGATTCTGTGCCTTTGTGAATATGCAGAGGGTTTTCTTTTATGTTTAATTGAAGTATAGTTGATTCACAAGGTTGTATTAATTTCTGCTGTACAGCAAGGTGGCTCAGTTACACATATATATTCTTTTTCATGTTCTTTTCCATTACGGGTTATTACAGGATGTTAAATACAGTTTCCCACGCTGTACAGTAGGACCTTGTTGCTTATTCATCCTATATGTAATAGTTTGTATCTGCTAATCCCAAACTCCCAATCCTTCTCTGCTTCCACCTTTCCTCCTCCTTGGCAAACACAAGTCTGTTCTCCATGTCTGTGAATCCATTTCTGTTTCATAGATAAATTCATTGGTGTTGTGCTTTAGATTCCACGTATAAGTGATATCATACGGTATTTGATTCTCTTTCTGACTTTCTTACTTACTATGATAATCTCTAGGTCCATCCATGTTGCTACAAATGGCAGTATTTCATTCTTTTTTATGGCTGAATAATATTCCATTGCATCTATCTATCTATATATCACATTTGGCAGAAGGTGACATTTAGATAAGACAGTACTTTTATAACAGACTTACATTCCTAAACAAAATTCATTCTCAAATTTGTAAGCAGTAGAGAGAAATTTACAGCACTGGCCTTATAAACATGGTCACCATATCACAAGAGTGAAACCATAACATAGGTGAAGGTGAAGTCACTCAGTCGTGTCCGACTCTTTGCGACCCTGTGGACTGTAACCTACTAGGCTTCTCTGTCCACGGGATTCTCCAGGCAAGAATACTGGAGTGGATTGCCATTTTCTTCTCCAGGGAGTCTTCCTGACCCAGGGATCGAACCTGGGTCTCCTGCATTGGAGGCAGACGCTTTAACCTCTGAGCCACCAGGGAAGATCATACCATACCAAAACCATAACATACCAAACTTTAAAAGCTCTTTCTTTGAGATATTTACTTTTTAAGGAAAAGAAGGAATTCTTTCTGTTCAGGGCAGTGACTCTGACTGTACTCCTTAATGCTTTCCACTCAGAACTCTGAGTGGCCGCCTCCCTCCCTCCAGATTTCTGACTAATGTCACTTCCTTTAAAGGCCTTCCTGACCTTTCAAAAATAGCACTCTTGTCACTATCATTTTACTTGGTTCATCACACCCTTACTATATTTTTACCTGAAATTATATCCTTTATTTTTGTTTTCTTCTGCTTATTGTGTTTTTCTCAGTGGGAGCTAAGCTCCACAAGTGCAGAGAATTTGTCTCATTGCTAGTGGCTAGATATCTTAAGGGCTTCCTGGTAGCTCAGCTGGTAAAGAATCTGCCTGCAATGCAGGAGACCCCAGTTTGATTCCTGGTTTGGGAAAATCTCTTGGAGAAGGGATAAACTACTCACTCCAGTATTTTTGGGCTTCCTGGTACCTCAGATGAAGACTCTGCCTGCAATGTGGGAGACCTGGGTTCGATTCCTGGGTTGGGAAGATCCCCTAGAGGAGGGCATGGCAACCCACTCCAGTATTCTTGCCAGGGAAATCCCGTGGATAGAGGAGCCAGACAGGCTATAGTCCAGGGAATCGCGAAGAATTGGGCAACTAAGCACAGCACAGCACAGATATCTTAAGTGCTCAATAACTACCTAAGAACTGAATGGAAGCAGCCTATCTATTCAAAAAACTTACTGAGTATTCTAAGATATGCAGAAGAAACTAGAAGTAATATTCGAGAGACTTCTAGTTGAATTGTTTCCTGGACAAAGTACCACTGGTCTATAACTATTACACTAAATAATTGCACAGTTTTTCACAAAGCAATGTTGCTACAGTTCCAAATATGTAAGTTAAGATTGATATATATTTTAATGCTCAGCATGAAATCAGGAACTGTGGAGAAAGGTACTAGGAGTCACAGTATGAGAAAAATCACATCATCTTTCTGGGTCTCAGTTTATTTTCTTCTGTAAATGTTGGCAAGTGATATAATTTAGGGAAATCCTCTTTTTATGTTTCTGGAACATAGAGCCAAGCACAAGTTCTTAAGCATCATTAAACCAATCAGACCGGTGTTCTAAAAGATCTTTACTTTTCCCAAACTAGCACACATGTTGTAAACAATTAAAATAGTACCAAAATGTAGGCCTCAGATAGTTAAAGTGTCTTATAATTCCACACCTCAGAGATTGTTACATTTGCATTTATTCTTCTAGGAAGTCATAGACAGATCCCAACATAATAACAATAATATCAAGAATAACCAGTGTTCTGAAACTTCCTTATTTTCGTGGAATAATGTCTCTTGATATCAATTCACGTAGATCTACTTCATTCTCTCACTTGCTATAAAACCTTGTTTTTACCTGACAGCACTTTTTTTTTTCAAGGAGATGGCCTGTGGTTTAATAGGGAAGTAGTTCTTCAGTTGGGTAATCTTTCATCATATAGGTAATTGCTTCAGTGTTTCCACCATAAGACCCTCAAAGAAGATGAAATTGTTTTGGTGGACTTTTCATAGCAAGAAACAGAGAACTATCTCATTTTTTGTTTAATTTCCCTGATGGAAATTTCTCTATTAATAAATGGTTATTTCAACTGCCAGAGTCATCCTGTATGTTTTCCTAATGTGCTTTTTCTTTTGTCAGTTAAAATGAAGGTAAAAAACAACTGTTCTTTTCATGTGAAAGCATAAACTATGAGTTGTCAATTACAAGTATTCAGTCCTTCAGTTTGGTTCAGTTCAGTCGCTCAGTCATGTCTGACTCTTTGAGACCCCATGAATCGCAGCATGCCAGGCCNACTGAGAGAGTATTTGGACAGAGTACTATTCTCTTTCCAGATTCTACTTTTGAGCCAACTTCTTCCGTAGCATAGCCTGACCCAGCTCACAGAATTGCACACATGTTCCAGATGCAGCTTTGGACACTAAAACAGATAATTCATGCAGCCACATTGTCTTTTTCAGAGAGGTTCAGTTCAGTTCAGTCACTCAGTTGTGTCCGACTCTTTGTGACCCCATGGACTGTAGCATGCCAGGCCTCCCTGTCCATCACCAACTCCCAGAGTTTACTCAAACTCATGTCCATTGAGTCGGTGATGCCATCCAACCATCTCATCCTCTGTCGTTCCCTTCTCCTCCCGCCTTCAATCTTTCCCAGCATCAGGGTCTTTTCAAATGAGTCAGTTCTTCACATCAAGTGGCCAGAGTATTGGAGTTTCAGCTTCAGCATCAGTCCTTCCAGAGAGGAGAAAGACAGAATAATGATGACTTTTCAATGTTATTAGTAAGCAGCAAACATCTTGAGAAAGGAATGGCTTCCCTGCTTGAGTATAGAGCCCCAAATATGATGACTAAAAAGTCTAGCTGTTTAATTAATTATTGCAATTAAAAATAAAGCAAGCACTGTAGAAGCAAAAGCCCTGCAGATGGCAGCTTCCTCCTAAAAAACAATGATACCACTCACCACATAAGCCAATGACAGGGGGAAAGAATTGGTTTGCCTCTGATTACATCTGATTGCCATTAGTGATGACAATGAACCAGGCAGAAGGACCAAATGATACTTGTGGGAAGCATGAAAAAGGGCCTGGGAAATACTTTCAATTGAGGATACACCAGAGAAAAAAATATCAACCGGGAGTCACATAGATAAAAGGCACTCTGACTTAAGCAGTCATCACAGTGGTACAAATTAAAACAACAAAGCCATATCACTTTTTACCTGTTAGACTGGCAGATGTTAGAAAACTTGATAATGACAAGTGTTGTGAGGCGGTGGGTTAGAGGAAACCTGAGCTCCTGGGGGGATGGGGCACTTATAGCCATTCTGGAGAGAGTCGGGATTTAGTCTAATCACATTCTGGCTAAATTCTTAGCAGAAAACCTAGGCCAAATTCTTTGTGAACTTGGGTTAGGTAAATTTTCTTAAGACACAAAATCTATGTGCCATAAAGGAGAAATTATCCATTGGACTTATATATTTTTAAAAATTACTCTTCAAAAGACATTGTTAAGAAAATAAAAGATAAGCCATAGGCTGGGAAGTAAATATTGGCAAATACATCTGATGAAGGTCTTATATGCTAAATACATAAAGAACTCTTACAATTGAGTAATAAAGTAATAAGCAATAATTTAGTTATTATTATTATTAATCTTAATTAAAGAAACAGACAAAAAGAATGAATAGACACTTCATCAAAAAAGTTGTATGAATGGCTAATAAGCATGTTCAACCTCATTAGTCACTTAGTTCAGTCACTCAGTCATGTCCGACTCTTTGCGACTCCATGAACCACAGCACGCCAGGCCTCCCTGTCCATCACCAACTCCCAGAGTTTACCCAAACTCATGTCCATTGAGTCGGTAATGCCATCCAACCATCTCACTGTCTATGAAAATACAAATTAAAACTGTAATGAGAGAGATATCAGCATACACACACTAGAATGGTTAAAATTAAAAAGACTCACCATACCAAGTGTTAGTGAAGACGTGGAGCAACAGAATGTCTCAGGCATTGCTGGGGGAAATGCAAATAGTACGACCACTTTGGAAAGCAGTTTGACAACCTCTTATAAAGTTAAATAATACATATCATGTGTGTTTCTATACACAGGTATTTACTCAAGAGAAATAAAAACATGTCCATATAAAAGGCTGCTACATGAATGTTCATAGCAGCTTTATTCTTATTGACCCAAACTGGAAACCCTAATATCCATCAACTGGTGAGTAGATGAATATCTACATGGTGAATACTGCAAATTGCAATAAATTCATAAAGTGGAATACTACCCAGTAACAAAAAGGAATGGACTACAGATATATATATAAGAACAGGTGAATCTCAAAGGCAATATGCTGAGTGAAAGAAGTCAAGCACAAAAACCACATATCATTTATATAACATTCTAGAAAAGGCAAGATAACAGTGATAGAAAGCAAAGTGGTCCACATGCCATGGGGCAACTAAGCCCATGCGCACACCCTGGAGCCAGGCTCTGCAGCAAGAGAAGCCTGCATACCGCAACTAGAGAAAGCCCCTGCTCACCGCAACTAGAGAAAGCCCACACACAGCAAAGGAAGACCCAGCACAGCCAAAAATGAATAAATGTATTAAATTAAAAAATATTTTAAAAAGTGAGTGAATTTTATATGTGTAAATTTTACCTCGATGAAGCACATTAAATATATTTGTGTGTGTGTATATATATCTATAAAAAGACAATACTACTTGAAAAAAAGATGAGGTAGGAGAAGTTGAGTGTTGGTAGGTGAGAAGAGGGAAGCCAAGAGAAAATAAGAGAGACAGACAGACAGACAACCAGAAAGGAAAGACAAGGACACAAGAGATGTAGAGGGTGACATTCAAACATAGGGGCAAACTCCTCATCAACAGAGACATGCTCAGAGAAACACAGAAACAGAGAAAGGAAAAAAGAATAGAAACGGTTAGCAGATACAGCAAAGACAGAATAATAATCATTATTGTTACCTTTTGGAATGGGTCTTCCCAGGTGGTGTTAGTGGTAAAGAACTCACCTGCCAATGCAGGGGATATAAGAGACACGGGTTCGATCCCTGGGTTGGGAAGATCCCCTGGAGGAGGAAAGGTGGGGGAATGGGGCCCAAAGTCCCACAGCTGCGGCTCTGAGGGTGAGAGGGATCTGTCCCTCCCTCCCAGCTTCTCTCTCTCTTCCTCCTGTGGGATCACAAGGGGTATGGAGGATGCTTCCTGCTCCCCTGGAGGTATTTGAAGGCTGGAGGTCTATGCCCCTTTAACTCTCTTTATTCCAAGTTAAACATTTCCTGTTCCTTTCACTTTCCTCACCCTAGATAGTTGCCAAGTCCTCCAGCAACCAACCCACCCCTTTCCCCATCCCCTGGGCTCTGATTTATCAGTGCTCTCTGGAGAGTATGGTGCTACCACACGGCAGAACTGAGAGACTGAGCCCATGTCTAGTGGGGCGGGGCAGTGGGGGATGGCATGCGGCTTTCCTTCTGTTTCTTCTAAGGAAATGCCCCTAATCCAGAAGCACCTGTAACAACACCAACCCCAAGGCTCTATCAGTTCCCTTGGGAGAGCAGTCTGATCAGTCTGAGAACTAGGAACACACACCGGGGAGCCTCTTGCCTCTAAAACAGGGTGACTCAGGCACTGGCAGGTGGGGTGACAACCATGCCCTTCCCACTGTTAGGGAAGAGAAACAATTGTCAGTGACAACCTTCTCCTTGCAAAGGTTCACGACAAAAGGTCAAGATTTCTGAGGCTAGGGGAGAAATGATTAGGTTTGCACTAACCACAACCCACCCACAGAGATGCAAATCCTATTTCAAGCAGGCAAGAGGTGGAAACAAGGAGAGAGAGGTGTATCCCCCTCCAGTCTCCCCTCCCCGCCCCCACCGGGAACTGCACAAAAGCTGTCTTCTCTGCAAGCCTAATTGCCATGTAACTTCAACTTTATAAACATCTTTTAAAAATAATAACTGTGGCTGGAATGAGAGTTTTGAAAAGCTGCAACGAGCAGGTTGTAAGTCTAGGTAAATGGTTTAAAGAGATTGAAAGAGGCCTGGGACAAGGATGGAGAACCCTGTTTCCAGGGAAGAAAGTTTCAAGGATTTGAGGGCTGGTTATCACGCTGATGGTATGCATAGGATCACTTACTTGAATTAATCATTTCATCATCAAATGATTCTCACATTAACAGATCTTGGAAGAAAATAATTAATTGTAATAAAAAGCAAAAGAAGAAAATTTACCTTAGATTCTATCTCCTCCAAATTTTACTCATTTTCTGGGTTCCCCACATATAGTCTTACTCAGTTAAGATTATACAGTTAAATTGTGAAACTTTTTTTCTAGGCATAGTCCTGAGAAAGGGGTCATTTGGGAGGGTTATGCTTCAGTTCAGTTCAGTCGCTCAGTCATGTCTCTTTGTGACCTCGTGAACTGCAGCACACCAGCCCTGTCCATCACCAACTCACCGTGATGCCATCCAACCATCTCATCTTCTGTTGTCCCCTTCTCCTCTTGCCCTAATCTTTCCCAGCATCAGGGTCTTTTCCAATGAGTCAGCTCTTCGCATCAGGTGGCCAAAGTATTGGAGTTTCAGCTTAAGCATCAGTCCTTCCAATGAACACCCAGGACTGATCTCCTTTAGGATGGACTGGTTGAATCTCCTTGCAGTCCAAGACGCTCAAGAGTCTTCTCCAACACCACAGTTCATCAATTCTTCAGTGCTCAGCTTTCTTTATAGTCCAACTCTCGCATCCATACGTGACCACTGGAAAAACCATAGCCTATTTTGGTGCAATTTAGCAGAGCGGTTATGCCTGATGAGTCCTTTCTGGGATCTGCCTTGTTAAGTGATGAAACCAGTAAGCCATGAAATCCTGGGAAGTGTGAATGGTGGTGGCTGGAGTGTAGTGCATGAGGGAGCTGGCCTTGAGCAGGCTACCACTTGGGGGATGCCCAGAAATGAGTGGGGCAGTGGGAGATGCTGGCGGGGTGGGCCGAGATCCTCAATCATGTGGGTGTGGGTGACAGAAAATTAAAATATAACTTATATTAACATGAACTTCTTTGTAGCCATAGGCTGGGGCCTGGGGACATTTTGGCAATAGAAGAAATCTTGCTTATATCTACCAGCAAGGAAAACACATAAAAATAGGGATATTTTGTCTTATTCCCTGAGAGTTAAAAGATGATTTTCAAGGTTGAGAAGAGTGTAATAACATCCTGTTCTCACCCTGACCTCCCTACTTGCACAATCCAGTTTCTCACGGGTGGTAAAACACATTGAGAAAGGCACTGTCTGGGGGGAAAAATGTAGGTTCTTGATAGAGAAAAAAAGAAGAAACATGACAACGTGTGCTCTTGGTAGACACTCAGAACTGCTCCTGAAGGGTCTTTTCTTTAGGAGTTATTTAAAAATAATAAACAGATGCCTTTTGGTGATTATAGTGTTTCCAAATGTTGACTTGTTACATCCAAGGATCCTCTTTGTGTCCCAGAATAACAATTTCTCCCAAGAGAAGTAGCTTAATTCAGTTCAGTGGTAGGTGAAGAAATGGTTGGATTGGGAGTGTATGTGCTGTGGGTTGTGTGCTAAGTCGCTTCAGTTGTGTCCAACTCTTTGCAGCCCTATGGACTGTAGCCCACCAGGCTCCTCTGTCCATGCGATTCTGAAGGCAAGAATACTGGAGTGGGTTGCCATGGCCTTCTCCAGGGGGTCTTCCCAACCCAGAGACTGAACCCGTGTCCCTTGGTCTCTTGTGTCTCCTGCATTGGTGGGTGGGTTCTTTACCACCTGGGAAGCCCTGGATTGGGAGAGTACTCCCTAAAGCACCCAACATCTGCCTTATGTCCAGGCTTGTCGGGGAGACACATCTAAGTGGATCGTCATGGTTCCTGTCCTCAGGATGCTCACACTCTAGCTGTAGAAAGAGCTAGTGCTCAGCAGGGCGAGTAAATTCATATTTGCATTAAACACTGGTTGTGCCATTACAGAGAGCTTCATTGTGTCCCACAAATTAGCACGACTCATAGCCCCTGAGGATGCTTGGCTTGGATGGTTTGTCAAGGAAGGACCTCTGGGTCACTTTACAGATGGGCAGTGGATTGCACTATTCCTTGCAGTGGGAGGAGGAGGAGCTATCGTGTGCCAAGTGTGTGGACCTGCCAGGCTCCTTTGGGCTTTACATGGAACCATCTCCTATTTGTTCTCCAGCTAAGACACAAACAGCTACATTTCACTTGGGATACAGGAGCACTGGCGGTGCATAGTCACCCCAGTTGAGCTCTGCCATACTGTCTGGATGAAGAAAAGTTTGGGGGTGCTAGAGTGGCAGGCAGCTGACTTCTTTGTCCATCCAAAGGCCCAAGTCAGAGGGCAGATGGATATTGGTTTGGCCCTGCCTCAGGGACTGACTTCCCAAGTGATGCTAGTGGTAAAGAACCTGCCTGCCAATGCAGGAGACTTAAGAGACATGGGTTCAGTCCCTGGGTCAGGAAGATCCCCTGGAGAAGGGCATGGCAACCCACTCCAGTATTCTTGCCTGGAGAATCCCATGGACTGAGGACCTAGTGGGCTACAGTCCATGGGGTCACACAGAGTTGGACATGACTCAGCACTTAGGGACTGAGGGACTGCACTTAGCAGTGTGGGAGTGCTATCTTAAGAGTGAGCAGGCGAGGGTTCCAGTCTGGTTCCAGCAAGGTATTTAACTGCCCTGAGCCTCAGGGTTCCCATGTTGTAGAGAAGAATCAATTCTGACTCCATGTTGGAGCTGTTTCTTTGGCTTGCTTTTTGTTGCTGTTGTTATTATAATCATACATAATCAGTTCAGCTCAGTCACTCAGTTGTGTCCGGCTCTTTGCAACTCCATGGACTGCAGTACACCAGGCTTCTCTGTCTATCACCAACTCCCGGAACTTGTTCAAACTCAGGTCCATCAAATCGGTGATGCCATCCAACCATCTCATCCTCTGTCATCCCCTTCTCCTCCCACCTTCGATCTTTTCCAGCATCAGAGTCTTTTCCAATGAGTTAGTTCTTCGCATCAGGTGGCCAAAGTATTGGCGTTTCAGTTTCAGCAATATTCAGGACTGATTTCCTTTAGGATTGACTGGTTGGCTCTCCTTGCAATCCAAAGGACTCTCAATAGTCTGCCTCAAAGGACTCTGCCCCTCTGCCTGACTGTTAAACTAAAGTGTCTTTTGTTCAGCTCATAAAGAGATAATCTGACCCTGCCCACCTGTGAATGGCTGCAAGAGAGAAGAGATTAACACATCCCTTCCCGGAGTTGTTTTGCAAGACTAATAGCCCTTTTTACTTTACTGCCTCTCCGTTTCTATTCTGCCTTTCGACTTCGGTTCCTCACTGCATCTCTCTCTGGTTCTATAAAAGAACCTGGTATCCCCACAAGATGGTTATTTTGAGACATTAGTCTGCCATCAGCCGACTTTCTGAATAAAGTCATATTCCTTGCCTCAACACTTCGTCTCTGGATTTACTGGCCTGTCGGGTGGCAAGCAGAGCAAGCTTGGACTAGGTAACACCGACTTGCTCACAGAGCAAGCCCTTGTGACTTCCAGCTGAGAAGGTTGTGACCAGAAAACTAAAGATTATAGAATTGTCATTTAGAAACCGTCCTCACCCTTTACACAGAAAACCAGGGCTCTGCGAGAAAGCCTTGGGCGAGAAGAACACAGCGAGAGAGAACCACCGGCAAGTCAGGCTGGGGGCTTTCCTGTGAGCCCTGGCCCAAGTCAGCCTTCATGGGACACCTGGGCCTCCCTTACAAGGTCTCCACGTCCGCAGAGAATAACAAGCCCATTAAAAAGGGTGTGTGTAGCATTTCACAATTCGCACATACACTATCTCAGGCTCTCTCCAGACTGCATAGGCTTTTGTTGCTCCAGAACGTTTTCGTCTCTCATGGAAAGTACTTCTATCTGTCTTTGGTCTTTCCCAGCCCGGCCTCCAGGCAAGTCCTCAGATCCCAAGGCTTTGGACTCCCCACAAAGCACAGCATCCTCCCCACCAGGGAATGGCTGGGACAGGAGAAAGGACTATGAAGATGGGTCCTTTTCCTCCTGCAATCACACCTCACCGCCCAACCTAGCGCTGCCTCTGCGCACAGTTTTGCGGCTCAGCCTCCTCCTCTGAGCTCAGGCGGGGATGCAGGCCCACCCTCCAACTTGCAATTTGAGCAGAAGATGGAGCGTCTCCCTCTACGCGACTTGCTAGATGTTGGAGAACGGCGACCTCTAGTGTTGGTTCTTGGAAGGGACGGAGCGGCTTTCTGCAGTCCAGTGAGGTTCCTGGAAACAGTCCTGCTGCGGACTGAGAGGTGAAGCTTAACTGGATGGTTGAGAGAGATGGGGAGGATGGACTGAAGGGATTCTTCATTTCCAGGAAGCCCAACTGCGCACACTTGGTCTCTGAGGCTTGCTCATGGTCCCTCTTGCACTATCTCCCTCTTTCGTAACACCCAAGACTCAGCCCGCCCCTCACCCCTGACTCGTCTTGACAAAGCAAACTCACCTGCCTCTGTTACTGAACCAGACTTGGATCAGCTCACCCCACATACAGTGACGTCAATCTACTGACGCTGGGCTGTGCAAAGGAAAGTTCAGTGTTTATTGCAGGGCACCAACCAAGCAGTTAGTACTTAAAAGCCCAAGCTCCTCAAAGGCTTTTAAAGAAAGGTGTTTAAAGACAGGGTGAGAAAGAGGGGGTTGTGGGTGTGTGATCAGCTCATGGACATTCTTTTAATCGGTTGGTGGTGATGTAACTGGGAGTCAGCATCATCAATCTGCTGGTTCCAGTTGGCCTGGGGTCTGCAGGCTTGTGGACAGCATGCAGTTAACCACCTGATGGGGGTTTCCTTCTCTGCCAAACAGCTCAAAGGACATGTCTCAGGATATTATCTATAGCCCTTGAGGAGGAAGTTAAGGTTCTTGATTTTGTTTAATGGCCACACTATTATTTTGTCTTCCTTTTTCCTGTTTCCCTTTCTTTCTACATTTTCTCACTTCTCTGATTAAATTTATTCTTTGGAACTTGGGGAATGCCTAGGAAGATAGTTTTTCTACTGACAAGAGGCAGGCAGAGGACGTGGTGGGGGTCTGTTTGGGGAAGGCCTCACAGGGTCCTGTTTAGTTACACACCGGTGCCTAAGGAAGGGGAGGGTGGGACAGGCATCAGGCAGTGTGTCTGGGTATGAACCAGGACGCCTGGCTGAGAGCGCCAGTCCTCAGGTGAGCTCCTTCTGTGTCTTCGTGGTCCTGCCATGACCAATCAATTAGTCTGGTCTTTGGCAGGGAGTGGGTGTGGGGAGAGTGTGAGTAGGCGAATATTGGGTGGCATGTCCTGTAAGGCAGCAAGACTGCCTGGTGACTGTGACTTTTCAGGGCTCCACGACCTTCAGCAACAGCATCTCATTCTTTGAAATGGAAAATCCACATTTTCCCCCAGTCTTCAGTAAAGTGTTACACTAGTCAGATTACTATGCTATTTGGCCACCTGACGCAGAGAGCTGACTCTAGAAAAGACTCTGATGCTGGGAAAGATTGAGGGCAGGAGGAAAACGGGGTAACGGAGGACAAGATGGTTGGATGGCATCACCAACTCAATGGACATGGTTTGAGCAAGCTCTGGGAGATGGTGAAGGACAGGGAAGCCTGGTGTGCTACAGTCCATGGGGGTTGTAAAGAATCAGACACGACTGAGCAACTGAATAACAACAATTCGGATTAAAGCCCCCTTCCCCCTTTCCTTCTAAGCAGACTGCCTTGCTTAAGGCCCTCCTATAAGGAATTGTAGAGCTGCCACTTGCTATAGGATGTGACGCCCAAGGGGCTTAGAAGGCAGAGGCTTTAGGAAATGAAGGGTTTGGGATGCTTAAAGAGAGAAGGCTCCATTCTCGGCACTACGCCTTCTCCTTTCCCAGTCTCTCAAATACATTCAGAATCTTTTGTCGCTGTTGTTTCCTATGAATCATATAATCTTTCTTCAGTTCTATGTGACTTTAGTGAGTTTAATGAGACCCTCAAACTGCCACACCTACGAGATCAAATTGTTATTTGTATATAATTTTTGCCAAGTCTGTCTCCAATTATAGGTAGGGTGACCACCCATCCCACCTTGCCTGAAACAGTCCTGGTATACATCCATCACCATGACATAATTATTCATGGTGTTCTCTTTCACTTTGTAAAGGGCCCCATTTAGATGGTGAATTACACTGTCACGCTAAACACAGATAATCTATGTAAGAAAACATTTAGGCATTAGGATTTAGAGGATGTGAGAGATAATGTTACCAGGAATTTGAGATTTAAGTGATTATTATAATCTTGGCATAATTAGCTCTATTCTTCCTGGCAGCTGAAAAGAGGGAAAATATGAAGGGTTAGGAAGTTGATTTTGTCTTGTAAAATGGTGCAAATTACATCTTCTGGAAGGAAATATTTATCAGGCACTCAATTTTAGAAGGAATTTTTCACATAAATTGTTATATAAGGGACACTGAGTAACATAGGAGCTATATTGTTCATGTTAGTTTTTGCAGAATTTTGTGGCCAGTTTTAATATAGGTCCCCCAAATTATTGTGATTTTCCAATTCTCTTTCTCTGTGAAAAATGGAAAGGAAATAAAAATTATTCAGAGGGATTAAGTGAGATGATACATATGCAAGTGTTAAACTACAAGTATCAATATTACCTTGTTGAAAACCCTCCTTTTATTGATGGGAAGCCAAGGCCCAGAGAGAGAGAAGTAATGTGGTTGCTGTTGCTAAGTCGCTTCAGTCGTGTCCGACTCTGTGCAACCCCACAGGCGACGGCAGCCCACCAGGCTCCCCCATCCCTGGGATTCTCCAGGCAAGAACACTGGAGTGGATTGCCATTTCCTTCTCCAATGCATGAAAGTGAAAAGTCAAAGTGAAGTCGCCCAGTCGTGTCTGACTCTTCGCAACCCCATGGACTGCAGCCCACCAGGCTCCTCCGTTCATGGGATTTTCCAGGCAAGAGTACTGGAGTGGGGTGCCATTGTCTTCTCCGGTAATGTGGTTAGTTAGTGGCAAAACAGAGGTTAACACCCCTGTTTAATTCTCAATGCTAATACAACCTCATAGAGCTGTTCACCAAGACATTCTGAGATTCTGCCAGGCCACCAGCACAGGCTGGAGTCAGAGGCAGGAAGACGAAGTAGAAAGACCTTGGACAGTAATGGCCCATTTGCAGATGGTGTTTTAAGTCATCATCATAAGATATGTTTTTAAGGTAATTTTCTTTTAGCAAAACAGAAAGCTTCTCATGGTGCTTGTTTGAGTAACTCTTGGCATCTATTTTTTTGCAAATTAAGAAAAAAGTTGCTCCCAGTCTGGTTTCCAGGGGCACAACCAGGGGCTAGTTTCAACAGTGGGTTTTCCAGCATTCTAGCACAACTTCTTTTTCAGCTTCTTCTTCTCCCAGCCAGTGGCTCTCCAAGTTTGGTACCAGGCCAGCAGCATCAGCATCACCCAGAAACCTGTCGGACAGGCAAATTCTCAGGCCCCACCCAAGACCCACTGAATCAGAAACTGGGGGTGATTTTGTTGCACACTAAGGTGTGAGAACCACAGCTCCAGGCAGATCTTAGGGCCCTGTCTGGCTTCCAAGAGAGAAGAGAGGCACAATTATGGAATTCTCCCCTTGCTGCTCTCCCCACCCCCTAAGGAGGCTGTCCTTTCCAAACTCCTAATAACCATTGGTTCTTCAGGTTTGGCTGTTGCACTTGGGCATGCCCCAAAATGAAGTTGCATGGTCTGTTTGATGGTCTGCCTAGCCAGTGCCAGCTCTGAATAATAATACCTTTACCAAGCACTTAGTGTACACACCGATCTGATGGCCCAAGTTCATTTTGTTTTAGAGGAAAAACACTTATCTCTTCAACCTCTGATATCTATGGCTGATGTCCAGTTGAAATAAATTAGAAAGGATCCCATTTTTTTTTTTTTTAAGGTTAATCAGGTCTCCAGGAAGTGGAAGCTATAGCAGTCTAGAATGTAGAACTCTGTAGAAACTGCAATCTCCTTTGGAGAGAGCTTTTCACATTTCCCAATGGGTCTCAACAGAAACAGGCTGTCTGAACCTGAAAGCATATTGATTCATTTTTCAAAGCATAATGAGCCTAACAGTTTTACCTGCTCACTCCACGACTGCAGCAGACCAGTTTCAAGCGTATGGACTTCTCAGTGAGGAAAGACCCCTCAACCTTCCCCGCAGAGGGCTTTTCTTGACTCAGTGTAAACTGAAAAGGAAATGAGAATTGTGTATGCATGGTTCTCACTTTGCCCTCTTCTGTGTAGTTCTTCCTAGTAGGGCTTTCTGGACTACTCAAGGCACTCTTCCCCAAGCTTTGCTTTGTATACAGCATGCTGCCAGGAGAGTGGAAACTTTTCTACTCCTGTGGCAGAGGGAAGCTGGAGGCTGGAGGGTGGGACTGAGTCCCTGCCCAAGTAGGAAGGAGGGCACACCTCAGAGCTAACTTCTGCTCCCCGTCCTGAGCAGTCAGCACAGACCCTCTGAGCTCTGGAGCAAGCTGCCTTAGCCAACAGCAAAGGGGGAAGGCTCTTAAGAATAAGGAGTGTAACTGAGTGGGATCCTCTGGGAACTTCCTGGGACAGAGCTCCCACTCTGTGTCCTCCACCTGCCTCTTGTCTGTGAAGACTTTAGCCTCCTAGTTCTTCCCCAAGTTCCAAAAAGCAAATTTAATTGGAGAAGTGAGAAAATGCAAAAAAAAAAAAAAGGAGGGGGGGAGGGGGCAGGGATAGTCAAAGAAGACAAACTGATAATAGTTTAGCAATTAAAGTTAAGGAACTTTAGTTTCTCCTCTCGGGCTATAGACAATATCCCGAGTCATATCCTTTGACCTCTTTGGCAGATACTGAAACCCCCATGTCGACTAAAAAGATGCTCATTGTGAGAGTTGCAAGTTAAGTTTTATTTGGGGCAAAATGAAGACGGACTTCAGTCTGGGAGACAGCACCTCAGACAGCTCTGAGAAACTGCTCAAAAAAGGTAGTGGGGGAAGGCCAATATATAAGATTTTGGTGAAGGGGGAGTTCAGTGCAATCAAGCACTCATTCTACCAGTTTTTCTGCTAATCACAAGGAGCTGATGTCACCATGAAGGGATTTAGTGCTTTTCTAGATATGAAAATATGCAAGGATTGGGATCATGAAATCAGTTCCTGAAAATATCTATCTAAAGACCTGTTCCACCAGTTTCCCTGTATCAGAGTGCCTCACTCTCTACCCTGAATTCCCCTCAGGGGGTGTTGAAGGTTGGCAATGGCAGCAGCACAGGGTTCAATCTCCACAGATGCTGATGGCAAACGCCCTTGGCAAGCACCAATTTGTAGCTGGCACCCACCAGGGAGAAGAAGTTAACTGTATGCTGCCCACAAGCACAAAGACCCCAGATCAGTTGGACCCGGAAGTTTGATGACATTGAAATTGACTCCTGATTACCTCACCATCAGCCAATCAGAAGGATATCCACGAGCTGATCAAGCGCCTCCCAACCCCTCTCCCTCACCATCTTTCAAGACCCTTCCCTGAAAGTCATCGAGGAGTTCAGGTGCTGTAAGGAGTAGCTGCCTGGACTCCTAGCGTGGCGCGCTGCAGTCAATGCTGCGCTTTCCTTCGCCACAACCAGGTATCAGCAGGTGGGCTTCTCGGTGCAAGGGGAGCCGACCCAAGTTTGGTTGGGTCACGGGGACAGGAACAGATGGAGACAAGCAAACAGAATTAAGAGAGAAGTATCTTTCCTCCAGAATGATGGCTCTCAGCCTTGCAATCACCCTGGGAAGCTTTTAGCGTTTCTACCAACCAGGTCATACCCTAGATCAATTAAATCAGAAACTCTGGGAGTGGTAACCAGGCAACAACAATTCTTTTTTTAAAAGCTCCCTGGCTGGTTCTGAAACTGTTGGGTATCTTTTCAGGGGCTCTGAAGAGCTCTGGTACTAAAGTCCTTTATGTCTCAGCATAGAAAAGAGTTCAGTGAGAGGCAAACGATAGAAGGGATTTATTAAAAGAGGACACTTGTGAGGCTTTCGAGTGGGTGGGCGGTGCTGCACCACAAGAACTTACTGGGCTACAGTTTTATAATCGAAGGAAAAGTGCGGAGGGGGAGAAGGACTTCTTTGTCTTTCTTGAGTAGACATCCTGCTTCCATCATCAGCTCCTCCTCCAGGGTGAGCAGGAGAGTTTTATTGTCCCTATGTGGTAAAGTGAGGTCCACAAATTATTGTTTTTAATGTGTGCAGAGAACGTGTCCTCGGGATCAGTAACTCACTTACTTGTTGGGCTGCTGCAGGTCCCAGGCCACCACTGTTTTATCATTTGGGGCATGTCTCATGCTACTAATACACGGTTTGCTGCTAAGCAAGCCTGCTTGGTTTTGTGGTTAAGCAAACCTGCTTTTTTGAGTAATCATTAACTTATAAGGATCTCCCGTATTTTTTCTACTTGTAATTCTCTATTGGGGTTAACTACACAATCACCTACTTTGTCCCTTTACTCAGTGGCTATCAGTTCCAATATGTAGCCAGGCTTGAGAACCATCTTTCTAGCATCCACTTCCTCCAGTAACCAGTGCTTTCCTGCCTTATCTCAGGTCAGGGCCCCTTCTCATTTGTCTGGTTTGTATTTCTTCATTCTTCTGGCTTTGAGGACCATGATGTAGAATCAGGGGCATCTTATCTAAGTGGAAGTTTAATCTGAATTTATTTTGCTTGGACCCCTTATTTCCCTTTGGATCTTATATCTTTATTAATGGGCTTCCCTGGGAGTTCAGCTGGTAAAGAATCCACCTGCAATGTAGGAGACCCTTGTTCAATTCCTGGGTCAGGAAGTTCCCATGGAGAAGGGATAAGCTACCCACTCCAGTCTTCTTGGGCATCCCTGGTGGCTCAGATGGTAAAGAATCTGCCTGTAACGTGGGAGACCTGGGTTCGATCTCTGGGTTGGGAAGATCCCCTGGAGGAGGGCATGGCAATCCACTCCAGTATTCTTGCCTAGAGAATCCCTATGGACAGAGGAGCCTGGCGGGCCACAGTTCATGGGGTTGCAAAGAGTCAGTTGCGACTGAGAGACTAAGCACAGCACATCTTTATTAAACAGCTGGAGTCCCAGAAGAAATTATTGAGATGATTCAGAAATGAGATATAACGATAGATTTCTCACCGGACTTTGAACTTCTGGTCACTTCCCATTGCCTGTGATGAACGAATGAGCCTCTCCATGAGACAGTGCTTCGTGGTAATGTTATGGAAAAATAGAGTCTCAACAACAGGATAGACTCAATGTTTTACTGGACAAACATAGTGATACTTTCAAAGGTATACCACTAGAGACTCTTCCTAACAACCATGTTAAAGTTTGCCAACTTATGACCAAAAGATCTTCCTCCCTCTCCCCTGCCAGTCATGGTGGGGTCTTTTCTCCTTTACAAGTTCCCTCCTCCACTTACTGACTATAAAGCCATTCTTGGAAGAGTTCTTGAACTTGTATGCAAAATAAAGTCTGTGATTTTGGAATCTTAAGGTACCTAGGTGTGGTGGTCAACAGTTTTTGCCTAATAAACACTCCCCTCCTTTCCTACAATGTAGCTCTTATACTAAAGGCTTTTTAAAATTCTGAAACAGATTCCCTTACTCCCTTCCCTAACCCCTCATCCTCCCCAATACACTGACTCACCATACTTTGGCAGGATATGGAGCATCTGGACCATGGGAAAAGGAGAAACACAGTACAGGTTGTGAACCAAAAAAGCGTATGGTACTCTCTCCCCTTCTCCTTTACTCCCCTCTGCTGCCTGGGGCTAAGTACCCTCCCCAGCTGCTTTCAGTGAAAAAATGCTCCATCATTACAGGGGGGGACTAAATTGTGAAATTGCTAAATGTCTATTCAACCTTTATGTTACCCTTCCTAATGTTTTATATATGTCTACAAAAGTTGGGCTTTCTGCTTTCACCCCCAGGCTAGACAGACTTGCTCTGGACACTCACCAGTCCAAGGGCCAGGAAGAAATCTTCTCTTCTCAGAACAGGTAAGTTCATGAAGATGCTGGCCTCAGCCTAGTTTCCCCAGAAAACAGAGCCTGAGGCCAAGCTTGGCCTAAATCTCTACTGGGGAAAGGGACTGAGTTCCAAGGAAGTAAGAGTAAGGGGGAAAAGGAAGTGAGGAGACCAGGCAATATAAGGTAGCTCCTTACTAAACAGGCCTCAGCTTCTTAAGCAAGCACAACTGGTTGCTTAAGGAACAGTGCTTAATCCAAGAGGCTGGGATATAAGTGCCCCCAAGTAACTAAGCAAGAGCTGACTTGGTGGACACTTTCTCAAGACGGCAGATTTAACATCCTGGCAAGGACCCCAGGGGATGGGGCAGAATCTAGGGTGACTCCTAGAAGCCTGGAGACAGTGATAGCCAATGCTGAGTGCTGGAGTGGGCATGCCTGACACTCTGGCAGGGAGGGAATAAACAGGTTGAGGCAAGTGGGCACCTGGAAATGCTGTTTGACACAAGGCCAGAAGTTCCACAGGGGACGTATGTTGCACGGGGATTTCTGCTGGAGAAGGAAGGTGGAGGGAAATGAAATTTTTATCTTATTTGACTAGTATTTTTTATTTTCTAAATTTTCTAGAATAAGCTCTCAGTATTAAAGTGAGCAAGTCATCAAGAGTTCCTCTCAGGGGCTTCCTGGGAGGAACTGGAGGCTTTCCAGGAGCCACTTCAGTCTGGTGGCCTGTGGTAAAGAATTCACCTGCCAAGGCAGGAGACATAGGTTCAATCCCAGATTCAGGAAGATTCCACATGCCATGGGGCAACTAAGCCTGTGCACCACAAGTACTGAGCCTCTGCTCTAGAATCCAGGGGCTGCAACTACTAAAACCCAAGCACCCCACAGCTCACGCTCCACAACAGAAGCCACCACAATAAGAAGCTGGCACATCACAACTAGAAAATAGCTCCTGCTCACCACAACTAGAGAAAAGCCTGAGCAGCAACGAAGACCCAGCACAGCCAAAAATTTTACAATACATAAATTAATTAAATTTTAAAAAAAATTCCTCCCTTGGTGAGTTTTCCCAGATGCACAGGGCAGCTTCTGCAAGAGGATGGCCCACCTTTAGGAGCTGAGTGCTCCAAAATGCAAAGGAATGAAGCTCAGGAACAGTCAACTCTCCACAGAGGATGTGTGATGTGGCAGGAAAGGGAACAGGCTGGACAGACATGAGATGGGTCAGTTCAGCAAATGACTGCAAAGCATCACCTAGGTGCCTGTAGTACAGAGGCAATCTGTACCTCTGAGGTCCAGGAGCTCCCAGATCAGTAATCAAGACCTTGCCATGGAGGATGTCATACCTCGGTAAAGGTCATCTTTTTGGGCCTCTCTCAGAATTGGGGGGTTGATACTGCTGGGAAGGGCTGGCTTTGAGTTGCTTTCCAGGTAACAGAGAGTCCCTCTGATCCACCGGCCACATGGTGAGTCTAGGTAACGTTGGGGCCAGAGCTTGTCCCGAAACCTGCAGGGGGCTGTGCGTGAACCAGCAGCAAGAGGAGCTGCTGCCCCACTGCTGCCCAGATGGCAGCCTTCTAAGGAAATACATGAAGGAAGCACCCATGTGACATGTTTTCTCTAGGGTTTCTCTAAGGGTTCTGCCACCTTGAAAATGAAGAAGGAGAAAGAACTGGCAGCAAATGGCTGAACAAAATTCCATCAAATTGGAGAGGAGAGTCTTGGTTGTGTTGCCCCAGTGCCCATGTCTCCCTGCACACTTAATGGATTCTTGGTTGTTATTGGATTCATCTGGAAATGTTTACAGAGTATTTTTTGTTATTGTTTTAATTATGAAAATACTAAATGCACTGACAACAAATTCAGACAGAAAGAAGTGTGAAGTAGAAATCTCCGCCATCAATCCCTGGGGCTTCCCTGGTGGCTCAGATGGTAAGGAATCTGCCTGCAAAGCAGGAGACCTGGGTTCGATCCCCGGGTCAGGAAGATGCCTTGGAGAAGGAAATGGCAACCCACTCCAATGTTCTTGCCTGGGAAATCCTGTGGACAGAAGAGCCTTGTGAGCTAATCTGTGGGGTCACAAAGAGTTGGAAACAACTTAGTCACTAACACACATCAATCCCTGCTCTTCTAATTGGAGGCAATCACCTATAATAGTTTCTTATAATTCCTCTGGAAAAATTTGTAGCAAAAGTAAACATCACACACATACACAGTTGGTCATACAACATAAATATCAATTTGCTTTTCTCACTTAAAATATATGTATAGAAGACTTTTCATACCAGCCCAACCTATTTAATGGCTGCAGAATATATTTCAATGCATGAGTGTACTGTAATTTAGTTACCCATTCACTGTTAGATATTTATATTTGTAGCCTTTTGATTTTACATCATTTTAGTGAACATAATTATGCAAATACCATTAGGCACTTCTGCAAATAACTCAAGATGATTCATGACTAGAAGCGGAACTGCTGGGTTGGATTTTGGAGTATATTGTCACATTGATCTCTCCCCCAAATTAATTTGAACCAATCAGTATGTAAAGCTATTTCCCTATATCTAGTACCTCCTGGAAATAGGGCCAGAGGGATCCCTGTCATGGACTCTAAGCTGAGGAAAGCTCCATTCTGGCTCTCTCTGACTGTGCCCTTCCCGAAGGGAATGGGCTGTAAGAGTTCAGGGGGATGTGTCGACCTAGAGCCTGCACCCCTCCACTTCTTGATATGCTCTGGGTATCTGAGACCCTAGGATTTCTTTCCCAAAAGCTCTAAGCCTACCTCTGGGGTAAGCACAGGCTTCTTCCAAGATGATATGGCTGGTATACTCATCCCTAGGTCCTGTATATGAAGCATAGATAGAGCTTGGATGTGTGGGCTGGGTGTGCACACCCAGACCCAAGGTATCGCACAGTGGAGGGTAGAGCTGGGTGGGAAAAAAAAAGACAGACTTTGAACTAGGGGCTGGAAGTTATCTCTGATGCAGAAGTCTGAGGGGTGTAAGAAGTCTAAACTTGAAACCTGGCCTGTCAGGCTGTGATTGAGATATATTTGTTAAGAGAAAATAATGTATTTTATTTAATGGTTTGTTCAATTTATAACCTTTATGTATTGAATAATATGATATGTGGGCATGCATTTGCATTATTGCTCTAACCCTGTACATGTTAAATGTGTGCCTGTCTGCAATGGAGGAGACCTGGGCTCGATCCCTGGGTTGGGAAGAACCCCTGGAGAAGGAAATGGCAGCCTACTCCAGTAGTCTTGCCTGGAAAATCCCATGGACGGAGGAACCTGGTAGGCTACAGTCCATGGATTTGCAAAGAGTCGGACACGACTGAATGATTCTGCTTAGTCTATTGGAGGGAATGGACAGAAATGGTATATTGAACTGTGATGGGCATATCTTTAAAATTAGTAATGCTGAACACAGTCACATGATTCTTAGCCATTTTTATATCTTTGCTCCTTTCCTCTTTCTCTTTCTTTCACTCTATTTGTAAATGTTCTCTTGTGTATGAAGCTAATTAGCTCGTTGTCACCTGTTTTGCATGTTTGTCTCTCTTTTTGTCATTTATCTTTTATTTTCGTTTTTTTTTGCCATTGTCTAGAATGTTTAGACATTTTCTGCTTTCATATGTACCTATCATTTTTCTTTTCTCCTCTTTCTAATGATTGTTGTTTACATGCTATTTATGTTTTTCTAAAACCTATCTTACTGTAAGCTTTTTTTTTTTTTTGCCACAAAACACTTTATTTACAAAATACATGTACTGAATACTACACATACCCTATCACCATGGAAATAACCTCAAAGTCAAGGCAGGGCGGGCTTTAAAAAAATAAAAAGCGATGCCCATAGAAAGAGCAGAGCTCTGTCTCTCAGCCACCCTTCCAACTCAGAAGGAAAATTTCCCATCCGCGCCTGGGAGCGGGTGGTGAGCTTAGAGCCCACAGGACTGAAGGCGTAGAGGGGAGAGAGGTGATGTGGGGGTAGGAGGGTGAGGCTGGCTGCTTGGGATCCTGCTGGGAACGGGTGGGAGGAGGAGGGGACACCCAGTATCCAGCAGGGGGCGCCGGATGCATACAAGCAGCAGAGGGAAGCCGCCGCTCACTCGGCCTTGCGCGCTCCAGGCCCGAGGGTTCTGAAGATCGGGGTAAGGTGGTCAGAGCATGTCTTCACACCAGCGAGGCATTCGCTTGAGCTGGTAGCCACTCTGCCAGGCATGTACCACCTTTGGGTCCCCCACGTCAGAAGAGAGCCTTTGTTCACCCTCGTGTATCTCAGCAGGGTTGTAGCTGCACAGGGGTGGCAGTGATGATGAAGCCACTCCACCTGCTTTTTCTCCTGGAAACATATTACCAGAGCCCCTACCACCTCAACCAGGGTGAGAAAGAAAGGCGCCCACACGTAGGCCACCAGGGAGTCACTAATGACTTGGGGTAGGAGGGGCAGGCACTGGGACTGTGGTGATACTCATGAATCAGCGGCCAGAGGGCTGGGTAGTCAGCGTGGGAAATAGTGCCTCTGCAGGGCACTTCCACTGCGCTCCCTCGGCCACTGCAGCCCTGATAGCAATGCCCTGGGTTCCCAGACCTAAGATAAAAAACTGCATATGCTTCCCCAAACCCCCAGCAAATTTGGACACATATACTGCCTCCTGACCAAAGATCAGCTTCAGAGAGAGGAGAAGGAAGGCAGAACAGAATAAAATATTTGAAGAAATAATGGCCAGAAATGCCCCAAATTTGATAAAAACTATAAACTCACAGATTCAATAAGTTCAATCAACCCCTATGAAGAAAACTAATCAAAGAACATCATAATCAAATTGTTCAAAATCAGTGATAAAGAGAAAATCTTAGAAGTGGCCAATGGGAGAATGAACAGAAGAACAAAGACAAGGATGACAGCAAATTTCCAACTGGGAGAAAAAAGGCAAGCAAGACAGTAGGAAAGCATCGGTAAAAAGGAGGACAGAAGTATGAGGAATGGAAAGTCAGATGACTCCGCGTTAGCCAGGGCCTGACACTATGATGTGCTTGGGCCAATAGGGTATGAGTATTCTGTAAGGGGCAGATACCTAAAGGCAGGAGGAAGTTTGAGGGCCCATTTCTACTCCATTACCTTTAAGGCATCTCTCCATGGAAGGATGCTCCACTTTGAGTCCCTCTGCTTCAGAGACTTCTCCCCTGAGAAGTCCCTCTTTCACAGTAATGCCTCAGGGCACTTGCTAGCTCCCGGGGATCACTAAACCCATAAAAGGAGTGGGGTTGAATAGAAGCAAAGATAAAGAAAGGATGTCAGTATTAAATATAAGGGATAGGTAAGCCAGTGTTCTTGCCTGGAGAATCCCAGGGATGGGGGAGCCTGGTAGGCTGCCATCTATGGGGTCGCAGAGTCAGACACGCCTGAAGTGACTTAGCAGCAGCAAGCTTATCCTAAAGACAGGAAAATAAGACCCAGAGGGGAAGACAGGTCAGAGTGGACTTGATCATGGGTCAAGGTGAATGGCTCTGGACAAGTGCCATGAACTGTGCAAGAGTGCTCAAGGCTCCACAGTGAGGGGAGCAGGGGCCAGGAGGCTTGGTGGTGGCAGGACGTACAGGTGAGTCTTGCCGGAGACGCCAAGGGCTAAATTTCCTGCTAGCTGTTTCTGCCACCAGGGACCCATCATCAGCTGACTTGGATCTTTGAGAATGTCACTGCCTTTCTAAGGCAGTCATTTGACCTAGGTCTCAAAGATCTGTAAAACTTCACTTGGAGTATCCAAAGGGTTTGAGAGAGAGAGCAACTATGAGGAAGGCAAAGTTCAAAAAGCCCTCTAAGAATGAGGTTACTTTAAATGTCATTGAGCATTTGGGAGATAAATGAAAATCATGCATTCTATATGATAATTTTATTAAACAGGATAAATATCTACAACTGTGCAGAATTCAAATTTGTGCAATCCATGATTTTAGAGGCATCTTCTAAAGCCTTCTTTTAATTCATTTAAGCCCATTAAATTGAATTTCTTACTGTTTCTGGCCCAAACTAAGTTGTCACATTAAGATTAGTTTCTCCTAGAAGAGAAGCAAGGCAATTAGGAGTGTACCCATGGTGAGTCACTCTTTGCTGGCAGAGGTTTATTGATATTTGAGGCAGTACTGTTTACCTAAAATATCTCGTGATACATGGCTGGGTGATAATAAGTAATTAAACCATCACGTCAACATACAGCTTAATTCTCCATCAAGCAGAGAGCTCCACCTTTAGGCAGTTTCATTCATTGTGGTTTCTCAAACATGCTGGAACTACCATTGGGAAAGGTATTGGCCTCTTCCCTGGTTCTCTACCTTAACTCCTGCTTGTGTGCCTTGAATCACAGGTCTTGGGCACTTGAAAGGGCAGTGAAGTTCATGGAGGAGTCAGGAAGGCATCACCCTGGATAAAAATGATGGAGCACAGGAGCACTAAGCCATCGTCAGATTTACCCAAGCCCACTTTGTCATCCTATTATACGGAGACGGATGCCCAGGAAGGAGATTGTAAGGTCACATGGCAAAATAGTGGCAGAAACCAGATGCTGGTTTTTTGACTCTGAAAAGTGTTCAGACCTGCTACATTGCTAATTTATTATAAAGTCAGAGTTCTTCACAGCTTTGCCATTTTGACACAGGCCATCCCTGACAATCCTGTCCCTCAGAGTACAGTGACAACAGCAGGGACGGAACAAGAGGAGCAGGCTCCCCCTTTTGGGGGGCTCCTCTCTGACTGTCTGCCTTCAGGACAAGGGGAGTCGGTGAACACTTGTTTTTTGTCCCATTGAACCTCAGACAGCAAAAATGCTAGGAGATCTCAGAAAGTGAAATGAAGTCACTCAGTCGTGTCCCAGCTCTTTGCGACCCCGTGGACTGTAGCCTAGCAGGCTTCTCCGTCCACGGGATTTTCCAGGCAAGACTACCGGAGTGGGCTGCCATTTCCTTCTCTGAGGACATCTCAGAAGATGAAGTAAGACAGGCACAGAGCTGAGCGGTGGTCTCCAGGGACTCCCCCACCTTAACTGGGATCGCCGCTTCCCTTGAGTGACTCCATTGCTATCACTTCTGGAAACAGGCTGCCTGTTACCTACCCACATTCCCTTCAGTTTGCTCAGAACCTCTGGGCAAGACTGGGCAAACATGTCAGCCTGGTTTCAGAACTCTGCCCTCCTGGCCCTGCTAGAGTTAGGGGAAAGTTCTGTGCCCATTCCTCAGTGTGAAGCTAAAGGGGAGCAGCCTCGGGCATACCTAAGGGGAGGCAGGACTTGGGGTGGTGAGGGGCAGCCACACTCCCCAGTGTTGAAATGCTTCCCTGGATTACCTTGGACGGTCTTGGTGAATTTTCTTAGTGCTGAAGAGAACAAGCAGGAATGTGCCTATTCAATGTAGTTGAATAACTGTTTATTTAACAAATATCTATTTATTTAACAAATCATCTATTTATTTAACAAATACCTAGGAAGTGCCTATTATGTGCCTGGAATTGCTTATAATATTCTCTCATATGGTATTCAGTTGGCTTAGCGCCTTCACGTAAGTTCAGCTTACCCGTTCAACCATGTGATAGGACTTTTTAAAAAAGATTCTTTACTCAGGCTGTGCTGAGTCTTTGCTGCTGTGATGGGCTTCTCACTGTGGTGGCTTCTCTTGTTGCAGAGCTTGGGCTCTAGAGTGCATGAGCTCTGTAGTCGTGGCGCACAGGCTTAGTTGCCTCTCGGCACGTGGGATCTTCCTGGACCAGGGATCGAACCCATGTGTCCTGCCCTTGGTAAGTGGGTTCTTAACCGCTGGACCACGAGGGAAGTCTGTGGCAGGGCTTTTAATGTGCACCATTGGGGTTGGCCATGTCTCTGCATTGAGTAATCCTGCTCATTCTCCTGCCTTTGGGACTGTGCCCTGCCCGCGCCTCACACCTCACTCACACTTTTGGTTCTGTATTGTAGCTCCTTGGATCCTTTAGCCTTTTGTTTGTTTTTAAACTTACTGTGCATTCAGTATTGTTCTAGAATGTGTGTTCCATAAAGGTACACTTTTGCTGTATCTCTGGTGTCTAGATCAGGGGCTAGTGCTTCCCATAGTAAGGGCTCAATATATATTTGTAGAATGTATAAATAAATATTGAAGTAATTGTAAAAAAAAAAGTATAGGGTAGCACCCCTACTCTCAAAGTCTTTTTAATTAAAAAGTAATATACCTGGATTTTGGAGCTTAATTACATCCTCTTGAGTGTGAGCTGGACTTAGTGACTTGCCTCCAAAGAATAATATGGAAAGGGAAAAATAGGAGCTTTATAGTGTAGAAACCTGGCAGTCACTTCCTTAACCAAGTAATCAAGGTTAACATCATCAGTGAAAAGTTATGTTGATAATATTGACCCTTTGTGATGTGATGAGGAAAGCAACTTACCTCTGTGGTATCTTCCCTCTGAAACCTAAAACCACAGTCAAGTCATGAGAAAGGGGCTTCCCTGGTGGCTCAGTGGTAAAGAATCCACCTGCCAAGCAGGAGGCTCAGGTTCAGTCCCTGGGTTGGGAAGATCCCCTAGAGAAGGAGATGGCAACCCACTCGAGTATTCTTGCCTGGGAAATCCCATGGACAGAGGAGATTGACAGGCTACAGTCTATGGGGTTGCAAAGAGTCAGACACAACTAAGTGACTAAATAACAACAATCATGAGAAAGACTTCTAACAACAAAAATTGGGGAGCATTCCACAGAACTCTTTAAAACTGTCAGGGTCCTGAAGATCAAAGCAAGACTGAGAAGTTATCGCAGGTTAGAGGAAACGACGGTACACGACACCCATATGCAACACAGTGTCTGAGATCAGATCCTGGAACACAAAAAGAACAATAGCAGGAAAAAAAAAACTAGTAAACCCAACTAAAGCCCAGAGTTTAGTTAATAGCAATGTGGTAATTTTAGTTTCTTAGTTTTGACAAATATACTATGATTTCTACAATATCAACATTAGAGAAGTTGGGCGAAGAGTATATGGGAACTCTGCACTATTTAGCAAATTTCCTATTCATCTAAAACTATTCAAAATAAAAAGTTTATTTAAAGCATAAGAGAGCAATATATTCTTAGAGTGAAAAAATTCAAACAATTTGGAAATAAAGCAAAAAGTAAAAGCTCCTCAATCTCTCTTCCATTCTAGTCCCTTAGAAATAAGAACTATTGGGAGTTTGGTATCTAATATTCCACATCTTTTTCCATGCCTAAGCAAAGGTTTGTAATTTTGTATATTATACAAACAAATAGTTCTCTTAAAATTAAAAGAAATCTTTTGGTGGACTTGTTGTATATACATTGTTCTTTACCTTTTATTTTTTTCACACTACAATATATCCTGGATATCTTTTCTTGGCTTTACGTATATACTTGGTGTCAGTCTTTTTAAAGGCTGCACAGCGTTCCATGGTGGGAAAGCATAGTACTTAGTACTTGTTTGGTTGTCAGTGACTGAATGCCAGCTGGAATTAGTTTAAACAAGGAGAATGGAGCATAAGAATAACAGGATGTCTCTGGAAACTCGTGAGAAAGAGGGACGCCAGAGCTAGAGTGAGTCTCTCTCACCTTCTCTGTTTGCAGGTCTTCTCTGTGTTTCAGCTTCGTTACTCTGTTCACGGGCTTCCCTGGCGGCTCAGACAGTGAAGAATCTGCCTGCAGTGCAGGAGACCAGGTTCAATCCCTGGGTCAGGAAGATCCCCTGGAGAAGGTATGGCAACCCACTCTAGTATTCTTGCCTGGAGAATCCCATGGACAGAGGAGCCTGGCAGGCTACAGACCATTGGGTCACAAAGAGTTGGATACGACTGAGCAGCTAACACACACACACACACACACACACACACACACTCACACTCTGTTCATAATTTCTGTGGCCCAGTCACCGTCTTTGTCTGCTTCACAGGGCAGAAATGACGTTTCTGGGAGGACTCCCCAGTTACCTCCTGAAGTTAAGATTTTACATCTTTAGACTAGCTCTCTTTCTTACTTCTAGTTCAAAAATTTCAGAGAAGGGTTCTGATTGGTTGGCCACGGATCAGGTGAGCACCATAAATCAACTGTGGCCAGGATAGCAGACTTGGATCCTCTGGGAAGTACCAGCCCCTGAGTTAGACAATAGAAATACAGCAAAGGTGTACCTATATGGAACAGACATTCGAGACCAATACTGAATGCACAGTAGGTTTACAAACAAGCAAGCAAGAGTCATGTTTCAGGGGATAGAGAAGCCCAGGACATGAGGAAGCGTGATCCCAGAAAAGCAGTCATTCTGGCTAGACAATATTTTGGGAATAGGTGGACCAAAATTAAATAAAATCATTTAATTTTAAAAATAATTAACAAAATCAATCAATTGATTAAAATAATAAAATTAAAATTATTTCTTTAATTAATAGTTTTAATTACTTTAAATAATTAATTAATTAAAATTAAATAATTTATTTAAAATTCCAGTTTTAGATAATTACCCATTTTTTAATCTGTTACAAATACTATTGCATCAAATACCCACATACATACAACTTTGTGAAATATGTTAGTATTTTTGTAGAATAGAGTCCTAGAATGGAATTGCTGAGTCAAGAGGCATCATGCATGTTGCCAAATTATTTTCAAAAAATCTCACACCTGCCAGCAGTGTATGAGGGTGCTGCCTCCTTGTGTCTCTTCAACCTTTTAATTTTCGTCAATGTCGTGGATTTAAAATATACCTTGTTTTGACTTGCATTTTTTAAGTTGGTTTATTATAATAATTGAGCATATCTTCTTATGTTTATTAGGCATTTTTCTTTATTGTGTATGTGTATTTTTATTTATTTATTTATCCTATGTGTATTTTTTCAAGTAGATTACTTATCTTTTTCTTTCTCATATGTAGGAGCACTTTACATGTTGTGGGTTTTTAGCCTTATTTATATGTTATATATGTTACAAATGTTTTCTCTCAGCCAATGATTTGAATGCTGGCTCTCCTTGTATGAAAGTTTAAATTTTTAAGTAGTCTCACCGTTTAGTCTTTTCTTTTATGTCTCCAGAGCAATGTGTTGGGGTTAGCAAAACCTTTTCCAAACTCAAGATAATAGAGATAGTCTCATATTTCCTTCTAGTATTTTTATAGTTTCAGTTTTCATTTTAGATATTTAATCTATTTTAATTTTTGTGTGTGTGGTATATATATAAATAATTGTCCCTATACCATTAAGTAATTCATCCTTTTTGATTGACAGTGCCATTCTTATTGTCTTAAATTTCCATTAATTTGTGGTTCTGTTTCTATATTGCTCATTTGTTCCATTAATCTGCTTTTTCAATTCACGCATCAATACCATATACTAACTAGCTTAGCTTTGTTGTATGTTTTGATCTATGAGGCATTTTTTAAAAATTTCCTGCTTAATTCAGAGTCAGTTGGTCAGGTTCTCCCTCCCATACCTCCACTTGCCCCTGAACCAAATTCTAGAAAAATTGAATTCTAGGTAAATGTAGGGGAAAGGGTCATCATTTTAATCAGTTCAGTTCAGTCGCTCAGTCGTGTCCGACTCTTTGCGACCCCATGAATCGCAGCACGCCAGGCCTCCCTGTCCATCACCGACTCCCGGAGTTCTTCCAGATCTACGCCCATGGAGTCAGTGACGCCATTCAGCCATCTCATTCTCTGTCATCCCATTCTCCTCCTGCCCCCAATCTCTCCCAGCATCAGGGTCTTTTCCAATGAGTCAACTCTTCTCATGAGGTGGCTAAAGTACTGGAGCTTCAGTTTTAGCATCATTCCCTCCAAAGAAATCCCAGGGCCGATCTCCTTCAGAATGGACTGGTTGGATCTCCTTGCAGTCTAAAGGACTCTCAAGAGTCTTCTCCAACATCACAGTTCAAAAGCATCAATTCTTTGGCGCTCAGCTTTCTTTACAGTCCAACTCTCACATCCATATTTGGAAAAGACCCTGATGCTGGGAGGGATTGGGGGCAGGAGGAGAAGGGGACAAGGATGAGATGGCTGGATGGCATCACCGACTCAATGGACGTGCATTTGAGTGAACTCCGGGAGTTGGTGATGGACAGGGAGGCCTGGCGCGCTGCGGTTCATGGGGTCGCAAAGAGTCGGACACGACTGAGCGACTGAACTGAACTGAACTGAGGTGGTTACAGTGGAGGAGGAAATGGCAACCCCCTCCAGTATTCTTGCCTGGAAAACCCCATGACAGAGAAGTCTGGTGGGCTGCGGTCCGTGGAGGTCACAAAGAGTCGGACATGACTGAAGTGAGTTAGCACAGCAGAGTACCTATGCTTTAATTTCTTTAGTATATATAAATTTTATATATTTGCCTAGATTTATCCATATATCTCTCCACGTACATATATGGAAAGCTCATTGGCTAAATGCAGCAGAAAATATACGAGCGTTACATATGCAGTGGGGTCCACCTATGGTCCCTGGAGCAGATTCTCTGCAGACAGTGAGATAAAACACTCCCCAACATCTCAAGCAGCCCCCAGTATCCCAGAATCTTCTCATTTTCTCTCTTGTCGATAACTTAATTGTGGAAAATAATGAGGTGTCCTTGTGTTCTACCTGTGTGTACGTCTGTCATTAACCTTGAGCTCCTGGTTCTGAATTTAAAACGAAGATGGTAAATCTTCCTGTCGACCACCGGCAGCGGGGGAACGGTGGGGGCGGGTTAGGAGTGGAATTGGGCCTGCTACATTGCAGCCTCACACAGCCCTGGTGAGGGGATGAGGGGAGGTGCAGACGGTTAGCAGATCTGGGGACTCCGTGGACCACAACCTAGCAGGCTCCTCTGTCCATGGATTCCCCAGGCAAGAATACTGGAGTGGGTTGCCATGCCCTCCTCCAGGGGATCTTCCCCACCCAGGGATTGAACGCACATCTCCTGCATTGCAGGCAGAGTCCTTACCGTCTGAGTCACCTGAGAAGCCCATCCTTCTTTTCCGTGTTTCCAAATATTCTCTGGTGGGAAGTGGTTTCTCGGTTTTAAGTTCCGAGGAAAAGACTTGAGTTTTTTCCTGAGCAGCAAACGGTTGTGTGTGAAAGCCCGCTTCAAGTGCTCCCGTTTTATGAGTTTGATCTAAAGAAGACAGCGGGGAAACAGGGAAGGTCACAGCCATCAGGTAGAGATGCTTGTCTGCCACTGCGAGGATCTGTCTTCCACGGGGAGATGACTGGAGTCAAGTCAGCAAGGGTCCATGTTTTTACGTAGCTTTGTTTATTAGATCCCTGGGGCTGCTGCAACACATTAGCACATGTTGGCCTTCCAACAGCATAAGTGTATTCTTGCACAGTTCTCAGGGCTTAAAGTCCACGCTGAAGGTGGGGCTGGTTCACCTCCATCCAAGACCTGTCGGGGACTGTTCCTGTGATGATTCTTAGCTCCTGGTGGCTTGCTGGCACTGTTTGGTTTAGCCTGACCTAAAGCTACGTCTCTCCAAGCTCTGGGTCTCTCATCACACGGCCCTCTCCCAGCATGTCTGTCTTTACACGGCCAACTTCTTCTATTTATTGAAATATGGTTGCTTTACAATGTTGTGTTAATTTCGGCTGTACCACGAAGTGATTCAATTGTATATATCTATATTATATATACACACATGGTTTTTCATCTTCTTTTTCATTCTGTTTTTGCTTTCCTTGTTGTTTACTTGCTCATTCATGTCCAATACTTTGCAACTCTATGAATCAGAGCCCACCAGGGTCCTCTGTCCCTGAGATTCTACAGGCAAGAATACTGGAGTGGGTGGTCATGCCCTCCTCATTTAGCACATGTCCAGCTACTCTTTTTTTTAGTTGAGAGAAGTGCTCAATATAGTTTCTGTATGCTAAGTCTTCAGTCATATCTGACTCTTTTACGACCCCTTGGACTGCAGCCTGCCAGGCTCCTCCGTCCATGGGATTCTCCAGGCAGGAATAGTGGAGTGGGCGGCCATTTCCTCCTGCAGGGGAATCTTCCCTACCCAGGGATCGAACCCGCATCTGCATCAGCAGACGGATTCTTTCCCCGTGAGCCAGCAGGGAAACCCTTTTTCTGGTATATCGCCAAATAGTGGCTATGGTTCCCTAAGCTCTGCGTTATCCATCCTGTATATAATGGTTGGCATCTGCTAACCCCAAACTCCTACCCCGTCCTTTTCCCCGCTTCCCCTCCCCCTCGGCAACCATGAGTCTGTCCTCTTACGTCTGTGAGTCTGTTTCCGAGCTAAGTTCATTCGCGTCGTATTTTAGATTCCACCTATAACTGATATCTACCGGATTGGTCTTTTTCTCTGTGACTCACTTCGTAGGATGACCTCCACGCAGGTCCACGCCACAGGTGCCATTGTCTCATCCTTTTTTTTTTTTTTATGGCCACCTTCTTATAAGGCTGCCAATCAAACGGGTTTAGGAGTCCATCCCTGCTCCAGTCTGACCTCATCTTTTTTTTCTCTCTTTCAAATTTTGGCCACACCCCTTGGCTTGCAGAACCTTAGTTCTCTGACCAGGGATGGAACCTGGGCCCTCTGCAGTGGCAACACAGAGTCCGAACCAGTGGAAGTCCTAGTATAACCTCGCTTTCCCTTGACTGAGGTCACACCTGAGATGACCCTGTTTGCAATAACATTGCCCTGCAGGGACCTGGGGGTTAAGGCTTAAGCATGTCTTAATTTGCCAGGGGTGCACTTCTGTGCATAACCCCTTTTAAAGGCAGGATAAATGCCGTNCAAGTCTAGGGAAACTTCCAGCTCAGTGGGTGTTATAATCACATACTGCTCTCCTTGATGGAGAGTGCTGACATTAGCGCGGGGGAAGCACAACTTGAGGGTTTTGTGCTTGGTTTTATTTGGGGGAAAATGAGGACTATAGCCCAGGAGACTGCATTTCAGATAGCTCTGAGAAACTGCTCCACAGAAGTAGGGTGGAGAAGGTCAGCATACATGTGATTTGGTGTATACTTTGGTGAAGAGGGAGTTCATGCATTCAAGTACATTTTTTTTTTCCAGAAGATTTCTGCTAGTCATGCAGAGCAAACATCATCATGAAGGATTTTAGTGCTTTTCTAGATATGGGGAGATACAAGAACTGGGCTCATAAAATTGGCTGCTGAAGATAACTATCTAAAGACCTGTTCTGCCAGTTTTCCCCAGAGAACAGAGTGTCTTGTTTCTGTTTTGCACTCTGAGCTTCTTTCAGGGGGGTGTTCAAAGTCAGTAGCTGCAGCAGTCCATAATTTAATCCTTGTAGAGGTAGATGGCAAGTGCCCGTGGCAAGCGCTGCTTGAAGAGGGAAAGAGCTCCACCTTGGGGTTATGAAGATGGCTAAATACACAGCAAGCAACAGTTGATTAGCTCAGCTCTGTGGGATTCAGTCCCTGGGAGCTTCTCTACAAAGAATCCAAGTCTAGGGAAACTTCCAGCTCAGTGGGTGTTATAATCACATACTGCTCTCCTTGATGGAGAGTGCTGACATTAGCGGGGGGGAAGCACAACTTGAGGGTTTTGTGCTTGGTTTTATTTGGGGGAAAATGAGGACTATAGCCCAGGAGACTGCATTTCAGATAGCTCTGAGAAACTGCTCCACAGAAGTAGGGTGGAGAAGGTCAGCATACATGTGATTTGGTGTATACTTTGGTGAAGAGGGAGTTCATGCATTCAAGTACATTTTTTTTTCCAGAAGATTTCTGCTAGTCATGAAGAGCAAACATCATCAAGAAGGATTTTAGTGCTTTTCTAGATATGGGGAGATACAAGAACTGGGCTCATAAAATTGGCTGCTGAAGATAACTATCTAAAGACCTGTTCTGCTAGTTTTCCCCAGAGAACAGAGTGTCTCGTTTCTGTTTTGCACTCTGAGCTTCTTTCAGGGGGGTGTTCAAAGTCAGTAGCTGCAGCAGTCCATAATTTAATCATTGTAGAGGTAGATGGCAAGTGCCCATGGCAAGCGCTGCTTGAAGAGGGAAAGAGCTCCACCTTGGGGTTATGAAGATGGCTAAATACACAGCAAGCAACAGTTGGACAGGGGAGACTGATAGCAGTTTATTAGCCGTGTGTGAGTCTGTGTGTGTGTGCTCAGTTGTGTCCAGCTCTTTGCAGCCCCATAGACTGGCCCGCCAGGCTCCTCCATCCATGGGATTTCCCAGGCAAGAGTGCTGGAGCGGGCTGCCATTCCCTCCTCCAGGGCCTCTTCCTGATCCAGGCATGGGAGCTGCATCTCCTGCACTTGCACGCAGCTTCTTCACCACGGCGCCACCTGAGAAGCCACTGTTAGTCACACAAGATGCCCCAGTTATGTGGCAGGATAACAAAAGGGCACACTCACCTCTATCCTTTCCTCCTTCTCCTTCCCAAAAGAACTCTAGTTTCTTCTAGAGGCTTCCAGGCTTTTTCAAAACCTGGCCTCACGGTTTTTTTGCAAGCACAAATAGAAGTTGTCTAGGACAACTTCGGGCTTCCCAGCTGGCTCAGTGGTGAAGAATCCACCTGTCAATGCAGGAGACGCAAGAGACATGGGTTTGATCCCTGGGTCAGGAAGATTCCCTGGAGGAGGAAATGGCAACCCACTCCAGTATTCTTGCCTGGAGAAATTCATGGACAGAGGAGCCTGGTGGGACCCCCATCCATGGGGTCCCAAAGAGTTGGTCATGACAGAGCAACTAACACTTTTTTTTTTTTTTTTGCAACTAACACTTTTGAACGTGAGGTCTTCTAGACTGGTGAGGTAAAGTCTCATTGATTGTTCTTTTAGGGGGTTTTCCTCATTCTCTTAATTGAGAGTCATTCCTCTACATTTTCATTTTACTGAACTTCATTTGTCTCTATGAATTTCAGAGAAACTGTTATCTGCTGTGGTCTTGAAGGAGTGTTTTTGTGTGGGAGCATCCCTGTGTAGTCTGTGTCCAGCATTTTTGTTACAAGGGCTGGTTTCAGTGTGGACGCAGCCATGTCTTGCCTCTGAGTGCGCTGACCATATGCCCTTGGTAGGCTGTGTGTGTTGTGTTGGGGTTTTAGAGCCTGTGCAGGATATGAGGTGGGGCTTCCTGCCCACACTGTGCTGTCCCTGCTCTGGCAAGCATGGGGTCTGCTCCCCAGCTGCTGAAGTAGAGGTCGAAAGGGTCTGGTTTGATCAGGCTCCATTGCTGTTGAGTGTATTCCCTGCCTCAAAGGAGAAGATTGCTGAAGTGAGTGAAGCCTGTGCAGGCACAGAGGGTCCAAGCACTCCTGCTTAGGCACCCGTGGTTCCATTCAAGCCAGCCCAACTTCACAGCCTTTTCTGTTGTGTCGATCTCAGATCTAGGGTATGCCTACGGTGTGGAGTGGTGGTGTGGATTTGGGGTGTTATGGCTGCAGGAATCGAGGTGACTGACATTTCCCAAGACTTGTCTTCCTCAGCCCTGAGCTGTAGCTAAACCAAGTCCTCTCCCAGGGCCTATCCGATGTTCAGCACTTAACCACTGCACCCTCTGTGGCACCACTCAGCCTCTTGTGGAGGCGGTGGCCACTAAGGCCTACCCAAGTCATAGGCCAGCCCCCCTGGTCTGTCTGTGCTGAGTGCTTAGTCACTAAATCATGTCCAACTCTTGCAATCCCTTGGAATGTAGCCCTCCAGGCTCCTCTGTCCATGAAGATTCTCCAGGCAAGAAAACTGGAGTGGGTTGCCATGCTCTCCTCCAGGGGATCTTCCCAACTTAGAGACTGAACCCAGGTCTCCCTCATTACAAGCGGATTCTTTACCATCTGAGCCACTTATGCACACTTGCTCCTTGGAAGAAAAGCTAAAACCTAGACAGCATATTAAAAAGCAGAGACATTACTTTGCCAACAAAGGTCTGTCTAGTCAAAGCTATGGTTTTTCCAGTAGTCATGTATGTATGTGGGAGTTGGACTATAAAGAAAGCTGAGTGTCAAAGAATTGATGCTTTTGAACTGTGGTGTTGGAGAAGGCTCTTGAGAGTCCCTTGGACTGCAAGGAGATCCAACCAGTCAATCCTAAAGGAAATCAGTTCTGAATATTCATTGAAAGAATTGATGTTGAAGCTGAAACTCCAATACGTTGGCCACCTAATGGGAAGCACTGACTCACTGGAAGACTTTCCAGTAATGATGGGAAAGATTGAAGGCAGGAGAAGGGGACAACAGAGGATGAGATGGTTGGATGGCATCACTGACTCAATGGACACGAATCTGAGCAAGCTCCGGGAGTTGGTGATGGACAGGGAAGACTGGCGCGCTGCAGTCCATGGGGGCGCAAAGAGTTGGACATGACTGAGTGGCTGAACTGAACTGAAACCAAGTCCTCTCCCAGGGCCTGAGATTCAGTGCTTAGCGGCTGCGCCCTCTTGTGGCGCCTCCTAGTACATACTCTGACGTCTGCTGTGGCTAGAGACCTGCTGCCCACCTGTATGGGCCCTCAGGGGCTCTGTGGCTCCCGACCAATCACACCCCAGGCGCCCTGGTCTGTTTCTGCAGAGCTAGAGCAAATCTTATCCCAGATCTCGCGTCAGCCTTTGGTGCGCTGTGAGTGGGCCAGGGTGTTTGCGCCTTCAGGTTGGGAAGTAAAGCAAGGCAACAGCAAGCCAGCGTGCACGCATTCCTCACAAGTACAGTCTAGCCTTCTCCAGCCCTTTGTCCGTGTCAGCGGATTTCCTGGGAGGCAAGGGGACTTGTCTCCTCCACTTGGGAACCTGATGGGATGCCCTAATTGTATCTTTACTTGCTCACCGCCCAGGGCAGGAGTCCATCTGTATGGACCTTCTCTTCCTTACACATCCCATCCCTTCAAGTGTGCTGGTTCCGATGCAATGCCTTTGTTTTCGATCCTACTAGGTTACATGAAGATCTTTTTTACAGATTTGATTGTATAGTTCTTTTGCCGGTTTCCAGTTTTAAACGGAATTTTTTTTCAATTTCTCTTTCTGTTCATTATTGGTGTATAGAAAAGCAACAGATTTCTGTATGCTAATCTTATACTCTGCAACTTTACTGAATTCATTTATTAACTCTAACACCTTTTTGATGGAGATTTCAGGGTTTTCTTTATAAAAAATATGTCATCTGCAAACAGTGACAGTTCTTTTTGTCTAATTGCTGTGGCTAGGACTTTGAACACTGTGTTAAACAGACACCAGCCCCTACTATTTTCTATTTTCCTCGGAGTTCATCTGAGTTGCCACTTGACTCTGCCAGCTCCCTGACTGGAGCCCAACCTCAAGTTCAAGTTGGAACTGATGCCTGGAGGGCAACCGCTAGGAGCTGGGAGAGTCAGGGAAAGGATCTGCAGAGGATCCTCTAAGAGGAGGAAGATCACAGACAGGATGACAGCTGGCTGCTTCAGGGACATGGCCCTCTACAACATGGGGTGATGGAATGAAGGAGTAAACAGTTATGTTACATCTGTAAAATGAGCATAATAACTTTATCTCACTATTTTCCTGGGTTGGGGGGGGGCAATGTTTTATCTGATACTCTGCATGGAAAGTACAGATATTTTCATATAGGGATCACCAACTTCTGGATATACTCTGAACCTGAAAGTCCATGTGAAAGTAGAAATGTGGGAAGTAGCCTCTGTGTTGGACTTCCTGGGTGGTGCTGTGGATAGGAATCCACTTGCCAAGGCAGGGAACATGGGTTCGATCCCTGGTCTGGGAAGATCCCACATGCCTCAGAGCAACTAAGCCTGTGTGCCACAACTGCTGAGTTCGAGCTGTGGAGCTCATGAGCTGCAACTACTGAAGCCCGTGCCCCTACAGCCTGTCCTCGGCAACAAGAGAAGCCACCACATTGAGAAATCACCCCACCGAGAAGCGCAAGCTCTGCAACGGAGACTGGCCCCTGCTTGCTGCAACTAGAGAAAGCCTACGCAAAGCAACAAAGAGCAAGCACAGCCAAAAATAAATATTATTGAAAAGGAAAAGTAGACTCTGTGTTACAACCAGGTCTTCCTTCCTAGTTAACTAAAATACTAAATTCCTAACTGCATGTCATCATTTAGAAACAAACTATATTTACTTTCAGAGTTCAAACCTATTGCTTATGTCCAGTGATCCTCACGACTGTTCACATGTGAAGTCAACTGGATTAAGTGCAAAGAGCATCCAGCTGAGGCTCTGGGTCCTAATTCTGGTGCAGTTGTTTTTCATTTGTAGATAAACACTAAGTTCATGGAACTTAACGTTCTTATTTCTGGTTCCTCTATTTTTGTTTTTCAATTTCCCACTTTATTTTTGCCATCAGGAGAAGCAAAATGAAACTTTTGGAGTAATCTCCCAAACACTGCTGAGACCAAGCTGCCTGAGTTAAGTGAGGTGGGTCTGGTCAGTGGCGCCCTCTTGTGTCAAATGGGAGCATTCTTTGTCAGTAGCTGCACCAGATTCAGCACTTAATGTTCAAAAGTACAGATTGAGTAGTAGCTCAGCTGGTAAAGAATCCGCCTGCAATGCAGGAGACCCCGGTTTGTTCCAGGATTGAGAAGTTCCTCTGGAGAAGGGGATAGGCTACCCACTCCAGTATTCTTGGGCTTCCCTGATGGCTCAGACAGTAAAGAATCCATCTGCAATGTGGGAGACATGGGTTCGATCCCTGGGTTGGGAAGATCCCCAGGAGGAGGGCATGGCAACCCACTCCAGTATTCTTATCTGGATAGAGGAGCCTGGCAGGCTACAGTCCATGGGGTCACAAAGAATCGGATACGACTGAGCACTGAACAAACGTAGAAATGCATAGGACTCCCGGCAGGTCAGTTTAGTGTGTTTCAGCAGCCAGCAGTCTGACAAAATTAATACAAGAATTAACTGTTAGAATTAGACTTCTGAGCTTTTTCATAGGTGTGAGCCATCAGACTTAGCCCAGGACTTCTTCCTCAGATTTGCAGAAAGCCCTGTACATAGCCAAAGTTCAAAACTGTTTTCTGAACGCCTGCTAAGAAGTCTAGAGACATCTACTGGCAGAAGTGGGTATTATAGGTTAACGAGAGGAGCATATTATTCATGTAATGGAGAAATATAATCATTGAAAACACTGATTCTAAGGGAATTGGCATCATCTTGGATGGATTAAGGTCCCTGCTGATGATAGCAAAGAAAAAACTACAAACTTTTCCAGTTCTGAAAGCTAAGGCCTCTGTTTTTGTAGAGAAATGGTGGAATCTGTACATCTGTGAAGGCAGAACCAAGCGTAAGATAGGGGATGGAGAAGAAAATTGTTCTTCCTAAGGATGTGAAGACGATTGGGGGAGATTTGTGGTTATTAGGGCTCCAGGGAAAAGAAAGAGAGGCATGGAGAGGGAAGAGCAGTTGTAAACAACACAGTGGTTGCTTACATCCTCAAACCTCAGACTCTCAAAAACCCTGTGCACAAAAATACGGGGGTTTTTTGTTGTTGTTGTTTTGGTCACATCACACAGCATGTAGGATCTGAGTTCCCTGACCAGGGATTGAACCTACACTCCTTGCATTGGAAGTGCAGAGTCTTAGCAATGGCTGCAGGGAATTTCCCTATTTTTGTTGCTGTTGTTGGTTGAGTTTTCTTTGTTGTTGTATTTCTTTGGCTGAGTCAGGTGTTGGTTGCCCCATGGCATGTTTTGAGCCATATATATCTAAGCATGTACAATCAGGGCAGGACATTTAGCATTTTGCAACAGTTCGTTCCCCTAATAATAAAAACTGAATGAAGTTTATAGTCCAATGGGAGATGAGGTGAAGGGCTGGGCTTCCTCAGGATGCGGTAAGCCCAGTGTCTAATGGGAGCCCTTCAGTCCTGAGGCTCTGTGTGAGTCCCACACAGGCTCCACTCACCTCCACCTGCTCTACTGAAGAAGCCATGTTCTTTCCTGGCTTCTTTTGCTCTCGTTTTAACTAGCTTTTAATTTTTTTTTTAATAATTTTATTTTTGGCTGTGCTGGGTATGTTGCTGTGCGTAGGCTTTTCTCTGGTTGTTGCCAGCGGGTGCTTCCTCTTCCTTGCAGTGCACTGGGCTTCTTGTTGTGGCGGCTTCTCTTGTGGCAGAGCACGGGGCTCTAAGTGGGCGGGCTTCAGTGGTGCAGCTCTCCAGCTCTAGAGGACAGGCTCAGTAGTGGCGGTGCACAGGATAAATTCAGCATCACAAATGTTGAGTTTCAAGAGTTCTGGGATATTGAGCTGGAAGTGTCCAGCTGGTATTCCAGCTGGTGTTCAGATATATGGGTCTGAACTGAAAAGAGAGGAGTCTGTGAAACAGATTGGTGGATCTGGGGAGTCTCCAAATGGTAGGTGATGACTGACGTGGATTAAGAATTCTTAATCCATTTCAGTGATGAGATGAGATGGAGAAGTACAATGATTATACAGTGGAAGTGAGAAATAGATTTAAGGGCCTAGATGTGCCTGATGAACTATGGACTGAGGTTCGTGACACTGTACAGGAGACAGGGATCAAGACCATCCCCACGGAAAAGAAATGCAAAAAAGCAAAATGGCTGTCTGGGGAAGCCGTACAAATAGCTGTGAAAAGAAGAGAAGCAAAAGCAAAGGAGAAAAGGAAAGATATAAGCATCTGAATGCAGAGTTCCAAAGAACAGCAAGAAGAGATTACAAAGCCTTCTTCAGCGATCAATGCAAAGAAACAGAGGAAAAGAACAGAATGGGAAAGACTAGAGACCTCTTCAAGAAAATCAGAGATACCAAGGGACCATTTCATGCAAAGATGGGCTCGATAAAGGACGGAAATGGTATGGACCTAACAGAAGCAGAAGATATTAAGAAGAGGTGGCAAGAATACACAGAAGAACTGTACAAAAAAGATCTTCATGACCTGGATAATCATGATGGTGTGATCACTCATCTAGAGCCAGACATCCTGGAATGTGAAGTCAAGTGGGCCTTAGAAAGCATCACTACGAACAAAGCTAGTGGAGGTGATGGAATTCCAGTTGAGCTATTCCAAATCCGGAAAGATGATGCTGTAAAAGTGCTGTATTCAATATGCCAGCAAATGTGGAAAACTCAGCAGTGGCCACAGGACTGGAAAAGGTCAGTTTTCATTCCAGTCCGAAAGAAAGGCAATACCAAAGAATGCTCAAACTACCGCACAATTGCACTCATCTCACATGCTAGCAAAGTAATGCTCAAAATTCTCCAAGCCAGGCTTCAGCAATACGTGAACCGTGAACTTCCAGATGTTCAAGCTGGTTTTAGAAAAGGCAGAGGAACCAGAGATCAAANGTGTGATCACTCATCTAGAGCCAGACATCTTGGAATGTGAAGTCAAGTGGGCCTTAGAAAGCCTCACTACGAACAAAGCTAGTGGAGGTGATGGAATTCCAGTTGAGCTATTCCAAATCCTGAAAGATGATGCTGTGAAAGTGCTGCACTCAATATGCCAGCAAATTTGGAAAACTCAGCAGTGGCCACAGGACTGGAAAAGGTCAGTTTTCATTCCAATTCCAAAGAAAGGCAATGCCAAAGAATATTGCCTTTCAAACTGGAAACACGGTATGTTCTCTTAATTTTCAGTCTGTTTCATGGGACTCAATAAAGACTTACAGTTTGCTTTTTCTTTATTAAGACTGCTTATTATTTTCTTTATTAAGACTGCATTTCCCTGTTATCTATGAGTTTTTCATATTTTTTGTTGTAGTGTAAGTCTTAGGAATTTTTCTTTAACATTACATTTTCTAAATGGGAAAGCTTTTCATTTTTTCCCTATATTTGTCTTGTATTCAACCAACTTACTGAACCTGTTATTATTCTAATAATACCCTAAATATGCTAGATTAGTAATTATATGCCTGGAATCATGGTAGTTTTGACTCTTTTTATTTAAACTTTCTTTTTCTTGCCTTCAGCCTCACCTTTGAGGTGTCTGGATGTAGCTTCTGTCTTAGACATCTCTTTGGGATGTGACGCTTCGACCCCCCTTCCAGCTGTGACCCCTGCACCATGGTGGAGCTCTGTTATTAATTATGTGTGGTGCAGGGGGGGGAGGGGTGTGGCGTGGGACTCATGCCATGAGGCAGCCTCTTCTTTCCGGAACATACTCTCCCTGTAAGCATGGCTTTCACCCTTCTCTGTCGTGGGCACTGCAGCCTCACATCATGCACAAAATTAAGAGGCCATTCGAGGGCAAACCTCCAAGGATGACCTGGTGTGGCCTGAGTGCCACTACACAGCTGGACCCCACCACAGCCGCTTTCTCTTCATACTGCCAGTTTTCCCTTTCCTTCTAGCTCGGTCAGAACTGGAAGACTGGGCTAAGTCTGCTGGTCTTTTGTTTCCCGCTTATCCTGTACCCCTTTGCACATCCTCTCATGTGCTATGCTTTCCTCAGCTCTTCTCTAAGTGGCCTGGTAGGACCCCAACTTGTATCTTCTGTCCTCTACCACCCCAGACCTTTCCCAGTGATGGGAGGGAGGAGCTAGCATGGTGTGGCTGGTAAACTGAATTCCTCCTGCACTGGAGGCTGGCTGCAGAACCTGGTGAAATGGGAGGGATGAAGAGGCAAGAACAGAAACCCCTGGTCTGCCTCAAGGAGTCTCCAGCTATGAGGAAACATTGTACTAGAATCACCCAGAGATATCCCAGCTGGCCAAGGTCTCCTGAAAAAAAGACATGCTCCTGGGTTAGTTGTGTAACCTTAAGCAGGCGTCTCCAACCTCTGGGTCACAGACTGGTACCTCCTGTCAGATCAGCTGATTTACTTCCAATCTGTTTCTGTTCTGGCTTTTATGAAAAGTTTATATGCCTCCAGAGGCTGTGATTCCACAGCGCCCTCTGAACAGAGGCCAATGAACACAGACCAAACTTTCCTGACCATCCTCCTAATACATCCTTCCCAGCCCTCTGCCCCTATGCCTCACGCCACAGTGCAGCTCCCCGGGGTCACAGCTATTCCCTGACATGCTGGGCTTTCTCACACCTATGAGAAAATCTTTACTGTTTTCTGTCTGGTATATCCTTCCTTATCTCCATTTGTCCAAATTCTATCTATGAGTAAGTAGAATCACCTTTATTGTATGCCTACCAAGAATGTTTGGCCTGGATCCAATCATGAGAAAATGGTCAAACAAATCCAGCCTAGGGAGTATGTCAATGTCATGAAAAACCCTCCACTCCAAAAAAGAAAAGGCAGGATACTGGTCTAGATAAACAAGGAACTGAAGAGACAGATAACTAAATGTAAGTTATGATCCCTTATTAGAATCCTGATTAAGGTGGAAAAACTACAAAAGTATAAGGGCATTATTGGGCTAATTGAAGGAATTGGAGTATAGATTAATTAAATCATATTGTTATCAATGTTTAATTTCTTAAACGTGTCAGCAGTGTCATGACTGTGTCAGAGAATTGCCTTGTTCTTTTGAGATACATGGTGAAATGTTTGAGAATGATGTGTTATAATGTCTACAACATATTTTAAAATGACTCAGTGAAGTATATATCTAGATAAACAAGGAACTGAAGAGACAGATAACTAAATGTAAGTTATGATCCCTTATTAGAATCCTGATTAAGGTGGAAAAACTACAAAAGTATAAGGGCATTATTGGGCTAATTGAAGGAATTGGAGTATAGATTAATTAAATCATATTGTTATCAATGTTTAATTTCTTAAACGTGTCAGCAGTGTCATGACTGTGTCAGAGAATTGCCTTGTTCTTTTGAGATACATGGTGAAATGTTTGAGAATGATGTGTTATAATGTCTACAACATATTTTAAAATGACTCAGTGAAGTATATATGTGTATGTGTACATACAGTGAGAGGAAGGAAATATGACAAATTGCTAACAATTGGTGTATCTAGATTATGACTATATGAGTGTTCACTATACTCTTCCTTCATCTCTTTTTATGTGTTTAAACTTTTTTCAAAATATAATTTGAAGGAAGAAATATCCCATCTATTTTATAATCTGAAATCCAAGGCAGTCACTTCCTCTATGGAGCCTGTTTTTTGACCCAAATCTTAGGGAACATTTCCCTTTTCCATCCTCCCAGAGCCTCCTGGTTTTGCCTGTTACATCATCTGACCCAAGCCACCCTAAAGAAGAGTAAGCTACAGATGTGTCTGTCTACCTCCCTGGGCTATGAGACCCTGGAGGGCAGTGACCGCAGAGACCTTCAGGGATGGAGAGGGTAAAAAAAGCAGGCTTTGTCATGTTCCTCCCTGGCTGGGGACCACCCCTCCTACTTCTGCTTCAGGGCTCTGAGTACGGGCCCTTCCTGGTTCTGTTGAGTCCTACCCTCCAAACAAAAAAAGAGACGAATCCTGGTGTAGAAGGATCTATTTCAAGGCAATATCAGGGTCCAATTAGGGAAGCACACCACTCTGAGTGGGTGTATTAGTGAGGGTTTTCCTGATAAACAAACCAACAGGCTGTGTGTGGATGGCAAGAGAGAGGGAAACAAAAAGGGATTGATTTTGAGAGGCTGGCTCACACATTTATAGAGACTTGGCAAGTTCAAAATCTAATCTGGCAAAGTAGAGACCTGGGGAAGAGTTGCAGTTCAAGCCCAGAGGTGATCTGTCCAGAGTTTCTTCTCCTTATGAAGATGTCTGTCTTTTTCCACTAAGGCCTTCATTTGTTTGGGTGGGGCCCACCCACATTGCGGAGGGTAATTTGCTTTACTCAAAGTCCACCAATTTAAATGCTAACCTCATTCAAAAACAATTTCACAGAGACATTCAGGATAATGTTTGACCAAATATATGGGTTCTGTGGTCTAGCCAGATTGACACATAAAATTAACCATCGCAGTTCACTCCTTGTCAACCTGGCACCCATACATGTCTCCTTAGACCATATTAATTCTCCAAATAAAAACAATAACAAGGTCCTTCATGATACAACTATGCTGTATACAACTAAAAATGTACTAACTGTTTCCCCAAAACAGGATGCAAAGTCCTTGGGTGATAGTTACTTTTATTGATGTCCCATAACTTAATACTATGATGTGAGGTTAACAATAGTATGATCTATAATACAGAGTCAAAACCAAAGTCAAAGTCAAACATCTTATGTTTCACCAGTGGTCCACAACCTTTTGGGCGCCAGGGACTGAAAGGTTTCATGGAAGACAGTTTTTCCACGGATGGGGGTTGGGGGGTGGTTTCAGGATGATTCAAGTGCATTACATTTATCGTGCACTTTATTTCTATTATTATTACATCAGCTCCACCTCAGATCATCAGGCATTAGATCCCAAAGGTTAGGGATCCCTGTGTTACATGGTAAGGGGATAAGAGAGAAAAGAAAGATAACACGCACATATTCATAACAAAATGAAGAAATACTCATAACAGTTATAGCCCTTGTTCTGCAACTGGTCACATGGTTGTAGCTGGTATTTTTAATTATCTTTTCCACTGCCCATTCCATATTCCCTTTGCCCTCAGCAGGTCTTTATCTGGTGAAGTGAAAAAGTGAGTGTTAGTCCTTCAGTTGTGTCTGACTCTTTGTGACCCCATGGACTGATCCCATGGACCTGCCAGGCTCCTCAGTCCATGGAACTCTCCAGGCAAGAGTACTGGAGTGGGAAGCCATTTCCTTCTCCATGGGATCTTCCCAACTCAGGGATGGAACCCAGGTCTCCTGCATTGTGGGGTGACCCAAACTTTCATTTATGAAGAGTCTAGACCATTAGTAGTGCTGCCTGAATTCAACAGCTGTAATTTTCCATTGACTTTAGTTATAAGGTATGGTAACACTAAGAGACGCCATGACGGGATCCTCTATATTGCAGACATACTCTTCTTTACCTGATTGTGATGTCTAAGAGGTAAGTTTTGGTCTCACCTTCTTGCAGCTGGCCCTGTCCAAAGCTATCTTACAATCTTTCTTAGGTCCTGATTCTGGGCCATGCTCAGGGCACTTTCTGGATATTTCTCATTCTGTTCAGACCAGTTCCTGTGCTCATTCTTGCCCACACACCCCTGCTGGGGAGAGCTCACTATGCAGTCAGCTGCAGCTGCCCCTTGGCATCTTTTTTCTTATTCATCCCTAGGCAGCAGCATCCACCCGTGACCCTCCACTTGTCAGAGGGCCAAACTTACAGACATTTTAAGCTTAAAGCAAACAGTTATAAAGATGAAGTTTGGCTTATTCAATGACAAACACAAAACACATCTTAAATCTGAATATTGTATTTTAGCCTTAGTTGGCTTTGCTTATCATATGAATGTGAGAATTCCCCTTCCCAGTTAAAGACAAGCATTGGAATAATATACCTGGAAGAGGCTTCCAGGGAGTGTTTATTAGACCCTATCAACTGAGAATTAAGAGAATTCCAGGTGTATTTGGCTTATAACTTGCTTGGAGAGGATCCTGCTTGCGGATATGGTTGAGGGAGACTTGCTCCAGTCCACCAAGGTGAGCAAATGCTGTGTGTGAAAACTAGCAGCAGAAGGAAAACCCAAGTCTTGGGAGGAACCTGGTGTGAGGAAAGGGGAGGCTGGGGAGGAACAAATAGGCCTTTGGAAAGAGGTGCTGGCAACCCCAAAATGGAAGCCCTCAACTTGGTAATTTAATTTCCCTTTTGAAATGGTAGGCTCTGGCCCAGAAGCAATAAGCAGAAAATATAAATAATAAACATTCATGGGGGGGTTAGTGAAAAGATATTAATAAAATAAATATATGGTTTTATATTGTAGTTTTAAAAATAATTTGTTATAACATATTAACTATCTTTAAAAATAGAATTTGAAGTTTAGAAAACTAAATCAGATTTAAGGGTTGAGAATTTTGTCCCATATTTTTGTCTTCCAAAGTTGATATGATCAGTTAGGACCTATAATTTCTTTTCCTAGTTGAGGGCATCAGATCTTGCCATCTGTGTTGTACTCACTGAAAGAAATCTCAGTAGAACAAAGCAATTCCAGTTTCTGTTAAGATTACTCACAAAATAATGCCCAGCTGGTTACAAAAACTTCTGTACTTCAAATAGCTTTATGTGTGTGTGTGTGAAGTCGCTCAGTCATGTCCAACTCTTTGCAACCCCGTGGACTGTAGCCCACCAGGGTCCTCTGTCCATGGGATTCTCCAGGCAAGAATACTGGAGTGGGTTGCCATTTCCTTCTCCAGGGGATCTTCCCACCCCAGGGGTCAAACCCGGGTCTCCTGCATTGCAGGCAGACGCTTTATCCTCTGAGCCACCAGGGAAGCCCAAATAGCTTTATAAACTGGGATTTTTATCCTTTTTTCAAAGCAAGAAACTTAGAAGAGTTGGTGGTGTGCTAAGAGTCTTTTGAATAAAACAGACTTGTGTGGGCTCTGTCTCTGCCACTTTCTAGCTGTGTTGCTGTGGGCAATTATTTGACCTCTTAGGGCCTCAACTTTCTTGGATGGAAAATGGGAATAATCTGGGGTCACTTTTAGGACTGCTGCAGAGATTAAGTGAAATAATGCACACAAAGCACTTGGTATAGTGTTTGGTATCCAGCGATCAGTCATCAGCTGCTAAGTCGTGTTACTGAAGACAAGGACCCCATTACTGTGTTTTTACTGTGTTCCCAGCACAAAGCAGGATGCCTGGGATCTAAGGGCTCAGGTGAACTAAGCTACATGAAGGAAGGAGTTTCAAGCAGTGCTGTAGCTTGGGGTGGACAGGCAGAGGGAGAAACACAGTTGTTTTTTATTTCCTCATACTTTTCCTTCTTCAAAGATCCCAATCACCTCAAAATAACTTTGGCTAAATTTCCAAACTGTTCCCCCTCTGCAATACACACACAAAAAGAAAAAAATATCTTGCACTACATACATTAATTAAATTTTATAGCGATCAGTCATCAGCTGCTAAGTCGTGCTACTGAAGACAAGGACCCCATTACTGTGTTTTTACTGTGTTCCCAGCACAAAGCAGGATGCCTGGGATCTAAGGGCTCAGGTGAACTAAGCTACATGAAGGAAGGAGTTTCAAGCAGTGCTGTAGCTTGGGGTGGACAGGCAGAGGGAGAAACACAGTCGTTTTTTATTTCCTCATACTTTTCCTTCTTCAAAGATCCAAATCACCTCAAAATAACTTTGGCTAAATTTCCAAACTGTTCCCCCATCTGCAATACACACACAAAAAGAAAAAAATATCTTGCATTACATACATTAATTAAATTTTATTTATTTAATGTCAAGAGATAGAAAGGGAGTGGGTATGTGGATGCCTGATACACCCTTTTTATCCCCATAAGGTCTAACTCCTTGTTTTACTTACTTGCTCATTCATTGCAGGGAGAAAGTTGGGCCTCCAGTTCTCATCCATGGGTAGAATTCAGTGTTATAGTCACTTTAGGATCAGGGCTCTCTTGCACACTAGATTCTGAGCACCACAGCTTTGTTTAGAATAGTACATTGGGTTTTTTCTTTCCTTCACAGTCAATTATAGAAAAAGCTACTCAACACTTCTAAAATTCTGCAGATTAAGGACATGATTTCTAGCCAAAAAAAACTTTTTTAAAAAATGAAAACTCAGTTGCATCAAACAAATGGGAGGCCTCCAGGGTCTGGGAGAGTAAATGGTGTTGTGCTGATTCTCTATTGCCCAGAACTCAGCACAGAGCACTGCCCTCATGATTTCCTGGAGGGCTCCCAGGTGGCTGGCTAAGGGCAAGGTTTAACCTGCACCATCTGGTGCTGGGGGCTCCTTGTGGCTCAGACTGTAAAGAATCCCTGTGCAATGCCAGAGACCTGGGTTCCATCCCTGGGTCAGGAAGATCTCCTGGAAGAGGGAATGGCTACCTACTCCAGTATTCTTGCCTGGAAAATCTCACAGACAGAGGAGCCTGGTGGGCTATAGTCCATAAAAGTCGCAGAGTCAGACATGAATAAGCAACTAACACACATACAAACATCTGTTTGTTTTTGGACACTTAACACGAAAGGAAGAGAAGAGCAGGGGCATTCAGAGATGGGGCAGGGCCAGGTCTACCAGAGGAGGGCTGGGACTTGGGAAGATGAAGACTAGCCTGAGCTGGGATTTAAGAAACTCCTAGATTTGTGAACATGGAAGCAACTGGGACCCGATAGAGGGACAGGAGCAAACACTGGGGCTCTCTGGGAAGGGAACCCAAACTAAGCGAATGGTTAATCCAAAAGAAGCATCTCAGCCCACCTTTCAGGGTCATTCTCAGCAGACCTTTCCTGAGTTTGCTAACGAGGAATCCATTAGGGGGGGATCTTTTGAGGGGGCTTCATCCTGAGAGTCAGGATGCTACCCTTCAGGATGCTGTCCTGAAGCCTCACCAGAACACTCAACTACATTAACAAGCCCTTCTTATATAAGACTACAGGGCCTCTAAGGATTCATTTAGCTTATGTACATGTCTCATTTCCTTTCTTGAGGGCTGGGACTAAGGGCTGTTCCCTCGCAAACCTAGTTTGGTAATTTGCAACAGCAGTCTCTTGATATTGAAATGAGATGAAGTGTGCTAAGTGCCAAAGACCCTGGCCTGAGACCTTATATCTGAGCAGAGGAACTGCTTTCACAGCGGGCGTGGGGCAAAAAGTAGACATAATCTTGGCAACATGCTGTGTTGGGAATGACCTGGGCCCCACCCTGTCTCTGCTTCCATGTTCAACCCCAGAGCTGAAAGTTTCTCCAGTTTGCAGGTCAGCAGTCAGGACCTCCCTTGGAAGGAGGGAAAAGCCGTAAGGTGGGGCTGAGAATGGCTTTGTTTAACCCTAACCTAGACCCCACCCTTCAGCTGGTCTGTCTTTTGGGAGTCTGATACTTCCTGCCTGCCTCCAAGAGCTTATTAATGAACAAAAAGTAGACATAATCTTGGCAACATGCTGTGTTGGGAATGACCTGGGCCCCACCCTGTCTCTGCTTCCATGTTCAACCCCAGAGCTGAAAGTTTCTCCAGTTTGCAGGTCAGCAGTCAGGACCTCCCTTGGAAGGAGGGAAAAGCCGTAAGGTGGGGCTGAGAATGGCTTTGTTCAACCCTAACCTAGACCCCACCCTTCAGCTGGTCTGTCTTTTGGGAGTCTGATACTTCCTGCCTGCCTCCAAGAGCTTATTAATTATCAGACAGTCTGCCTACAATGCGGGAGACCGGGGTTCAGTCCCTGGGTCGGGAAGATCTCCTGGAGAAGGAAATGGCAACACACTCCAGTATTCTTGCCTGGAAAGTCCCATGGACAGAGAAGCCTGGTGGACTACAGTCCATGGGGTCGCAGAGTCAGACACAACTGAGCTACTTCACTCACTCAGGGGGCAGGGCAACTGGGGAATAAAAAGAACAAAAGCTCAAACAGAACAAATAGATTCTTCATCAGCAGACTTGGGGAAGACCTGCTGAGAATACCCTGAAAGTTGGGCTGAAATGCCTCTTTTTTGGCTACCTGGGTCTTTTATGTGTTTTATAAAATGTTATTCAAGTATAGTGGATTTACAATGTTGTGTTAAGTTTAGGACTACAGTCCATGGGGTCGCAGAGTCAGACACAACTGAGCTACTTCACTCACTCAGGGGGCAGGGCAACTGGGGAATAAAAAGAACAAAAGCTCAAACAGAACAAATAGATTCTTCATCAGCAGACTTGGGGAAGACCTGCTGAGAATACCCTGAAAGTTGGGCTGAAATGCCTCTTTTTTGGCTACCTGGGTCTTTTATGTGTTTTATAAAATGTTATTCAAGTATAGTGGATTTACAATGTTAAGTTTCTACTGTACAGCAAAGTGATTCAGCTGTACATATATACACTTTTTAAAAATATTTATTTCTTTGGCTGCATTGGATCTTAGTTGCAGCACATGGGATCTTTGTTGCATCATGCGGGATCTTTTGTTGCTGTGCGTGGACTCTCTAGTTGTGGCACGGGGGCTCAGTAGCTGTGGCACGTGGGCTTAGTTGCTTGGTGGCATGTGGGGTATTACCTCCCTGACCAGGGATTGAACCCAGGTCCCCTGCATTGCAAGGTGGATTCTTAACTACCACTGGACCACCAGGGAAGTGGTTACATTCTTTTTCATATTCTTTTCCACTACAGTTTATCACAGGATATTGAATTTAGTTCCCTGTTGAGATGTCTCTTTTGCAATAACCATTGGCTTAATCTGGGATCCACCCCTACTCCCTTGCCCCCACCAAAACAAATTCTGAACAAGAATTTGTATCAGGTAGTTTATTTGGGGAATGAATCCCAAGGAACAGAACTGGAGGACTGGTAAGAGTCAAACAGTCAAGGCAGGAAAGAAAAAGGCAATCCAAGGATGGATTACTGAGCTGATTAAGTTGGACACTATCATGGGCAGCCAGGGTTCTGTCATCTTAGGTGCTGTACAAAATGTACCTCGTAACTGCCCACAGAAGAGTGGAACATTTGTCCACTAGCTTCTGTTCGCTTTGGTTAGAGGTTGTCCAAGGACGTGTTAATTCCTTTGTACTTCCCGGTTTATGTCTGAATGGGCTGTGGCTTCTTGCAGGGGTCCAGACTGCAGTGACAGAGAAGCCCTGAGATATCAAGTACAGCTGAAGCAAGGTCCTCTCAGGTTACATCTGTATGTAGCAGGCTGCCACAGCAAAGCTGGAATAAAAAGATGGGCTGGGAAGGTGTGAGGTAAGCCACAAATGGAGTCAGATAGACATAGACACGTCAATTGTCCTGCCTTCCATAAATAGAACTTTATTTCCATAAATTCTCGGTCCAAAGGTAGGAAGGAAGTATGTTTTTCCTGGGTGGAAATATTATCTCTTTAATCAACTGCTTTTGAAGCAATACATAAACCTCAAAGTATAACCTGGTGACTCAGCACAGTGATCTATGTTATAGCAGTGGCATGCTATACCAGTGACTATTCTAAAAAACACCACTGAAGAAGCTTGAGTCTGTCTATGAAATGGGTACAGAAAAACAAGAGTACCCTACCTTCACGTTTCTCCAGGTCCTCAAAGCTCTACCTGCCTGGAGCTGGAGATAAAGCAAAAAGACACTCAGCCCTCAAGAAGCTCACAGAAGTGGAGCTGAGAGGTTTCTTTAAAGCCCCACAGGGCCCTCACTTCCTTCCTGTTTTCTTCTGCCTGGTCCCTCTCCAATCAGTTCTCCGTAATTTGACCTAAACATGGGTCTGCCACTAATTTGCCAAGACAGCTTCCTTCTCCTCAGTTGGTGTCTCATCCAGGAAACTTGGCAGGGAAGCTTGACTTGTGGAGATCAGCCTCCAGTGTTCCTTTGTTGAAACTCTGGGAAGCTGTGCTATTCTTAAATCTTTTTTCTTTTTTTTTAACCCATTGGAATAACAAAATGTTAAATTAACCTCATCTAATCAAAAGACAAACTTTAAAACCAACCAACCAACCCACCTACCTCAATGAGCTCCAGAGACAGTAAATAGGCATAGGTCCTGGAAGGCGCCTCAATCTCACCAGCTTTCCTCACTTCCTGGGGCGGCACCTTCACCTTCCCACCCATACCCCCAGGGTGGTCTTTCCCCGCTCGCTCCAGAACCAGGACGGCGGTAGAGGAGATCTGAGCGTGGTTTAGGGCTAAAGGACGGTGGGCAAGGGGTTAATCCCGGGCTAGGCGCCTAAAGAATAGAGTTACCCTCCGCAGGATGGGGGCTGTGCCTGCCGCCCCAGGACAAAGAAGGCGGCGCGGCGAGGAGCGCTCCCCGCCCTGGCAACGCCCGCCATCGGCTCCGCCCCGCGCAGCCTTGCGGCTGAGCCACTGTCTGTAGGCGCACCCCGGCAGCTGAGGGTGGAGGCAGCAGGAGTGAGAGCGGGTAAGGGGCTTCGAGAAGGAAACGGCGGTAGCGCCCCCACTCGGTGGTACGGGACGCGAGCGTGGGTGCCTGCGAAGCGCCAGGTTATCGCGAACACACCAGCTGAGCCCTCTGTAACTGGAGCCCCCTCGCCAGTTTGTTTTGGGGTAAGAGGAGGGGTCCGCACCTCTGCAGCTCAGGGGTGATGAGCTGGCGCCCCTAAACCAGCATGATGCTCGGCTTGGTTTGGATTTGCGTTACCCTTAAGCCGGGTCGCGGGGATGCGGGTGAAGGGGCACCACATCCTGTAGGCTGGGCCCTGCGAACAAGGCCGGGGTAAAGGTGTAAAAAGATGTATCGATCCCGTCCAGATCTGCCTCAACCCCAGGTAATCCTTATCCTCCTCCCTCCCGGCCTGAAGGTTATTATTCGGAATAATGTGCTCGGTAGGAGGAGACCCAGGTTGAACATGTGGCGCTGAGTCTCCCAAGTGAAACCCTCAGCACTTCTTTGCCGCCGCGTTTAACAAAAGGCGAGCGCAGCCACAAGGGAAAAAACCGGTCCAAGGTCACATGGTAGTTGGAGACCGAGCCAGGACCGAAGCCAGTAGAACTGCTTTCTAGCCCGAGCCCCCGCATCTCTCCCGGCCTGCCTCGCATCCCTCGTCCTCCTTCCACGTCCTCCACCAGGCTCTGTTCTCGGGGACTTGCTGGTGATGGGAGTGCTTCTTCCCTTCCCGCGGCGCCCTCGGGAAGGATGCTGGACGGCAGTCGGGCCGCCGGTCCAGCTTCCTCAAGCACGAGCTGAGCCGGCTGTTGCTGGAGGACCGCACAGGCCGCAGGACCGAGGGAGGAGGAGGATCGAGCAAGGTGGAGGCGCCGCGGGAGCCGGCAGGGGATGCTGGGGTGGTGGTGGGCCCGGGCGGGGCAAGGCCGGGAGCCTTAGCCGCCTGCTGCGCCGGCACACCGCAGCTGGGCCTGGGCGGTGCCGTCTCAGCCAGTGGGAGCGCGGCTTGGGCCGAGCCCCCTCGGCTGCTCGCCTCTGGTAGGCGGGAAGGTGCGGCAGCCCTGCGATTGGCCGAGCTGCCCCGGACGCGCGGCCAGAGCGCGCGCCGCGAGTTGGCGCCTGCGCGTCTCTGGCGTCCGCGCTCTCCCAGCGCGCTGGGGCTCGTCTGAGACAGGGCTCAGGGCGGTCTGTGCGCCTCGGGGCCGCGCCCGGCTGGGGGAGGGTATTCTGCCGCGCGCCACGTTAAGCGCCGTTGATCTCTGCCGTGTTTTTTTCCAACCCGTCTGCCAAAGTGTGCCCCAAGTCAGCTGATGTAAAGTCACCTTCTAACCCTGCGAGAGGCTGCAGAGGCAAACATTTAGTTAACGGTGGGCTTCCGACTGCCAGGATCCTTTATGACGCATCAAATATCTTCCTTTCTACCAGAGCATTGGAGCCCCGCCCTGTACAGGGCTTATACCCGTGGCGGGCGAGGAAGCTGACCTTTGAAATGTGTGTAGCCCTAGTATTCTCTCAATACACATTTAAAGAGCAGCTGCTACCTGTCAGACACCAGAGAAGTCATTTTGGAGGAACCTGAGATCAATGAAACAACACGTCGGCCCTATTTGTGAGGGGGTCACAGTCCAGGTTGAGACTGGTGATCAGATGGGGGCTGTGAATGGTTATAAACAGAGATACCTTTAATGCTACCCAGCCTAGGTTAAGTGCAATTTCAGAGACGCATAAGGAAAGAGTGAAATGCAAATAAGAATGAGGTTGATTTTTTATTTAGGGGGTCAGGAAAGGTTTCTTGAAGGAGGTTATTTGAATCAGGGCTTGATGGATGAAGGAGACCTCAGATTAGATATAGGACGAGCAAGGCAGGAAAATTGGGAAGTACAGGCTTATTGAGAGATGCTGTAGCAAATGGTATGAGTAGATGAGAAAAGCATAGTTGGAGATAGAATTTGGAGGGGCCTGGTGAGGACCGGTGTCGGGCTTGTACATTCTGATTTGAAATGTGGTAAGCACTTCTGAATAGGATGCTCCGTAAACTATCAGTTGTACTAATGCCTTTTTTTTTTTTAACATCTGCACGAAAAAAACTCTTGGAAATATCTTTAATCCTTCCCTCTTTCATATCCTACACTTAATTTGTCAGTAAATTACAGTGGGCTTTCCCTTCAAAACACAGCCAGATCTGACCTCATCTAATTGGCTCCGTGGTTTCCGCCAGCGTGGTTTCCTCCATGGCAGCCCTTTATATATATATCTCCAGGGAGTACCTCTTCACATTTTGCTGGAATTGTGCAGTACACAAACTGCATGGCTCTACATTATGGTCCTGGATTATTGCCATAGCTTATAAATGGCCTCCTTGCTTCTGCCCTTGTCCATCCTCAGTCTATTCTTAACCCAGTGAGAGTTATCATATTAAAATATAAGCCCAATATGGTATTCCTCTGCTGCAAACTCTCTTAAAGCATTCAAATATTATGTGCCTACTGTGTACTGCTCTGACTTGAATTTGGTAGGCAAGCCCTGTTCTCCTAGGGATGGAATGGCTGCTTAATCTGGTGGTTGTAATTATGGCCATTTTGACAGCTCTGGTAGCACTTTCTTTGGGGGAAGAACAGATGTTTCCTTGACAGATGTGAAGAGGGAGAGGCTCATGTCCTGTTATGATTATGAGGTCTGCAGTGCGGCATTCTCAGAATATCAGGCAAGCTTAAGAATTGATGATAGTGTCTGCAGAAAGAACCTGCTTTCAGTGTGTTTTCACCAGTATTGTTTTGGCTGCAACTGATTTTAAGCATGTTTAAATCAACACAAAGAGTAAGAATATCACGTGTCTTACAGAGCTGAAGACAAGGGCAGCCTGGTGTCAGGAGCAGATCTGCCCCCAGGAGGCTCTGTTAGTTCTTTTCTCTCTTCACTTCCATCTCTATTTACATGTGTGCCTGACTTTTCTCTCTTTGCAGATTGGCTTTCTCCATCTCTTTCTGGCTTCAGCTCAATGTCACATAGCTGCCTATCTGCCTTCTCCAGCTCCAGCAGTCAGGTCACATGTCTGTGCCCCACGAGGCTGATTTGCTTGCTTTCACAGTGCCAGGAAACAGAATAATGAGTTCATCTGGGGTCGGATGTCTCTTCCTGATATAGTCTTCCATGGCCAGAGAGTAGGGGCCAGGGGTGGTCCTCACTGCACAACTACAGCATCAGGCCAAATGCTGTATACAGTAGGCAAGTCTGGAAGGACAGGGATCAGGTGAGCGAGATAGACATCCAAAATTTGGCCACTGCAGAGAGTGTGATGTATTCTCTGAGAAGAATTGGCCATCACCTAAGTCTAATCGGGTGACTAGAATCTGTTGGACTAATCCAAGTGTCTGTATAAGGTTGGTCTTTGCTGAACTGAGCTTTAAAGTTAAATCCTTGGCTTTTATTGAAGGTCCCTGTTAAAGGCAGCTATATACAAGTCACTTCTGCATTCATGATAAAATGATAGGGAGAACATCATCTATAATATCGTTTAGTGTTCCTTCAGGCTTTTGTTTCTAAATAGTTATCTCTCTAAGGAATAATAGGCATCTTTTTAAAATAAGGGCTTTAAAACTTTTCATGTTTCCTTTTTACTTGACGTCAAGGAAACCCCCATTAACTGTATAGTTAACATGCCTAGCTGAGCTGAGCTGAAATCTTCAGGCAAGATTATACTAAAATGATCAGAAGGAAAACAGCCAAAGGATAATAGACACCTGTCTGGTGAGATCTCAAACTCTGATTCCCACAGTGGCCAGGCAGTTAACAGAGGTGATATGGGTAGGCTTAAAATAGTAAGTACAAACTTTTGTATTGAGTTCAAGCATAGCATAGCTGCCTTGTTACATTGCCTTTTAAAACATTAGGCTGGCCAAACAAAATAGCCAAATAGAGTATGTTAGAAACTGGCTGCCAGTTGTCAGACCTTGGAGTCTCACACCACTTACTCTGAGCACCTCAGTGTGGAGTTCTTGCATAGGATGTTTCTTTGTTAAACCCAACTTGCCCTCCCCAGTGAAACAGGACCCCCCTCCCACTTGTTAGTACCAGAGCCCATCCAGACCTCACGTCTAGAAACTCGCTGAGTTCCAGAACTCTGGGTTCTCTTTTCTGCCTAAGTATTGCTTCCTGAATTCCTGTTTGTTGCTGATGCCCTGCCTTTTCTAAGGATGTCAGTACCGGAAATGTTTGCCACTTGCAAGGGACACCTTGACCCTGAGCACAGGAGGGCAACCAGCTGTGTCTTCTGCAAGATCTTCCTGTCAGAATGTAGCAAGTGAGCCCAGCATCAAGACAAGGATGCAGGCAGGTGTTTTTTTGGTTTTTTTTTTTTTTTTTTGAGACTATGCTTTCTGTGGGTTACACATGGGTTTTTCATTGACAGTGGAAAGGAGGTACCCTTGAGAGTCGACCTAAGTGTTCTCAGAAAAGTTTCCCCCAGATTCCAGAATACTTGAGCATTTTGATTTTACAGCTGTATTTTATTTTATAAATTTGGTCCCCTTGGAGCAGCTAACGAATTCAAAGCTAAAGAGATAGTCTCCACCCCCCACACGGGCTCTGCCTGCCCCCTTGAAGCACCTGCTTCCTACAACCATTTCTGTTTCCAAACCAAAAGGCAAGTGAGTGGCATCTCAAGTTTGAGAAGCTGGTATTTACAGAGGCTAAAGCCCAGCCTAAGACACTAAGATGACAAAGCACCCTGAAGAGTATGCAGCAGTTTCACTGCCTGTAGCATTGTATTCGGAGTGAAAATAGCGACATATTTAAGAAATGTACAAGTACAGAAGAAAAAAGATCTAAAATTCCAGTATTTTGTATATAAGACTACAGTGTGAATAGTGCATTATTAAAGGGGCCGAGTTTTTATGCACTTTAAGCTATTTTGATGCCAGCACTTTTAGATGTGGCTGACTTGAAGGAAAATAAAGTTGAAACGCAGCCCTTTATTTGGAGATGACATTGAGGCATTCTCTGCCACAGGCATTGAGCAGAAGGGATGGAAAGGGCTTGATTATAAACAACTGGATTTAAAATTACCCAGTGGCAGTGACCTCAGACTCCAGTCCTGGCGGGAGGAGGTGGAGATGTGTGTGCTCAGCCAGCTGCTCAGTACTTGAGGGGGTGGGGGTGGGTAGGGACACCCCCTTAAAGAATCTGAGCCCGGCAAGGGCCTGTGCCTTCCATGAAGGGCTAGTCTGTGGGTGTATAGGGGGGTGGGCTTCAAGCCCACAGCTTTCCCCCACTCAGCAGAGACTCACTGAGTGCCTCCTTCGTGTCGGGTTTCTTCCAGGCACTGGGCGTTCAGTGGTGACCAAGATGGACCAGGTGCCTGGCCTCTCTGAGCTTATGAGCTGGAAGGGAGAGATCAAGTAACGAAACAAGAGAATGTTGGATTGAAGAGTGATCTTACGGAGAGCAGTCCCTGTGTGCTGCATGGGGGATTGGGGCAGCCTCTCCGAAGTCAGAAGGGTGAGAATGACCCAGTCATCCAGTGTGAGGAAAGGCAAAGTCCAGGGCCTCGAGGCGAGAAAGAGCTTGGCCTGTGTTCAGCAGCACAGCGAGTGCAGGGGAGGGCAGTATCGACTCGGAAGGGAGGCAGAGGCAGACTCTAGAAGGCGTGGGAAGGAGGGAGGTTTCTAGGCCAGGGAGTCACACAACCTGACTGGTGTTAGAAAGATCTTTCTGGCTGCAATGCTGAGACTGCTGTGTGGCAAATAAGGGCAGGAGTGGAAGCAAGAGCCTACTGCACAGTCTGGAAGGATCACACAAGACAAAAAGCCCTCTATATTGCTCTCCCAAGGATTAAACAGATGGAACACTTCCACCTGCCTCCTACAGTGAACACAGCGGGGGTTGGCCAGTCAATGAACTTATTTCAGACCTAGAACCAGGTGGCTGGTTATCAGATTAGGGTGGCAGCAAGATGGCAGGGGAGGAGCTGCATCTCAGGCAGAGCCTTGTTAGACTGATAAGGGCAGTCTAACCCAACACAGGCAGGTGTGCCAAGAGACTAGGACAGTTCACCAGGAAAAAGCAACAGCTCCCCTGAATGTGACCGCCTGGCTCAACTCCCTCCCCACCTCCCGTTCCTTCCCTTAGGCCAGGGGGGGTCACTAGAGGAGAATTAACCAGAACAGGAAGGCATCTAGTGCACACGCCGATCAACAATTCATAATGCACAGCTGGTCGCTGTGCTGAGTAGACTAAAGGCAGTAGTGATCATGGTCTTGCTGCAACGAGGTTGACTTAACCTGAAAAGGGAGTGGTAGCGTGGTGGGGGAGACTCTGTGTGTGTGTGTGTGTGTGTGTGTTTTAATTGAGATTAATTAGAGCATGTCTCATTTTGTAGCTCTAGTCTCCATGCTGTGATGGGTTTTGGATGAATTTAGTTCCAGAGCTGGACCCTGTGTGCGGTGAGGTGGGGAGAGAGGTGGAGAGCTGAATCAGATGATATGTGGCCCCGGGCTGGAGAAACTGCCTGTGGGGTCACGTGGACAACTTGAGATGGATGTTTTGCTGGATATGGGGAACACAGACTAGAGAATGGGACTCATGGAGGTGGGCTCGCTGAGGGCTCAGGTCCCCAGGTGCCCCACTGGTGGCTGCACAGTCTGTTTTGAGGATCGCTGATCTGGCCCAGTCTCCTCATGCGACAAACGGGTGATGATTCATCCAGGGTTGCCCCATGAGTTTGTACACAGCCAGAGCCAGACCCCAGGTTTCTAGATGTTTCAGCTATCTGACTCTTTCAGATCAGGCTGTAGCTTGCCAGGAGGGTGGCAGGCAGGGACTGTCTGGTGCCATAACTGGACCTGGGTAGAACAGAGCCCAATTTGACTTTTACAACCTGGAAGGAAAATGGCCACTCCTGCCCAAAGCCCTGAAGGCAACAGGCAATGAAGGTGCTTTTTGTGTTTCAGAACCCACCAGGAGGAGCCTGACCATTTTGCCTTTTGTGGCCACAATGCTGACAGCCCGCCTCTCCAGACCCCTGTCACAGCTCCCAAGGAAAACCCCGAATTTCTCTGATAGAGAAAATGGGACAAGGTAAGAAATGAAGGGTGGAGGTGGCCCTGACTGTTACACTTTCTGGGTAAAGCAGAGCTCCTCACACATAATAAGGTCTGACTCTCAAAGGTGTCTCTCAGTACCCACCGTCTACCAGCAAAGGACAGGCAGTGGTGTCCTTGGAAGACAGAGACCTTCCCGCAGGGCCCACAAGGCATAGAAGAACATTTTTCATCAGATTTTTTTTATTTTGAACTAACTCTACATTTGTACAAAGTTGCAAAAATAGTACAAAAGTATTCCGTATCCCCTTTGCCTAACTTCCCCAAATGTTAATGTCTTACAAAACCATAGTACATTCATAAAAACCAGGAAATTACCACTGATATCATACTGTTAACTACAGACTTGATTCAGATTTCATCAGATAGCTCACGAATACAGCTTTTCCTAGTCTAGGATACAAACCAGGGTCCCCATTGCATTTAGTTGTTATGTCCCCTTACTCTTCTCCTGTTGAAAGGTTGTTGCTGCAAGATGTGTGTTATGCCGGGATTTGTGACCTCCAGAGGAGAGGATTTTGATCCAGGGTCAGAGATGAGGCTTGACTACTTGGAGCTCTTTGTGTAGCAAAGTTTTATTAAAGTATAACAGAGATAGGGAAACTTCTGACAGACATCAATAAGTAAGTAAGTAAAGTCACTCAGTCGTGTCCGACTCTTTGTGACCCCATGGACTGCAGCCCACCAGGCTCCTCAGTCCATGAGATTCTCCAAGCAAGAATACTGGAGTGGGTTGCCATTTCCTTCTCCAGGGGATCTTCCCGACCCAGGGATCGAACCCGGGTCTCCCGCATTGGAGGCAGACGCTTTAACCTCTGAGCCACCAGGGAACAGAAAGAGTGCCCCCTTGCTAGTTTTTAGCAAGCTGTTTTGTGTCTGTTAGAAAGCTATTATCAGGTAAGAGAGACACTTCCACGCCGAGGGAGTTTCACCAGGCCCCTCCCACAATATGCAGTTGTGAGATAGGATCCAACAAGGTGTGTCATCCCGCGGCCTTGAATCAATTACATGAATATTGGTTTATTGAGCCATTATCAGCCCAAGGTTTGAGAAAAGAAAAAAAAAAAGGTTAGTCTTAGGCAGAACCGATTTCGACAACAGAGAAGGGGAAAAAAGTCTGCCCCTTGCAGTTCTGGCCTTCCCACCTGTTACCCCCGCACGTTCGGGTCAGTCCCTCAGTCCCTGTCACGAAGGACCTTGATAGCCTGGGAGAAAATGTCTCTCAGTGTGGGCTGTGTGCTGCTGTCATGTCAGGATTCACTGAGATACCAGTCCTTTGAAAATCTCACTCGTGAAACCAGTTAACTAAAATGTCGCAAGACTTCACTGAATTGTGTGATTTAGAGAAAGCATTGAGTTGGCCAGAAAAAAAATTATTGCAAACTGACTTGTTGCCAGCTTTTCTCTAACCCACTTCCCCATATTCATATCTATCCACTCAAAGTTGGGGGTTGTATTACACCAGGTGTAATGTATATATATTACACCGGGGTGCATTATACCAGGTGCTACTGCTTGTACCCAGCTGTCCGTGGCAAATTTGGGTTTTTCTGTAACAGCTTACGACAAAATCGAACAAACTTTTTTGCCAACTCAATACAAATTAAACAAGCAACTCTTCTTTGAGAGCTTCTGGAAATTGCCTTTTCCAAGAGGATTCCACGTGCTCTGCTACCTCAGTTTCTTCTTTTGCAGCCAGAGCAAGGGAAAAATAATGTCTTTTTCTTTCTTTTATATTTGAGAGGAGTAAAATCAAATGGCAGGTTAAATTCAGAGTCCCCACAACTGGAAAATGGATGGTTATTTTCCATGCCAACGTGTGCTCTCTGGCGAAGTTGAAATATGTCATCGACAGCTGGATGTGAGCAGTAGCACCTGCTGTAATATACCCATATATATGATATATATGACACACCTGGTATAATACAACCCCCACCTTTGAGTGGATAGATTTGAATATGGGGAAGTGGGTTAGAGAAAATCTGGGAACAAGTCAGTTTGATAATTTTTTTTCTTGCTGTGACTTTTGTAGCTTTCTAAAATATCAAACAGTGCAAAGGGATGGCAGGGGACAAGCACAGTTCTGCCAGGGACACCTTCTCCTTTTTGTACAGCAAATCCTGGGATTATGGAAATATAGTGATCATTTAGATAA
>SJXQ01003692.1:153414-193352 GCA_006408695.1 Aepyceros melampus | reverse complement strand
AAAAGTTGGCTTAAAGCTCAACATTCAGAAAACGAAGATCATGGCATCTGGTCCCATCACTTCATGGGAAATAGATGGGGAAACAGTAGAAACAGTGTCAGACTTTGTTTTTTTGGGCTCCAAAATCACTGCAGATGGTGACTGCAGCCATGAAATTAAAAGGCGCTTACTCCTTGGAAGAAAAGTTATGACCAACCTAGATAGTATATTCAAAAGCAGAGACATTACTTTGCCGACTAAGGTCTGTCTAGTCAAGGCTATGGTTTTTCCTGTGGTCATGTATGGATGTGAGAGTTGGACTGTGAAGAAGGCTGAGCCCTGAAAATTGATGCTTTTGAACTGTGGTGTTGGAGAAGACTCTTGAGAGTCCCTTGGACTGCAAGGAGATCCAACCAGTCCATTCTGAAGGAGATCAACCCTGGGATTTCTTTGGAAGGAATGATGCTAAAACTGAAGCTCCAGTACTTTGGGCACCTTATGCGAAGAGTTGACTCATTGGAAAAGACCGTGATGCTGGGAGGGATTGGGGGCAGGAGGAGAAGGGGACGACAGAGGATGAGATGGCTGGATGGCATCATGGACTCAATGGACGTGAGTCTGAGTGAACTCCGGGAGTTGGTGATAGACAGAGAGGCCTGGCGTGCTGCGATTCATGGGGTCACAAAGAGTTGGACATGACTGCGCGACTGAACTGAACTGAACTGAACTTCTCAGTAACGCAGTCAGGATGACAGCCTCTGAAAGGAGCTTATGGGAAATGCCATTCTAAAGATGGGTTTGGGGGACTTCCCTGGCGGTCCAGTGCTTAAGAACCTGCCTTCCAATGAAGGGAACCTGTGTTCGATCCTTGGTCGGGGAACTAAGCTGCTGTGCCACAGTGAAGACCCAGCATAGCCGAAACATACATTGAAAAAAATAAATAAAAAGAGGGTTTTGGTTACAATTTAAAAAAAAATAGTAGCATAGATTTATTTATTTTGTCACACAGCTCATGGGCAATTTGTTACCTAACCAGCAATTGAACCTGGGCCCTCAGCAGTGAGAGCACAGAATCCTAATCTCTGGACAGCCAGGGATATCCCTTGGTTGTAATTCTTCCTCCCCCTCCTTTCCCTCTTTCCTGTTCTGTTCCATCCTGCCTTCCTTCCTTTCCTCTTTCCTTTTTGCCCTCTCCTCCTCTCTTTCTCTTTTTCTTCTCCTTCAAGCATACAAATACTGATCTCACTCTTCCTTCCTCCCTCTTCTACCCTTTATCAGGCAACTTCCTGCTCACCAGCATCTTCTCAGGCTCCGTGAGATACAACAAAGTCCTGCGCAGAGCAGAGCTCCTCTCAGACTCCTAGTACGCCTGCAGGGGAAGCCCATCATGAGCAGCCAGGGAGAGTTTCCACACTCACGAATCCCAGATGGAAATGAACAGAGAGGCTGTCTTTCCAATTCAAGAAAACTCTGCTTGAAGTAGAGAATGACCACTGTCACATGGGCCTCTACCCAGAGCTTCCATGGCATGGCTGCCACCTGCCTTTTCAAACCAGATGTCCCTGCTTGCTCGATTGGAGCCGCCACTCCTGGTCACTGTAAATGCAACTTCTTCAGACTGAGTGCCTTTCTTCAGTGCTCCCTTCTGTTACCTTCCACCTTGAGTGATTTTGGCTAAATCCTAAGGGTTCTCATCACTCACTGCTTCCACAAAGCCTCCCTTGGCTGCTCTGGTCCACGGGGGTGCTTTCCTCTCAGACTCCCATAGGATTAATGATTAAATCACTTTTCCTGTGTTCTCTGCAGCAGAAATGCTGCCAAGAATATTTCCCAATGTTTCCTCAAGGATCCTGTAATGAGTGAGCTTCCTAGGCTGGCCCCTCCCTCACTCCTGATCCCCGGTCCCCGGGCTGCTGCTACAGGATCCTAGGGAAGGCGGATTCAGAGTCTGAGATCAGGAGCTCCTCTGGTGGCTCAATGGTAAAGAATCCATCTGCCAATGCAGACAGATTCCATCCGTATTCCATCGCTGATCCAGGAAGATTCCTCAAGCCGAGGGGCAGCTAAGCCCATGTGCCTCAACTACTAAGCCTGTGCTCTCGAGCCTGGGAGCCCCAACTACTGAAGCCTGAGGGCCCTAGAGCCTGTGCTCTGTAACAAGAGAAGCCACCACAATGAGAAGCCTGCCCACCAAAACTAGAGAAAAGCCTGCACGGCAACGAAGACCCAGCACAGCCAAAAATAAATAAATAAATAAAAATGTTTAAAAAGAGAATGCAATGAGAATTCAGTGGATCCAGAAACAGATAAGGATTTGGAGGGAAAAAGAAAAAAGTCTGGATTGTTACATGCAGAATAACAGTTTTAAACATGTTTTTAAACATCGTATCACTTTATAGTTTTCTACATCTCCAAATAGAGAGTTCCCTACTATGGGGACTTGTATGACAAGGTAATAAAAATTTGGTAGAAAGATAAAAACAGGAATTTTTAGTTTAAGTTAAAAAAAAAAAAAAGCAGCCAGAGCCCAGTAATTAGCCATTCAACATTTGATATAATTGCCAGCACTTAGAAACAGATTAAGACCAGCACTGTGTTTACTATGACTAAGGCTGTAACAGGGGAAAATAAGGTTTGGTTAAACTTGCAAGCAGTGATCTAGGTCACAGAGCATAAAAAGAAGAAATCCAAGTCCTCAAGACATTTTATATCAAAGGAAGAATGAGGCTTGTTTGATAATTTGCAACTTTCCTTTCCTCAAGGAAGAGTTCTCCGAAAAGGATGCATCATGATTGCATTATTATACTACATTTTTGTTATTCTCATTAGACAAAGGAAGAACTCAAGAATCAAACAATAGAACATTCATGATAAGACATCAAAATTTCAATTTAAAATATTTGCCCACTTGAAAGTATCATTCTAAGACAGCTGAAAATAAATGCTCTTACAATTTATTTTTAATTAATTTTTAATTAATCCTCTGTTTTGTGCTTCTCAAAGAGCCACTCTATCTCCCTGACAATAAATGACTAGTGAGATGAAATGGCTTAGGTGTCTTTACAACAGTTTCATGAGAGGAAAATGTTTTAAAATGTTTTAAATGTCACAACTGGGGGCTTTGCTCCTTCTAGGCAGCATGACTATAGATACAAATGTAATTATGATTTTTTTTTTTAACTTTTGGCCATACTGCACAGCATTTAGGATCTTAGTTTCCTGAGTACGGATTGAACCCAGGCCCCCTGCTTGGAGTCTTAACCACTGGACTACCAAGGAAGTCCCTGTAAATGTAATTCTGATGTTTCTATCATATGAGAAGGACCACGGTGAATTTTCAGTTCTAGTGTACAATGCTAGGAAGAAAAATGTTACTGCTGAAAAAAGAAAGGGACAGAGGTTGCCTTGCATTCTCTACCATGACTGGAGTACTTACGGGGCAGTGAGGTAACCCTCCAAAAAGCCGGCGGCAAACATGATGATCTCATTGCTCAGGGACTGAGAACCGTACCCTGCTTTGATCTCCAGGATACCCCAGCCTGTGGTTTTCACAGAGTTATTGTAAAAGCCATAGGCATCCCCATTCCTGTCTAGGACATTTTTGACTTGTATCCTTTTCTCGGTAGGCATCCAGTACGCAGTTGCATAGGAGACCCCTGGAAGAAAAGAAAAAGGAATAATGCTAGGGTATGATTGACTTGAGAGGCTGACGGCTTTCTTTTTCTGTGTAATCAACAATTCTAGGACATCTGCTTTGAAGAGTTTCATTCTGTTGGAGTTGGGAAATCTGTCACACCATAGTTTGTCCTTGTTATTGTTGTTCAATCTCTAAGTCATGTCTGACTCTTTGCAACCTCATGGACTGTAGCCCACCAGGCTCCTCTGTCCATGGGATTTCCCAGGCCAGAATAATGGAGTGGGTTGCCATTTCTTCACTGGATCTTCCTGACCCAGTGATTAAACCCATGTACCCTGCATTGGCAGGCAGATTCTTTACCAGTGAGCCACCTGGCAAGCCCTTGTCCTTGTTACACATGGGGAAAAATCAGAGCCTTGATCAAAGGCAATTAGCCTACAGCACAAAGAACCAGGTCAAAGGTAGGGGTGTAGCTGGAGCATCAGAAAGGGGGTCTAAGTGCTTCAACCTTAGGGATGGAATTCTGGGCAAGGCAGGAGCTGGACCTCTCACCCTCCTTGTCATTCAACCAAGAATAAGATCTGGGATTTCCCTGGTTGAGAGTCTGCCTTGCATGCCCGGGACTTGGGTTCAGTCCCTAGTCAGGGAACTAGGATCCCACACGCCTTGGAGCGGGTAAGCCTGTGCTTTGCAACTACTGAGTCCAAGTGCTGCAACAAAAAAAAAACCCACATTACATACTGAAAATCGTGCATGCCACAACTAAGACTCAATGCAGCCAAATAAATAATAAATAATATAGCTTTTCAAAACAGCATAGGTTCAGCCCTGGTCTGCAGCCCTTTTCATCCCCCTCAATAGTTGGGCCAAAGCATCCATATTCTCTCACTTTCTACTCTATTTCTCTTAATTCTTTTTTTTTTCTTATCAAAAATATTACAAAAAACTCCAATGGAAATACACTGAATAATTGCTAAAATAAATTCAGGCAATTCATTCACCTTTTATAAGAAGGAGAGAATTTGACATTTGAATGTTACTAAAGCTTAACTTTTACAACATCATCTTTCAGGATTTGAAATAGCTCAGTAGGAATTCCATCACCTCCACTAGCTTTGTTCGTAGTGATGCTTCCTAAGGCCCACTTGACTTCACATTCCAGGATGTCTGGCTCTAAGTGAGTGATCACACCATCATGATTATCTGGGTCGTGAAGATCTTTTTTGTACAGTTCTTCTGTGTATTCTTGCCACCTCTTCTTAATATCTTCTGCTTTTGTTAGGTCCAGACCATTTCTGTCCTTTATCGAGCCCATCTTTGCATGAAATGTTCCCTTGGTATCTCTAATTTTCTTGAAGAGATCTCTAGACTTTTCCATTCTGTTGTTTTCCTCTATTTCTTTGCATTGATCCCTGAAGAAGGCTTTCTTATCTCTTCTTGCTATTCTTTGGAACTCTGCATTCAGATGCTTATATCTTTCCTTTTCTCCTTTGCTTTTCACTTCTCTTCTTTTCACAGCTATTTGTAAGGCCTCCCCAGACAGCCATTTTGCTTTTTTGCATTTCTTTGCCATGGGGATGGTCTTGATCCCTGTCTCCTGTACAATGTCACGAAGCTTATTCCATAGTTCATCAGGCATTCTATCTATCAGATCTAGGCCCTTAAATCTATTTCTCACTTCCACTGTATAATCATAAGGGATTTGATTTAGGTCATACCTGAATTGTCTAGCGGTTTTCCCTACTTTCTTCAATTTAAGTCTGAATTTGGCAATAAGGAGTTCAGTACTTTGGCCACCTCATGTGAAGAGCTGACTCCTGGAAAAGACCCTGATGCTGGGAGGGACTGGGGGCAGGAGGAGAAGGGAACGACAGAGAATGAGATGGCTGGATGGCATCACCGACTCAATGGACATGAATTTGAGTGAACTCTGGGAGTTGGTGATGGACAGGGAGGCCTGGCGTGCTGCAATTCATGGGATTGCAAAGAGTTGGACACAACTGAGCAACTGAACTGAACTGACTGAAGATAAATGAAGAAAGAGACTTCCCTGGTGATCCAGTGGGAGTGGTTAAGACCCCTTGTTCCCAATGTAGGGGGCCTTGCTCAGGGAACTAGATTCCACATGCCTCAACTAAAGATCATATGTGCTGCAATGAAGTTGGAAGATCCCGTGTGCTGCAAGTAAATAAACAGTTACAAGAGCTCCCAAATAAATAAATATTAAAAAATAAAATAAATGAAAAAAAGTTAAAATATTGAAAGTTTGAGCACCTTTTCACAGAAATAAACTATTCAATTTTAAAGGTAGAGAGAAAGAAAAACACTTTATTCTTTCTATCACGAATATCAGTCAACCAAGCTTCACACTTTCGGTAGACATTTTTCAAGTATGAATTTTTTCAGAATCTTTTATTTTTTAAAAAGGAAGAATAGGTGAATTTTGGCAGAGGAGTAAAATATAAAAATATGCACAATTTGTTTTAAGATTGGCATACAAACTTCTAAAACAGTACAATTATATAAAAGTACAGCCTGTAAAATATCCTTTGGCGTTTCACTTGGTAGTTAAACAGAAAACTTTTCTAAAAAAGAAAAATAGCTACCAACACAGTCCATAAGTTAGGATTGTATATGTTGAAAGAAATTTCCCTTGAGTTTCAAAATCCTTTTCTTCTATAATAACTCAGTGAACATGAGTTTGCGCAAATCCAAGGAGATAGTGAAGGATTGGAAAGCCTGGTGTGCTGTCATTAATGGGGTCGCCAAGAGTCGGGCACAACTTAGCTACTGAACAACAACCACCCATGTAAGTCATCACTAGTGAGGTATATAAGGCGAACTGCTGCTGCTGCTGCTAAGTCGCTTCAGTTGTGCGCGACTCTGCGACCCCACAGACAGCAGCCCACCAGGCTCCCCCGTCCCTGGGATTCTCCAGGCAAGAACACTGGAGTGGGTTGCCATTTCCTTCTCCAATGCATGAAAGTGAAAAGCGAAAGTGAAGTTGCTCAGTCGTGTCTGACTCTTCGTGACCCCATGGACTTCAGCCTACCAGACTCCTCCTTCCATGGGATTTTCCAGGCAAGAGTACTGGAGTGGGGTACCATTGCCTTCTCCGATAGGGCAGAACACTGTTAGGCAAATGTAAAGTAAAAAGAGTGCATGAACAAAGAATTCTTCCCATTTTCATAGAAATATCAGGTTAAATCTGACTCACCCTTCTTGACGTGTCACTTTACTTTGGCAGAATTAAAATAAACCCATACAAATGTCTTTATTCAAGTCCTAGCAGCAGGGATATGTCACCTTTGGAGGCATTATTTGATGCCAAGACACCACGCAGTGCCCTGGAGGGATGAAGATTGTGTGTGTGTGTCTGCATCTGTAACTGCAAACACCAAATGTGAGATCAAACATCAAGTGCCATGCTGTACTGTTGTCCCTTCCTCCGCCTGCCACACTTCTTGATGACAATCACATACAGCGTCAAAAACAGGACCCAATAGCATACATACAGCAATGTTCCTACAATTATAACTGTCTGTTTCAATTCTGAGAATGGCTTTTTAGATTCCATATAAATGGTGAAAACCACACCACCCAGGAGGATTGTGAACCAAACTGTTACGGGGATGAGTCCTATGAAATTAACAACAATGGTCTTCCTTCCAGAAGTACCCCACCCAGCTTTGTTAATCGTTGCAATTGCAAACATCTTGGCGGGAAGTAAACTTGACATGTATAACACTGAGTAGAGGGACATGAAGACCATGATGGCGTTTCCTCTAAGGCAGCTGGCAAAAGATGACTTTATGAGACCCACTAACTGGACAGTTAACAAGAAAAGGAGTATGTTCCAAGTTTTACCCCTGTAGAAGAGCTGGATTACTGTGGCAATGAGAAAGAAAGGGAAGAACCCAGTGATGACGGCTTCATAGGTCATCCACAGGTGATGTTTGTGGAACCACATTGCGTTGTACAGCCACTCTCGGAAGTAGGACTTGCTCCAGCGGGTCTGCTGGTTTAACCATCTGAGATATTCCTTAGGTGTTTCAGTAAGGCACTTGGATCGAGCTGTGTATTCGTTGCATAGCCCAGACTCAGCACTCGGTTCGTTAGGTGCCTGTCATCTCCAAAACTACAATGGCTGCCCATAAATTCTTGATTGTACCAGTCTTCCACAAATTCCTGCAGTAAGGAGTTTCGGTACATTCCTAGGGGTCCGCTAATGCACTGGACACACCCAAAATAAGACTGACAGGCCCTTTCTATGTTAAAAGCCATCCAGTATCTCACGCTGCTGAGGAAAGAGATCCAGGAATCATACTTGTTTAAAATCTGGACATCGCCTCCAACACCTCCAACCATGGGATCTTCTTCTAAAACCTTTACCATCTCCACCGATGAGGCAGGGTCAAGTATGGTGTCTGAATCACAGACTTGTACATAATCCACACTCCGTCCCAGGGCTCTGAAGGCCGTGTACATGACTTCTCTTTTTCCACCCCATTTTTGCATGATGCAGATATTCTTGTTGGACAAGACCAACTGGGTGACACGCTGTGAGCTCTCTTGATGGGACTCATTTCTCTCATCAGGACCCTTCATGTGGAAGTTGCTCTTCCAGATATATGTGGCTGACATGTCCCTGCCCATAACTTCACTGAAGATGTCCATCATGTAAAGGTCATCTTCTGAGTTTCCATCTATGACCATGACCACTTTAATTCTGGGGTAGGTTAGCCTTTTCACAGATTGCAAACATTTCCGTAAGTAGCCTGGATCTTCTTGATATGCGGCAATGCAAAGAGCAACAGTTTTGTTCAACTTAACGGGGGTTTCTAGAGACTTTTTCATCTTCCGGTGCTCCAAAAAGGCAAACAGGCTTTGGATGACGAGGTGTGATACTAAAACTGCACCGTATAGCCCAAAAGAGAAATAGTAATTATCCGTTTGGAAAAACTGGTAGCCAACAATATAAGCAGCTGTTATTCCAAAGAGGAGAGAAACTCCAAAAAGTGTGGTTCCAATTATTCTCAGGATACATAGTAACCTCCCACAGTGCATCTTGTTCAGCTCTGGGTCATAAAGTTGTCCTCAGCCTTCTGTCCTGGAGGGTCGGCGGCAGTCAATATCCAAAACTGAGCTAATAGGAGATCAGATGAATTTGAGACAATGGACCAAAAAAAAATTTTTTTAAACACAACATTTAAAAAAGATTGAGGAGTTTTTTATTTTATGCTCTAGTTCCCCACCCTTAATACTGGAAAGTCTCTTCTCTCTTTTGTATTAAAAAAAAAAAAAAGGCCTGGTGAAAACTCAACAGAACCCAGGAAGTGTAGAATTGGGAGAAAGTCTTTGGTGGGGCCTGGTTCAAGTCCTGAGTCAGTGGGTTGCTGGAAGCCAGGTCCAGTTAACTCTTTTCAGATGCCTTGATTTCTTCCTTCTGACTGTTGCCTTTCTGCCTCCTTCAATGGAAGGGCAGGTCTCATGCTTAATTCTTCACAAATGACATTAGATTCTTACTTTGTAGAAATGATAGAAGCTATCACCTGTGGATTCCTCAAGTTCTTGATAATTCTGTGAATTGATCCTCACAGCTCCTGCATCCATCTGGCCCTTCTTGGTCTCCTCCATCCCTCCACCGACGCTCTGGGTCCCTCCACTTTCCTTACGTGGACCCGTCACTTGCATTGGGAACCTCACTGCGTCCTACATCTTCTTGCTCATGTGCCCTAAAGCTCCCTCTCTGCAGTGGCTCATCCCCATTCAGGATATCAACGTGCTCCACTGTCTTGCAGCTCAAAGCTAACCAACCACAGCAGCCCCCTCTGGATCACAAATGAAATTCTTGAATCCTAATGTCACCTGAACTTCCAAAAGCATATGACCCTGGTGACCACTTATTCTTAAAGCTCTTTCCTCCCACCCTCTGGAATAACAATCACTCCTGAATCAGCCCCTCCACTACTTTCCTTTTCCTTACTTTTCCCAGGAATTCCACTTTATCCCCAACAGTACAATGGATAATACCTTCTAGATGATTCCTTTAACACTAGGAATGAAAAATATCCAAAGCAAAATTCATATTCTCTTCCAATCCATCCTCCACCCTCTGCTTTCTAGTCTGTGTCTTTCAGCCTAAAACCTAAGTCCATCCAGGTCTCCTCTCTCCTCCACAACTCATATTTAATCAAAACCTCCTAAATAGCACTCCCGTCAGTAAGTGCCTCCCTAGCTCTCCCTATGCTAGTTTAAAAAAAATAAATTTATTTGTTTTTGGCTGTGCTGCGTCTTTGTTGCTGCACACTGGCTTTTCTCTAGTCGTGGCAAGCAGGGGCTACTCTCTAGTTGCGGTGCGTGTGTTTCTCATTGTGGTGGCTTCTCTTCTCGCAGAGAACAGCATCTAGGATGCTTGGGTTTCAGTAATTGCCACACACAGGCTCAGCAGTTGTAGCTTCCGGGTTCTAGAGCACAGGCTCAGTTGTTGCAGTGCACAGGCTTAGTAGTTCTACAGCACATGGGATCTTCCAGAACCAGGGATCGAACCCGTGTCTCCTGCATTGGCAGGTAGATTCTCTACTATTGAGACACAGGGAAGACTGTTTCTATGCTAGTTTCAGTATCACAACTAGTCTAAATTATGCAGAGGCTTTTTTCCTCCAGGTCTCTCTGACTTTTAATCCATTTTTCATACTTTGCTAGAGTGACCTTTCTAAAATGCAAAACTAATTTGTTTACTTGATTACCCCCAATTGTCAATGGCTTCCACTTCCTAGAATTAAAATTCTTTGACTTATCCTCTTGGGCCTTCATGACCTGGCTTCTGCCTACCTATCTAGTTTCATCCACCACCTCTTGCACTCCATGTGATCTTGAAACCATTACACACAGTTCTGTGACCTACCATGAGCTGGTCCAACACCTCTGACTTTGCATATGCTGTTTCCTCTGCCTGAGATTTTCCCCCTTGTTGACTACCAAGTAATCTCAAAACTGTTATTTAAGACTCAGGAAGCAGCACCCCCTTTATAGGGACTGACTCGCTCTACAAGCTCTATGTATCTTGTATATAGGTCTGCTGGTCTGTATGTAGGTCTGCTAGTCTAATGTAATTTACATGTCTGCTCCTGCTCCCAGCCTATGAAGTGTTTCCTCAGTACCTAATACAGTGTCTGGCCCACAACAAGTACTCAATTTTTGTTGCTGTTTAGTCACTAAGTCATGTCCAACTCTTCTGTGACTCAATGGATTGTAGCCCACCAGGCTCCTCTGTCCATGGGATTTTCCAGGCAAGAATACTGGAGTGGGTTGCCATTTCCTTCTCCAGGGGATCTTCCAACTCAGAGAATGAACCCATATCTCTTGTACTGGTAAGTGGATTCTTTACCACTGAGCCACCTGGGAAGACATAGGTATTCAATAAATAACTATAAAAGGGAGGAGGACTTAGGAAGAGAGAGAAATGAAGAAAAGAAATGGTATGTACAGCATTCATTTCTCTGCCTAAGAAACCATTGCACAGCCACTCAAGTTAAAGAGAAACTTTATATTCAGGTCATCAGGGAGGTGGGAGGAGGCCAGAATGACTCAGATTCTGGGCTGGGACTCAGCAGATGGGTACTGTATCATTACTTGAGAGAGGGAGCAGAAGGGAAACATGTCTGGGAGGGAGTATATGTTTAGTTTTGGACATACAACGTTTTTAGTGGTTAAGATACTAGAAAGCTCAGATACAATATTTAAATACAGTTGTCTGCTTTCAACATTCAAAACTGACTCAGTATTTTATTTATTTGGCTGAGGCATGTGGAATCTTTGGTTGCAGAATTCAAACTCCTAGCGGCAGCACATAAGATCTAGTTCCCCGACCAGGGACCAAATCCCGGGCTCCCTGCATTGGGAGTGCAATGTTTTAACCACTGGACCACCAGGGAAGACTGTCTATGAGATGAGCACTAAAATTCGAATCTTAATGTTAGAGCATCATGGCACCTTGGCCCAACAAGGTGATAGACTGGGATTTGGTCAAGCTGCACTAATCAGCTAATGTTATAACTAGTAAAGAAAGATCTTGAGCAGGAAAGTCAATTTATTCTCAGTCAAGTCATGACCATAATGGTGGGCTTTCTTTAAAAATGGTAAAGTGGAAGTAAGGGCAGTGATAAACCAGGCAGGTGCAGAATACCTATTCACCAGGTTTCTGGGGATGAAAGAGAGTCTAATTGTTACTGAGTCAATTGACCACTGTTGGATAACTGTGGGCAACATCCACAGAAACAGTCCTTTCTGCTCCTCCCAAATATAATAAATATGCTTTCCAAACTGATCTTGGACCATGAATGCTACAGCCTCAGCCCCTTCCCAGCTTTTCTCCTGCATTCTCGTCCACCCTTACCACCAGTGAACTTGGAGGGAAATGAGAAAGGATGGCTGTTTCACTGTTACTGGTACTACCCCCTTTTCTTACCACAAATAATAAACTTCTGCAAATCTGTGCTTTTTTTGACATTCATATGCCTCCATATATGGGAAACAAAAATTTGTTTTTACCCAGTCCTCAAGAGAATTCAATGAGAAAAATTTACTGCTAACACACTGACCAATTTAGCAAGTGCTTTGAAAATTAAGCCAAAATCTGAGTTTCTGGTGCTACCCCTAATTGATGTCCTCCATTCCTCAATGTTTTCTCCATATATCAACTCTTCCCGGTTGTCCAGTCTCATGCCTTAAAATAAATTTTTTTCTTAAATACTTGATTAGTTTAAGCCTTATGCTTTTCTATTAAAAAAAAAAAACAACAATCTCCATGTTGTGAAGTGACTGGTGTGGAAACTGTAATAGCAAAAAGGTAGAAAAATATCACGTAATTCTAATCTCAGCCTTGCTCTATGCAGGCTCTGTGAAGGGAGGGGCCACTTTTGCTTATGACCCCATATCCTGGGAATGCTAGAGCTGGCACAATGACGTTTCTGCGATGGATCTAGATATCATGTGTGTGTACCTGACCCCAAAGTGAAATTTATCTGAACATTCACAGAAGTCAGTCTAAAATAACTCAAGTCATTATGTCCTCAAGCTCAGGTAAGAAGCCTAGAGGACATTCAGATGCCCAAGGGGCAAATGCCATCTTCGTGAAAATGAGATTTAAACATTTCTAACAGTAACATCCTTAGAATCAATGCACTTGATAATATTTATTGAACGATTGAGAATATTACTTTCTAAAAAAGTTTTTCTTCCACAAATAAAGATGAAAAGAAGCCCCATCAATTTTTGATTGCTAAGTAAAAACCCAAACACCCAAACTGAATTTCTTTTCTTTACCTATGTATTCTAATATTTTCTATAAGTTAATTGTTTCCAGTTGAAAAAAATTTGTCACACTGTCTTAGAATTTGTAAAACAGTAATACGTGGCCGAAATCACTTTTCCCCATAGTTGGAACCTAAGTTTCATTCATGAAAGAGGAAGTGGTTTTCAACCCTGAGCAATACAATTTTCCCCTAATATAGTCAGTCAGATAGAGGGAAAAAAGATACATGAGAAAGCAGAGCATATGTCAGAGAAAATATAAAAGCAAACTTGCAACTTAATCTATTCAGATTAGTTTTAGCTAGTAGTTTACTATGATCGTCAAATTGCTTTTCTCTGTCAGGAGCACAGTTCCTCACCTTCCTTCTCTGAACCCTGGCTTTGCACCTTTCCTTCTCTGAAAGGACTTAAAATAAATGGATACCTGGTTTTCAGATTTGCTTTGTCTCTTCATCAGAGTCACTAAGAAAATAAATAACTAATGAATAATCAGTCTCCAGGCAACAAAATCATAAGTTGGTATTTTAGCTCTCACTCTCTCCATAAATCAGAGCCTGGGATTCTGGATGGAAAGAGAATCATTTGGCGAAGTGCTCCAGAGAACAGGAGTTAGGGGGCTAGGAGAGTGAAACACAGAGGGAGGGAAAGTGGCAGGGTGCATTTAAGATGGTCCAAAGAGGTGTGCAGAATAAGCCTCTGAAGACCACACCCCAGGGATGGAAAGAGGGAGCATTTATCCACCCACTCACATTCTGCATAGGTCCAAGGTGGCCTTTGACCATTCTCAGTTATGCACATGGTCCAGTGCTAAACAGCTATGATTTCAGAGGAGCTCTGAGGTAGAAAGCGGGGGCTCTTGCAGTTTGGCTGAGGTGAGGTGCCTCAGCTTACCTGAGTGAGCTAGAATAAAAGGAAGAATATGAGATGGGTTGAATAATGTGTCTAATACACAAAGCAGGTTGAAAGGGATTAGTTTAAAAAAAATAGCTTCAAGGAAACAAAATACTAGTACATAAAAATGCTACAGGTTTGCTTGGCTCTGGAATGATCTCTTTCCTTCACCTCCTAGAAGTGTACCTGGTTCTTCACTGCTGGCTTAACTCAGAGTTCTCGTCAAAAGTCTTATCAACAGAAAGTCAACTTTGCCCCATTCTGATTTAGCACTAAGCTCACTGCTCATCTAGATCTCTCTTTAGTTATATGAATTTGTGTGTATTTGTCGCAGTAAATTTGACTATGAACTTCTTAAGAATGAGGGGTGGCATCATGTATCTCATTGTATTGACTCCCTTGGGCTTAATATAATGTTTTATCCTATGGCAACTCAAATCCTCAGCTTTTACACTGGCTGGAAGGTTACCATTGGAGACAGATTCACATCACATCTGTGGTACATTAATTCTTGATTTCTCACTGTAAATTAGAATGTTGATATCTTAGGTCTGGTTTGAGTAACTTGACACTATATTAGAATTGTAGCTGTGTTTGCAAGGCTGCAGGACAAACTTCAAAGCAAGCCTACCTCTCTCAATCAAGAGACTTTCACAATTTTTCCCAAGAAGATTATAACATATCTGCTGTCTATACAGACATGGAGTTGCAAGTGTTAGACTCAAGTTTCCTCATAATTTCACTACCTCTATTAGTTTCATTTTTTTAACCACATTAAGTAAATTCCTGTTTCATACTAGGACAAGGAACCTACATAATAACATTATTAATACATTTTCTAGTCACATCTTAAAGCTAAGGTATCAAAGAATTGTGAGACCTAAGTTGTAGAAGCAACTGGAACCTTCCCTATTTTTTAAAAAAGGTAAAACAAATGTATTTGTAAACAATTCTTAAAAAGTTAAACAAAATTAATTCCTTGAGATTCACTACGTTATTGCTGCTGCTACCTTTTTTGCTATTTCAATAGTAATGCTTTGTAATTTGGAATCCAACTAAACATAACAAGTGACACAAGTGAAAATAATGTCTAAATAAGTGTGAAAACTAAAGTTTCTATTTTGTGTGTCAGAACCAAGACCCAAGATGAAGTTCATGGATTAGAACTTCATATATTATAGAAAGTAAATCACCAAGAGATAGTTATTTAAAATTTTCTACCCCAGGTGGCTCAGATGGTAAAGAATCTGCCTGAATGCAGGAGATCTGGGTTTGATCCATGGGTTGGGAAGATCTCCTGTATAAGGGAATGGCAACCCACTCCAGTATTCTTCCTGGAGAATCTCATGGACTGAGGAGCATGTTAGGCTAGTCCATGGGATCGCAAAGAGTCAGACACAACTGAGCAACTAACACAGACACTCATACCCCAATTTCAGGACTGAAGAAGGAGGGTCTTTTAAATGTTCTTCTGGAGAAAGTTTTTGATCTTTTCTATAAGTTTCAGGACCAGGAAACAAAATTTAATAATAATGATTAATAAGTATTAATACTTCTCCCAGAAATTCTCCTGAACTTATCTATTAAAAAATGTTTTTAGCTAAAGTCTAATCAATAAATGTGATGCCATGCTTGTATTTGCCCTGTCAGAGTCTATAACAAATGTTCAGTCAAAATATTTGTATGTTAGTCTTTATGAGAGAACCTCCCTAAATTTTCCTCAAAATATCCCAAATTCCACACATCTCAAACTAAAATCACCCTATTCCCAACCCTCAAATAAGCACCTTTTCCTTTAGTTCTTACTTTGATGAAGGCAAGAAACATCTACCCGCTTTGATCTGGGTATTCTCAACTCAACATTGCTAAGTATTAGAGAAGTGCAAATCAAAACTACAATGAGATAACATCTCACACCAGTCAAAATGGTTATCATTAAAAAAACCCACAAGCAATAAATGCCAAGGAAGGTGTGGAGAGAAGGGAACTCTCCTGCATTGTTGGTGGGAATGTAAATTGATAAAGCCACTATGGAGAACAGCATGGAGGTTTTTTAAAAACTAAAAATAGGTCTATCATACAACACTGCAATCCCACTCCTGGGCATATATCTGGAGGAAAACATGATAGGAAATGATACATGCACTCCAATGTTCTTACCCTAAAAAGGAAACTGATGTTGTTCCTTCTGCCCATTTACCAAGTCCTCACGCTTTTATCTACTTCCTTTCCTTCCCTGTGTATCACTTTAGCTGAGGCTTTCCCCGTTTCTGGGAGTTGTCTTGTATATATTCTGATAAACTGGTGTAGCCCTTGAATTGGTTCAAGACGGCAGAGTAGAAGGATGTGCACTCACTCCTTGAGAGAGCACTGGAATCACAACAAACTGCTGAACCATCACTGAGAGGGAGATGCTAGAGCCAACCAAAAACGATACCCCGCATATCCAGGGACAAAGGAGAAGCTGCAATGAGATGGCAGGAGGAGTGCAATCATGATAAAATAAAATCACATAATCACCAGTTGGGCTGCTCATAAACTGGAGATCAATTATGTCACAGAATTTCTACTGGAGTGAAGGTTCTGAGCCCCATGTCAGGCTTCCCAGTGTGGGAGTCTGGCAACAGGAGAAGGAATCCTCAGAGAACCTGACTTTGAAGGCCAGTGGGATTTGATTGCAGGACTTCCACAGGATTGGGAAAAACAGAGTCCACTGTTGGAGGGCACACACAAAATCTGGTGCACATTAGAAGCCAGGGGAAGGGAGCAGTGACCCCACAGGAGACTGAACCAGACCTTACCTGCTAGTGCTGGAGGGTCTTTGCAGAAGAGGAGGGGCAGCTATGGTTCACCATGGAGACAAAGACACTGGTAGCAGCAGTTCTCAGAAGTACTCATTGTCATGAGGCCTCCATGAGGTCACCATTCTCCACACCAAACAGCCTGTAGGCTCCAGTGTTGGGCTGCTTCAGGCCAAACAACCAAGAGGGAAGGAACACAGCCATACCCGTCAGCAGACAAGTGAGTTAGAGTTTAACTGAGCACAGACTTGTCCACAAGAGCAAGACCCAGCTTACTTACCACCAGTCCCTCCCATCAGGAAACTTGCACAAAACTCTTAGATACTCCATCTACTAGAAGGAAGAAGCAAGAACTGCAACCTGTGGAATAAAAACCACTATCACAGAAAGTTAGAGAAAATGAAAATGTGGAGGATTATGTCTCAGATGAAGGAACAAAATAAAACCCCAGAAAAGCAACTAAAGGAAATAGAGATAGGCAACCTTCTAGGAAAAGAATTTAGAATAATGATGGTGAAGATGATCAAGGATCTTGGACAGATGACTTAGGCAAGGATTGAGAAGATGCAAGCAACGCTTAATATAGACCTGGAAGAACTAAAGAACAACAAGCAGAGACAAAAAGTGCACTAACTGAAATTAAATAGATACTAGAGGGGATCAAGGAGAATAGATGAGGCAGAAGAAGGAATAAGTGACCTAGAGGGCAGCATGGTGGAAATCACTGCCACTGAACAAAAAGAATGAAATGAAGACAACCTAAGAGACCTCTGGGACATATTAAACACACCAGCATTTGCATTATAGCAGCCCCAAAATGATAAGCAATAGAGAAAGGATCTAACAAAATATTTGAGGAGACTATAGCTGAAAACTTCTGGAACATGGGAAAGGAAACCCCTCAACCAAGTTTGGGAAGTGCAGAGTGTCCCAGGCAGGATAAACCCAAAGAAGAGCACAGCAAGACACATGGTAATCAAACTGACAGAAATTAAAGACAATGAAAAAATATGAAAATCAAGGGGAAAATGACAAAAAAATACACTGGTACTTCCATAAGGTTACGAGCTGACTTCTAGGCAGAAATTCTGCAAGCCAGAAGGGAGTGGCACAATGTATTTAAAGTGATGAAAGGGAAGAACCTACAACCAAGAACACTCTACTCAGCAAGCATATCATTCAGATTTGAGGGAGAAATCAAAAGCTTTTCAAACAAGTAAAAGTCAAGAATTCAACATCATCAGAAAAGCTTTACAACAAATACAAAAGGAACTCCTCTAGGTAGGAAAGAGACTGAAACTTAAAACAACCTGTGCAACTATAGACTGCTATATCAAAACCTCATAGAAGCATCAAACCTAAAAACTACAATCGATATACCCACAGAAAAGAAAAAGCAGCCCAACATAACACTAAAGATGACCATCAAGCCACAAGAGAAGAGAACAAAAGAGGAAAGGAAGAAAAAAGACCTACAAAAACAAACCCCAAATAATTAAGAAAATGGCAATAGAAACACACATACTGATAATTACCTTAAATGCAAATGGATGAAACGTGCCAACCAAGAGACAGACTGTTTGAATGGCTTCAAAAACAAGACCTGTACATACGCTGTCTGTAAGAGACCCACCTCAGACCTAGGGACACATACAGACTGAAAGTGAGGGGATGGAAGAAGGTATTCCATGCAAGTGGAAATCAAAAGAAAGCTGGAGTAGTCATACTCCTATCAGACAAAATAGACTTTAAAGACTTATAAGAGACAAAGAAGGACACCACATAATGATCAAGGGATCAATCCAAGAAGAAGATATAACAATTGCAAATATATATGTATGCAACAAAGAAGCACCTCAATTCATAAGACAAATAATAACAGCCATAAAGTGAAAAATTGACAGTAAAGCGGTAATAGTGGGGGACTTTAACATCACACACTCATCAATGGATACATCATCCAGTCAGAAAGTCCATACGGAAACACAGGCCTTAAATAACACATTAGACTAGTGGACTTAATTTAGAGAGTGTTCCATCCAAAAGCAGAAGAATACATGTTTCCCAAGTGCACATGCAATATTCTCCAGGACTGACCACATGCTTGGCCACAAAGTGAGTGTAAATTTAAGAAAACTGAAATCATATCAAGCATGTTTCCCAACTACAACACTTTGAGATTAGAAATAAAGTACAAGAAAAAAAAACAATAAAACACAAACACATAGAGGTTAAATAATATGTTACTAAACAAACAATGGATCACTGAAGAAATCAAAGGGGAAATTAAAAAATACCTAGAGACAAATGAAAATGAAGCACAATGATCCAAAACCTATAGGATGTAGCAAAAGTAGTTCTAGAGGAAAATTTATAGCAATACAGTCTTACCTCAGGAAACAAGATCAATTTCAAATAAACAACCTAACCTCACACTTAAAGCAATTAGACAAAGTAGAACAAACAAAACCTAAAGTTAGTAGAAGAAAAGAAAACAAGATCAGAGCAGAAATCATTGAAACAGAGACAAAGAAGACAACAGCAAAGATCACCAAAACTAAAAGCTATCTATCTTTGAAAAGATAAAGCTGATAAAGTCTTAGCCAGATTGAGACAGGACTCAAATCAATAAAATTAGAAATGCAAAAAATGTTACAACCGACACCACAGAAATACAAAATATCATAAGAGACTACTACAAGCAACTGTGAAGGTAAAGGTGAAGTCGCTCAGTCGTGTCTGACTCTCTGTGACCCCATGGACTGTAACCTACTCGGCTTCTCCGTCCATGGGATTCTCCAGGCAAGAATACTGGAGAGGATTGCCATTTCCTTCTCCAGGGGATCTTCCCAACCCAGGGATCATCAAGCAACTGTATGACAATAAAATGGACAACCTGGAAGAAATGGACAGATTCTTAATTGTTCTGAAAAAATAGCAGAGGAAGGAAAACTCTCAAAATCATTCTGTGAGGCCACCATCACTCTGATACCAAAATCAGACAAAGATACCACACAGATAAGAAAATTGCTGGCCAATATCACTGATGAACACAGACACAGAAATCCTCAGCAAAATACTATCAATTCTAATGCAACAATACATTAAAAGGCTCAAATACCATGATTAAGTGGGATTTATCCCAGGGATGCAAAGATTTTTCAATATTCAGAAATCAAGCAGTGTGATAAACCACATCAACAAACTAAAGAATAAAAACGATATGATCCTCTCAATAAAAGCAGAAAAAGCTTCTGATAAAATTCAGCACCGGTTTATGATTAAAAAAAAAAAAAACACAAAAAACTTCCAGAAAGTGGGCATAAAGGAAACACATGCTCAGTCACTCAGTCAAGGCTGACTGTCTGCAATTCCATGGACTGTAGCCCTCCAGGCTCCTCTGTTCATGGAATTTTCATTCCAATTCCAAAGAAAGGCAATGCCAAATAATGCTCAAACTACTGCACAATTGCACTCATCTCAGGCAATGGCACCCCACTTCAGTACTCTTGCCTGGAAACTCCCATGGATGGAGGAGCCTGGAAGGCTGCAGTCCATGGGGTCGCTGAGGGTCGGACATGACTGAGTGACTTCACTTTCACTTTTCACTTTCATGCATTGGAGAGGGAAATGGCAACCCACTCCAGTGTTCTTGCCTGGAGAATCCCAGGGATGGGGGAGCCCGGTGGGCTGCCATCTATCGGGTCACACAGAGTCAGACACGACTGAAGTGACTTAACAACAACAGCACACGCTAGTAAAGGAATGCTCAAAATTCTCCAAGCCAGGCTTCCGCAATACATGAACCATGAACTTCCAGATGTTCAAGCTGGTTTTAGAAAAGGCAGAGGAACCAGAGATCAAGTTGACAACATCTGCTGGATCATCAAAAAAGCAAGAGAGTTCCAGAAAAACATCTATTTCTGCTTTATTGACTATGCCAAAGACTTTGACTGTGTGGACCAGAATAAACGGTGGAAAATTCTGAAAGAGATGGGAATACCAGACCACCTGACCTGCTTCTGGAGAAACCTATATGCAGGTCAGGAAGCCACAGTTAGAACTGGACATGGAACAACAGACTGCTTCCAAATAGGAAAAGGAGTATGTCAAGGCTGTATATTGTCACCCTGCTTATTTAACTTATATGCAGAGTACATCATGAGAAACGCTGGCTGGAAGAAGTACAAGCTGGAATCAAGATTGCTGGGAGAAATATCAATAACCTCAGATATGCAGATGACACCACCCTTGTGGCAGAAAGTGAAGAGGAGCTAAAAAGCCTCTTGATGAAAGTGAAAGAGGAGAGTGAAAAAGTTGGCTTAAAGCTCACCATTCAGAAAACAAAGATCATGGCATCTGGTCCCATCACTTCATGGCAAATAGATGGGGAAACAGTAGAAACAGTGTCAGACTTTATTTTTTGGGGCTCCAAAATCACTGCAGCCATGAAATTAAAAGATGCTTACTCCTTGGAAGAAAAGTTATGACCAACCTAGATAGCATGTTGAAAAGCAGAGACATTACTTTGCCAACAAAGGTCCATCTAGTCAAGGCTGTGGTTTTTCCAGTGGTCATGTATGGATGTGAGAGTTGGACTGTGAAGAAAGCTGAGCGCTGAAGAGTTGATACTTTTGAACTGTGGTGTTGGAGAAGACTCTTGAGAGTCCCTTAGACTGCAAGAAGATCCAACTAATCCATTCTGGAGGAGATCAGCCCTGGGATTTCTTTGGAAGGACTGATGCTAAAGCTGAAGTTCCAGTACTTTGGCCACCTCATGCAAAGAGTTGACTCATTGGAAAAGACTTTGATGCTGGGAGGGATTCGGGGCAGGAGGAGAAGGGGACAACAGAGGATGAGATGGCTGGATGGCATCACCGACTCAATGGATGTGAGTCTGAGTGAACTCCAGGAGTTGGTGATGGACAGGGAGGCCTGGCGTGCTGTGATTCATGGGGTTGCAAAGAGTTGGACACAACTGAGCGACTGAACTGAACTGAACTGAAGACAGCCCTACAGATTAGATCATAGTCAATGGTGAAAAGCTGAAAGCATTTCCTCTAAGATCAGGAACAAGGCAAGGATGTCCACTTTTGCCACTTATATTCAACATAGCTTTGGAAGTCCTAGCTACAGCAATCAGAGAAGAAAATAAAACGAATCCAAATGGGGGGGGAAAAAGTGAGACTTCCATGATACTATACAAAAAAAAAAAAAAAAACCCTAAAGATCCTACCAGAAAACTACTAGAGCTCATCAATTAATTCAGTAATGTTGCAGGATACAAAATTAATACAGAGAAATCTCTTGCATTTCTATGCACTAAAAGTGAAACATCAGAAAGAGAAATTAAGGAAACAATCCCATTAACATTGCTTTAAAGCAATAAAACAAAAATAAAACACCAAGGAATAAATCTACTCAGGGTGCAAAAGACCTGTACATAGCATACTATAAGACACTGATTAAAGAAATCAAAGATGACACAGATGAAAACAATATATTATGTTCTTGGATTGGAAGAATCACTATTATCCAAATAATTATATTACCCAAGGCAATCTACAGATCAAATGCAATCCTTATCAAATTACCAATGACATTTTTCACAAAACTAGAAGAAAAAGTCTTAAAATTTGTATGGAGACACAAAAGATCCCAAATCATCAAAACAATCTTGAGAAGGAAAAACAGAGCTGGAGCGACCAGGCTCTCTGACTCCCAATTATACTGCAAAACTATAGTCATCAAACAGTATGGTACTGGCAGAAAAACAGATATATAGATCAATGGAACAGGATAGAGCACCCAGAAATAAACCCATGCACCTGTGCTCAATTAATCTATGACAAAGGAGGCCAGACTATACAATTGTGGGAAGATAGTCTCTTCAATAAATGATGCTGGAAAAACTGGACAGCTACATGTAAAAAAAAAAAAGAAGAAGAAAAGAAATTAGATCATTCTTTAATACCATACACAAAAATAAACTCAAAATGGATTAAAGACACTACACAGCTCCTAGAAGAAAACATAGGCAGAACACTCTCTGACATAAATGGCAGCAATATCTTTTTTGATTCATCTCCCAGAGTAGTGGAAATAAAAACAAAAACAAATAGGAACTAATTAAACTCAAAAGCTTATGCATAGCAAAAGAAACCATAAACAAAACCAAAGACAGCCCAAAGATTGGGGAAAATATTTGCAAATTATGTGACCAACAAGGGATTAGTCTCCAAAGTTTATAAACAGCTAATGTGACTTAATACCATCAAAAACAAACAATCCAATCAAAAAATGGGCAGAGGACTTAAATAAACATTTCTCCAAAGAAGACGTACAGATGGCCAAGAGGCACATGAAAAAATGTTCAATATTGCTAATTATTCAGTTCAGTTCAGTTCAGTCGCTCAGTCGTGTCCGACTCTCTGTGACCCTATGAACTGCAGCACACCAGGCCTCCCTGTCAAACTCATGTCCATCGAGTCGGTGATGCGATCCAGACATCTCATCCTCTGCCGTCCCCTTCTCCTCCTGCCTCCAATCCCTCCCAGCATCAGAGTCTTTTCCAATGAGTCAACTCTTTGCATGAGGTGGCCAAAGTACTGGAGTTTCACCTTTAGCATCAGTCCTTCCAAAGAACACCCAGGACTTAATCTCCTTCAGAATGGACTGGTTGGATCTCCTTGCAGTCCAAGGGACTCTCAAGAGTCTTCTCCAACACCACAGTTCAAAAGCATCAACTCTTCGGCGCTCAGCTTTCTTCACGTCCAACTCTCAAATCCATACATGACTACTGGAAAAACCATAGTCTTGACTAGATGGAGAGCTGGTATATTCAGATGCCCAGAAATTCATTACTGCTTTCTTACTGTATTTGCAATGATATCTTGCTGTTTTTATGCCCCCAAAGAGTTAGCAAGTGTAACCAAACTACTAGGACAAAGTTTCAGTCATTCCTAAAAAAGAAAAACAAATCAGAGAATATTGCTTCATATCCTTCTCCCTGACTTCTGCTTAGATGAACAAAAGGAGTTGCAGGTGGACTCCTGAAATTCCAGGGGTGAAAGGAGTCTGATATGACAGCCTGGGACTTGCATTTACCCATGTGATGGGGGTAGCATGTGGAAGTTCAAAATCAGTGACTGTGGGCCAGCAAAGCCCTCTGATGCTCTTAGTCCCAGAGAGCATCCAGACTGCCTGGGTAGGGCCAACTGCCCTCACCTCCCATGCTCCTCTCAGCTCCTGCAACTTGGAGGGGCCAGTGCAGTCCAGTGAGAGGGAGGAGCTGCATTAGGAAGACTAAGAGGTAGGTGGCAGTATCACTTGTAAACGCCGACAACTAGGTAAAAAATGAGCAGTTAAGGAAAGAGATCTTTTTCTTCAAATGAGTTTGGAGATTTTCACCATTACAGGGAGTAGGGCATTGCTATTATGAACAGAGTGACAAGAAAAGTCGAAACTTGCTCTAGATTTCTTCCAAGAGACAAGAAACTTTCTGGCTCCACTGAAGAAGCTTGATGAGACTGGGGGAGATAAAAATGAGATGCTTTTATGCTTGCACCCTGCATCCTTCCTAGTCAACGTGGCAGGTGTGGAGGCATCTGTGGTCACACAGCTGTCACTCATGATGCTCTAATTAGCACAGGACTGACTTCTCAGCCTTTGCCTGATCCAGTTCAACAACTGGGATGTGATTGAATTAATATAGGACTAGGAGAGTTCAGTTCAGTTCATTTCAGTCGTGTCTGACTCTTTGCGACTCCATGAATTGCAGCACGCCAGGCCTCCTGTCCATCACCAACTCGGAGTTCACCCAAATTCATGTCCATCGAGTTGGTGGTGCCATCCAGTCATATAAGAGAAACGCAAATCAAAACTACAATGAGATATCACCTCACACAAGTCAAAATAGCTATCATCAAAAAATCCACAAACAACAAATGCTAGGGAAGGTGTGGAGAGAAGGGAACCCTCCTGCACTGTTGGTGGGAATATAAATTCATACAGCCACTATGGAGAACAGTATGGAGGTTTCTTTAAAAACTAAAAATAGGGCTACTATATGACCCTGCAATCCCACTCCCAGGCATATATCTGGAGGAAAACATGATCGGAAAGGATATATGCACCCCAGTGTTCATTACAGCACTGCTTACAATAGTCAAGACACGGAAGCAACCTAAATGTCCATTGACAGAGGAACAGATAAACAAACCGTGGTACATATATACAATGTAATATTACTCAGCCATTAAAAAGAATGAAATAGTGTCACGTGCAGCAACATGGATGGATCTAGAGATTATCATACTGAGTGAAGTAAGTCAGACAGAGAAAGAGAAATATCATACCATATAGCTTATATGTGAAATCTAAAAAGAAATTATATAAATGAACTTATTTACAAAATAGAAACAAAGTCACAGACTTAGAGAACAAACTTATGGTTACCAGGGCAAAGAGTGAAGGGAAGGGATAATGAGGAAGTTTGGGGATTGACATGTATACACAGCTGTATTTAAAGCTTATAACTAACAAGGATCTATTGCATAACACAGGGAACTCTGTTCAATGTTATGAAACAGCCTGGACGGGAAGGGAGTTTGGGGGAGAATGGATACATGTATATGTATGGCTGAGTTTCTCTGCTGTGCACCCGAAACTGTTACATTGTTAATGGGCTATATTCTAATGTAAAATAAAAAGTGTGTTTTTTTTTAAAAAGATAATACATTACCACATTAAAAAAAAAAAACTGGAACAGAAAAACAGGAAGTGAGGTGAAGTGAATGTTGCTCAGTCGTGTCCGCTCTGTGATCCCAGAGACTGTACAATCCATGAAATTCTCCAGGCCAGAATACTGTAGCTGTTCCCTTCTCCAGGGGATCTTCCCAACTCAGGGGTCAAGTTCAGGTCTCCCACATTGCAGGTGGATTCTTTACTAGCTGAGTCACCAGGGAACCCCGAAAAACAGGAAAGTATTGGGAAATTCTAAAGCAGCCATGGTTAATAAAATTGCACTTTGGCAAAAATAATCATGATGACTTCAGACACTTGTAATCCAGGAAAGTGCTTTCTGAAAGAGCTGCTTAATGTACTGGTATGCACCTCAACTCCCCAAAATGTTAGGCCATGATTAAGAAAATCTGTTTTTAATAACAAGTTATTACTTCACTGAACAGGAATTATCATCAGCAATTCTGTTGTCTTATCAAGTGGCTCAGTGGGTAAAGCGTCTGCCTGCAATGCAAGAGACCTGGGTTCGATCCCTGGGTCAGGAATATCCCCTGGAGAAGGAAATGGCAATGCACTCCAATACTCTTGCCTGGAAAATCCCATGGAGAGAGAAGCCTGGTAGACTACAGTCCATGGGATTGCAAAGAGTTGGACACGACTTCACTTTCACTTTCTTATCAAGAGATCCATGATGCCTTTTCAGAGAAAAGCAACTCCCATTGCTATTCATAATAGACACTCAATTATATAGCCCCTACTATGTGCCCTAGTTAGTTAAGCTTTCCTGATAGCTCAGTTTGTAAAGAATCCGCCTGCAATGTGGGAGACCTGGGTTTGAGCCTTGGGTTGGGAAGATCCCCTGGAAAAGGGAAAGGCTATCCATTCCAGTATTCTGGCCTGGAGAATTCCATGGACTGTATAGTCCATGGGGGTCGCAAAGAGTCAGACATGACTAACAGACTTTCACACTATGTGCCAGGCACTGTTCCTCATAACAAACTTACAATATAGGTATTATTATAATACCCATTTCACAGATGAGGAAATTGAGGCATGGAGAGATTCGATAATTGGCTAAAAGTCATGCAGTTTGTCGTACTGGAGCCAGGCTTCAAACATAGGTGGTCTGGCCCCATGGCTTCTGTCTTGGAATTCCAACCCATCTCTCTAATATTTGACTTCCAAGAATGGAGACCTGCCACGGAAAGAGTGAACATATGGTGTAACTTCCACAGGGAATTTGGAAATAAGGAAGCCTTCTGAGATAAAGGATTATTGAGATTGGCCTCAACCACAAGTCTGCTGTCAATTAAGGAGCCTGAACAACTCTCAGGACTGTAGACTCCTTGACAGCCACTTAAAGGGATTAGCTAATCTAGACAGGCAGTCACTTAGTCTCAAGTGGTACTGGTAAGCTATGGAAGAGTGGAAAAGGAGTCGTGACCAGCTGTTTTGGGCAAGCAGTAACCAGTAAGGAGCAGTTATGTACTGCCGGAAATGCCCAGTCCTAGTGAGAGGCAGATGAATCAGGTCCTTAGCCTGAGAATCCCTGATATATTTTTTATCCCAGGTAGTTTGATTACAGTGAGAATGTGCCCAGAGCAGGCTACACAAATAAGCAGATTGTTAAAAATCAGTTTCCTTGTATCTGATCAGCTCTGGAGAACTGCAAAAAATGAATTTCTAGAGTCTATCCTCGAGAAGCCCAGGGCCAGACCTGAAATTCACTTTACCAAAGCACATGCCGCTTTATGAGTATCTTGGCAACCAGCCCATCTCTTTCCCTAGTGACAACCTGACTGCCCTATACATATGACTAGAAAAATGGTAATTCCCTGGTTGTCCAGTGGTTAGAACTCCATGCTCGTATTGTCGATGGCTTGGGTTCAATCTCTGGTTGGGGCCACAAGCCGCTGGGCAAAAAAAAAAAAAGAAAAATTTACAAGGCATCCTAAAACACACATGGGGCTTTCGGTCTGGAAAGATAAATGCAATGTGATTATGTTTGAAGCCTATAATAGACTGAGGCCAGAATCGGGGACTCAGTTTAAGAAGCAATTTCTTGCAGGGTGATATTTTCCTAAATAAACAGTGCCCCATCTTCAGAAAAACAATGTTCCACTTTATTCTTTAGGCTGCCCACTCCATCTACCGGAACATTTAAAACAATTCCAATAATCTAAAAGGAGACCAGGAAAGGGAGAAAAGTTTCTGGCATCGTTCCAGACACAACCGCCATTTCCGTTTCCGGGGCACTCCCCAGCCTGTCCCAGGTGTGTTCAAAACTGAGCAGTTTCAGTGCCACAAGGCGGCATCGACACCACCGCCTCCAGAAAGTGCAAGCAAATCACGGGTCAGGAGCCGAGGAGTGATCACTTCTGAGCTCAGAAGCTGAGGCAGCTTCAGAGGCTGGAAAAATTTAAGAGTGATAAGTGGGCACACTGCAAAAGCTAAGGCTTTGAAATCTGGTAACTGCACACACTGGTTGATGGAGGACAGTAGAACAAGAATCCATCAGGCGCTTTTAGGAAGGGACAGCCCTGCTGAACCCCACCCTAGTCTTGCACAAGGTCAGCACAGACAGGGGATTAGGAAATAAAATGAATCTTCTCTCCTTTTAAATAAATTGTCTCTTATGCGTTACTTTTGACGTCTTTCAGGTTTTTTTTTTTTTTAACTTAATCTTAGTTTTACTCATTGGGGGTGAAACAGACAAAACCCAGACCTCTCCCTGACCCCAACACACACAAACACACACACACACACATCCTCCTTTTGCTTTTGAAACAAAGGGTACAGTTCAGTGTCAATACCTGTAGGGATAAAACCTTGTTTAAAACCTGTTTTATTAAGAGGGGAGTAGCCAAGTACATGCCGGTTTGCATTTCAGCTCTGCCTCCATTTGCTGTGTATCTTTATGCAAATCATTGAACTTGCTCAGTCTCAAACTTTCTCATCTGTAGAATAGGGATAATAAACCTATTTAGGATTGTGTTATTGTTGTTTAGTGGCTAAGTCGTGTCAGACTCTTTGCCACCCCATGGACTGTAGCCTGCCAGGCTCCTCTTTCCATGGGATTTCCCAGGCAAGAAAACTAGAGTGGGTTTCCTTCTCCAGGGGATCTTCTTCACTCAGGGATAAATCCACGCCTCCTGCGTTTTCTGCATTGGCAGGCGGATTCTGTTTTACCACTATGCCACCTGGGAAGCCCATTTAGGACTGCAGTGAGCAGTATATGAAAGAACATAAATCCTTGGGTACACTGCCTAGCACATTTCAAGCTAACAATACCAGGTTGCACTTCTCAACACTTTAAACCAAAGCCATTGTCAATTAAAAAAAAAAAAAAAGTGGCAACCTGGATCACACTCTATGATGAGAATAAATATATTTAGATGTCCTTTGGCTGACGCTTTTAGGATCAGCCAAGAATCAGCAAAGCCAAGAGACGTGCCGGAGCGAACCTATTTGTCTGCCAAGAATTCCAGCCAGCACTTTCTAAGTTCGGAGAAACACACCCCCAAGTCCTCGTCCGGGGCCATCCCCGAGCGCCAGCAGGGCTGGAGCAACCCGGGCCGTCCCCTCTTGCCCGGCAGAAGCGCGTTCCTTGGCTTCCATCCAGAAAACAGACGGACACCCGCGGGAAGTCAACTTGAGTGGACTCGAGCGCACGGGGCGGTACGCGCGCACAGGGGAGCGCGCAGGCTCCCAGGAGTCCCCCCCGGCGCCCCCAGCCGGGGCGGCACACTGGGCGCGCGGCTCACCTGCCTGGCTCAGAGGCACCGCGGCGGCCAGAAGCAGCAGGAGCAGCGGTAGCCGGGCGGGCGGCGGGGGCAGCCCGAGGCGCTCATCCCGGCGGTGGCGGGGCATTGCTCGGCGGCCGCGATCTCCGCTCCGCTCGGCAGGACCAGGCAGCTGCTGGCAGAGCGGCTCTGGGGCCGGCAGCGGGGCGCCCGGACGCGGAGGTTCGGGCGTCCTTCTTAACTTTCCTCTCTCATAAGCCCGGCCTGTCTGGGGCTTTTTAGGGGCGAGGAAGCCTCACGTGGTCTTGAGGACAACCTTCGCCCTGCTGGGCCCGTCTGGGAAGGGCGGGTCCTTTCTGACCCTCTAGCGCCCCGTGAGCCAGGCCGGGCCCGTTCCCCTCCTGCACTCCTGGGACGTCTTGCTGCTTTCTCCGCACTCCGTCGAGCGGTTTGGCGACCCAGGGATGGGACAGATCAGTTCACGTCCACACCGCTGGCCTCCAGGGCCGGCCACTGGTCTGCAGCAGCGGAGACGGGGCGTCCTGGACAGTGTAGAAATGCATACCCCTGCCTACACGCAGCTCCGATTCCTCGCCGTTTCGGAGAGGGCTTCCCAAGTGCTTACAACTCAGGGTTTAGTGCCCCTCTCCATCCCCGCTGTTTAACCTAAATCCATTTGCTGCAGCTCAGGACTTCGGACCGTTTGCTTTTCAAAACTTCATTGGCTGGAACCACCACTAGCGAGTGATTCCGATTAGATGGGGCTGAAACCAGTGATATCCCAGAAAACTGCTGTGAAGTCCCCATTTTTGTGCGGGGTCAGGTGAAAGTGACATTGTGAAGTAGGCAACACCGTGCCTTGGGGGACATTGTGAAGGCGGCAGACGGTGCCCTAGGTGACATTGTGAAGTAGGCAAAAGGCATTTTATTCATCCAATAAGACCTCTGTTGAGCCCACCTTGTGTGTCCCATACAGGTGGTACGAAGACCACTAAGACCACGGTCTGCCGCAGGCCAGGAGCGACAAAGCCCTATAAATAAACAGGTGCCGGAAGTTGCCATCAGTGCTGTAACAGAGCCCTGCCTACCTATGATTGCATCCACCTGGGGACCAAGGCACCGCCTTCTCCATCTTTCTTCTGAGCTTAACCGAGGTGTTGAGGGGAGATGGGAAGGGAGGGAAAGAGGCACCTTTCCTGGAGGGTGAAACACATTTGTCTTGCTAGGAAAGATATAAAACAATTACATCAGATCTCCATGCAAATTGTTAAACACATCACAGTAAGCCTGTTTCTTTTCCAAAAGGTGTAATTAACATAGCATTTAAACACTTATGCACAGATGGCAAAAATTTTAGCATGACAAATTTGTTACTCAATCTCATTTGGGCTAAATTCTAAGCATTCTTCACCTCCTCCATATTCTTTGCCCCTTTACTTAGGTTCATCTTTGTTTCAAGGGGCTTATGTATTGACTGGGTAGAGGGCATCTACTCTGTGAATCATCTTTTTGGCTTGGTGGCCTCCAGTGAGATGTAGTTCATCTCTTCTCGTCCTCCTTGTGGTACAGCAGTGGCAGGAATCCACTGTTGACATCTGAGGCTCTTGGCCTCACATCTGGATTCCTACATGCTCTGTGTATTAGTTAGGTAATGACAAACTCCCAAAATTCGATGGTTAATGCAACTGAAATGTATTCCTGACTCATATACCAGTCTAGTGTGGGAGTTCTTTATTGTTGGTGGCTTTCTTTAATGTGGGAACTAAGAATCTGGTATCCTTTCATTTGTGGTTCCACCATTCCCTAAAGCAGATGTCCCCATCTTTCTTGGTTCATAGTGCCCTGAGAATCTTGAGACTGCAGGCCAAAAGAAATATCTAACAGTTTCTTTTATTAATTAGTTAAGACCAAACAATTTATAAGTAGTAATTTACTCAGTGTCCTAGATGGTACTATGTTTTCCTCAAAGATTTATAATATCTCAAATGTTCCCTTTAGTTCATTGAGGTATGTTCCACTGATACTATTATTTCCTGTGAATATTTAGCATATCCTAAGTCTTCTGCATTGCAGGTGGGTTCTTTACCATCTGAGCCACCAGGGAAGCCCATATTCTAGGTAGCCCTTGTAAATTCACTGTGGTTGTCAAACTGGATACAGGAACCATCACCCAAGGGACTTGGAATGTTTTCTTCTAATCAGAAGAGGAAAGAATATGGGACAGCTTTTACTTCTTATTCACTTCCACTCACATTCCATCAACAGTAACAAGACATATTGCCATACCTGGATGCTAGAGAGACTGGGAAATGCAGCCTCTGGCTCGGATGTCACCTCTCAGCATGGAAAGAAAATGTACACTTTTAGGGAAGGAAGCTGGCTGTCTCTGGCACTCTCGGCAACCTCTCCATCAACTTGGATTCTACTGGATCCTCTGGCTCATTCTTAGACCCCTCCAATCCTACTTGGGGTGTGTTAGTCAGCCTCCCCAAACAGGGCCCTCTATCACTGCTTATCTGCAATTCACATGTGATTGTAGGCCACATAACTCTTTGTAAATTCATGAGCTACATTCTGAGAAGTTTAAACATAGCCTCCTCTGCTCTGGTAACTCTGGACCTATTTGGAGTTTCTATTACCAAATGGTCCCACATCCCGCCCCACCCATCAAATAGGCGACTCATTTCCTAGAGGAAGGGTGGTGCTGGCCCTTGCAGCAACCCACTGAGTCTTTCTCTTATCAGCTCTTCAAACTTTGAAATTGTTTACATAAGAGTTATTATACATTCTTATACATTATCTTTTAAACATTTATTATCTACTATATACCTTATTATGTATTCTTCTTATTCTAATTTATTGTTCTTGAATATTTTCACACCATTTTATTTCAATCTGTGCCTTTTAATCAACTGTTGAATATTTCAAAATATTTTTCTCTCTCAAATGCACACATCTGACATTTGAATGACTTTGAATATTATGGTTTGTGTCTACACAAGACCTCAAAAATTCACAAGCTTTACTCTTTGGTTTTTTCATTACTTTTGTCTCCTCCTTCCTTGAGAAACAAGTCTTAGCTTCTTGGATTTAATCTACTACTCGAAAATTTACTAAGTTTTACTAAATGTGTAGGGTAATATTCAATTTCTTCCTGTATATTTCCTTCTGTAGTTAATTTTTCTTGTATTTATTTATTATTTTCCTACATTCACTTTTGTGCAAGTTTTTTGGTAGTTGAACTTACCGTTTGGTACTCTGAGATCAGATTATTGAGTTCAGACTGCTGTAGAACCAAAGAAAAGATGGACATTCCTGGGCTCAAGCTGAATGCCCGTGGAGCTTGTTTTGCTCACTTATAACACAGTTCTGTACTGAGCATTGCTGACTCAATGGACATGAATTTGAGAAAACTCCGGGAATACTTAAGGACAGGGGAGTCTAGTGTGCTGCAGTCCATGGGGGTAGCAAGCAGTCAGACATGACATAGCAACTGAACAACTGTACTATATCCCTATCCTCTCTTCTACTCACTTGCTCGCACTTTATATAAGCTACCATCCATTGTAATTTCCAGACTGCAGGTGTTTTGTAAATTGGTTACATAAAAGAGGAGCTGCCATTGGTCAGCAATTGTAAGGCCACTAGCACATCTTAGCTTTGGGACCACAGTATAAGGGTGAATCAGGCATGGGTTGACTGAAGTAGATGAAGCAGAGTTTAAAAGAGAAGTTGCTATACAAGTTGAATACTGATTAGGATGGATGGATGGTGAAGTCGCTCAGTCGTGTCCGACTCTTTGCGACCCCGTGGACTGTAACCTACTAGGCTTCTCAGTCCATGGGATTCTCCAGGCAAGAATATTGGAGTGGATTGCCATTTCCTTCTCCAGAGGATCTTCCCGACCCAGGAATCGAACCCGGGTCTCCCGCATTGGAGGCAGACGCTTTAACCGAATACTGATTAGAGTAGATGCTTAGTAGAGTAGAGTAGATGGGAGAGAGTAGATGATATAGTATCATTATCTTTCTCTACAGATAACTATAAACTTTTTACCCAGCTGATAGGCATCTTGGTCCCCATCTTTACATTCCAAAGAGGCTGAAAAAGAGACTGAACACCCTTGAGGCCAAACACATTTTCTTCATTGTTTAAGAGATGTAATTGTTTTTGCCTGGGGTTCTTTTTTCATAATTTTTCTTTTTCTATTTCTTTCCTAAATTCAGTGGCTATCTCCTGGAGTCAGTTCAGTCACTTAGTCATGTCTGACTCTTTGTGACCCCATGGACTGCAGCACGCCAGGCTTCCCTGTCCATCACCAACTCCCAAAGCTTGCTCAAACTCATCTTCATTGAGCTGGTGATGCCATCCAACCATCTCATCCTCTGTTGTCTCCCCCTCCTCCAGCCTGCAATCTTTCCCAGCATCACAGTCTTTTCTAGTAGTCAGTTCTTGGCATCAGGTGTCTGACATACTGGAGTAGATGCCACCAATTTCTCTATTTACTTTCCTTCCCCCACTCTTAATTATCTTAGTATTTTCTCTTCTTTCTACAGATAGAAATACCAATGCCAAGTAAAAACAGTTAACAAAATGCAACCCTTTTTTAGTTCTGTTTAATCTTGACTACAGATGCAAAATATTTCTGTGTTAAATGTCCCAGATCTTCTTTCAGATTATAAAAAAGGATTTAAGCCTAAACCACGTGTAACAGTGAATAAGTGAAAAGTATTTGATCAAGATTTGGTTGGTCTAGTTGCTATTGATATTTTTAAATGAAGACAACAAGAATACAAGTCTTAGGCAATGAATTCTTGGAAAGTGGATAGAAATTAACATGTAAATGAAACCCAGGGTTAAAACCCAAGAAAATGTTACTAGGAAAAGATCCTATTTCAGTCTAGCTGAGTAAACTAGATGAACATCCCCTGGAAACAGAGAATTGTGTTCTCAACTGTGCCTATCAATCTTCCAGAAAACTGCAGTCTGAGAAAGGAATACTAGGGAGCATTGCCAAGAGAAATTTGAATACTCTCTCTGTTGAGAAACACATTGTCTGCTAGCACTTTCAATGTAAAGATGAGTAATCAGAAACAAGAACCAGCACAACATGGAGTCTTTTAGAAATATTGCCATATGAGGGAAAAGGAACATCATCCTGAAAGCTCAAATTTCTAAAAACTATCAATTTTAGGAACCCAAAGAAATTTTAGGAAAATAATATTAGCATCTTCTATAGGATATGAGAAGATGGGCTGTCTCTATCAAGAGAAGAAAATGTATAAAGAAAAACAGGTTGAGAAGAAAAGGCATGAGATGAAATGGGAGATGAATAGAATAGGAAAGGGTTGATAGAAAACTAAAAATTTCACTGTATTATTGACTTTCCATTGGAAGCTATGAATGAAGAGCAGAAACTGACACTGTTGAAAATGGAGTCAGGAATTTGACGGAAAAATTGATGAGCCTTCCAAAACATAGAGGCGAAAGATAGAAATGAAAAGGAAGGTAAGGATGAAAGACACAAAAGAGTCTACAGTCCAACCTAAGAATGCTATGCTTACTGAAAATTAAGATCAAATAAAATCAAACAGAAGCACTGATCAAAACACTATCAGGAAAACTTTCCTGAGCTGAGTGCTTTTCCTGATATGATGTGATGGGAGACGCCCAACATCACTTATATTGTAGTCTTGGCAATATTTTTTGCCTAAATCAAATCATGGGGATCATATCTGGCTGGGGCCAGCTCCATGGGCACATGACCTGTGTGGTGAAATATCCCCCATCCTCAATGGTGAGAGATACACAACAAAGTGGATGTACTTAGTGCCACTGAACTGGACAGTTAAATAGGGTTACAACAGCAGGTTTTCTATTTTGTGACTTTCATTGCATCTGGACTACAGATGCAAAATATTTCTATATTAAATGTCCTAGATCTTCTTTCAGGTTATAGGAAAATAACTTAAACCTAAATAGTTTACAACAGTAAAAAAAAAAATTTTTAATAGCAAGATGTGTTCTAAATATAAATTATAAATGAACACTATAGTAAGTTACCACTTTATAATCTTACAATCTCTAACTTGCTCTAAGCAAAATAAAATATAAAAGTTTCAGCAATCTTTCCTGCAAAAAAAAAAAAATACACACACATACCCACCATCATCATTCTTAGAAGGGACCCACGCTTACGTTCTGCTGTCACTTGTCCCGAAATTCTTACTAATTTCTGAACAGACAGTCTTGCATTTTCATCTTGTGCATTTTCTTGCATCACAAATCAAATCATACAGCCATTCCTGAATCGGCCAAATCCACACTGTGGGACATTTTGCAAGATAAGTGGCCTATATTATCTTTTAAAATGTCAGTTACTTAATAGATATCCCCTTCCCCACTGCCCTAGAAAACCCACTGCCCTAGAAAAAGCATGAAGAACTCTTCTAGGTTAAAGGCAGTTAAGGAGACGTGACGACCCAAATATTAATAATGTGCAAGCTTTAATTGGATCTTGAGTGGGTATATGTGTACGATGGGGGGATATCTACAAAAGACATTTTAGGGGAGTATATTTGGAAAAATTTAAATAAATAAGGACTATATATTAGATGGCATTGTACATCTAAACATTTATTGGGCATGAAAATTGCATTCTGTGTATGCAAAAGGAGGTCCTAGTTTTTAGCCAATACAGGCTGTGGTCAAGTGTCATGATGTTTGCCACTTACTTTCAAATGGTTTGGTAAAAATAAATGCACGTAGTTTGGTCTAAGTCTTGTCTGACTCTTTTTGGAACCCAATGGACTGTAGCCCTCCAGGCTCCTCTGTCAATGGGACTCTCCAGGAAAGAATATTGGAGTGGGTTGCCATTTCCGTCTCCAGGGGATCCTCTCAGCACAGAGATCGAACCCATGTCTCTTGCATTGGCAGGCGGCTCTTTGAGGCACCAGGGAAGCCCAAATGCATATATGGACACAAGTAAAATAAATATGACCAAAGAACTCCCACAATAATCCTCTCAGCAAACTTCTTTTCTAAGGGGGAGTTTTTAATGAGTATTTGTCCATTGACTTTCTAATTGGTTTACATCTCCAGAGCCTCCCTTTCCATGGTGCCAATAATACCTAAGTGCGGGCATCTCCTCCCTGTGCTCTTTCAGCAACCAGCAGATGACTTCTCTTAAACACAGATGCTCTCAAGCCTGAACTCATCAATCTATTGGTCCTGGTCCTGGAGGTTAAAACTTTACCTTTTAAACTTATCAAAGTCTTCACTCAATAAAGGTAAGTCTCTCCCTAGGGGTAACTGCCTACCAACTATTAAGAAAACAGGTTCTGAATGGTATATGAGAAAAAAGAAAAAAGAAAAAAAAAAAAAACCACTAAGAACTGTGATTGTTCCAGTGCAAGGAAAATGGAAAATGTTACCTACAAAGTAGTAAGAAAAAAAAGAAGCAGATCAACTTTGCCCTTTAAGAATCATCTACAGCCTTTGTTGAGAGAAAGGTTGTGGCCATGAAATTTTATATTGAGTTAATTTTAGTTCATGTGTTAAGGTAACCAGTGTTCAAGGACTCAGAAAATAGAACTTGCATGAATCATAAAATCATTTTTGAAAGAATTACTTTGATACAGTTCAACAGACTGGATGACAAGTCAAAATTAAGAAAAATAGGAAAGTTATCATGTAAAAATTTAGAGAATCTTTCATGTGGTTTAGTAACTTCAGGACCTCACATTCAGGAATTGAGTGGGTTCTGTGTTCTCCAGTGAATTCTGCTAGGAAGGTGGCAGCTTGCCCTTCTGTGTTTCTATTAGCAAGACTGTGTTTTTTTCCTCTTCCCCTTCTTGCCCACTGACACAAGGTGGATTTCTCAAGTTGCATTTTCCATAGTGCAATGTGGATTGAGTCCCTGCTGTGGTTGATTAGCTTGTAAGTGCTTTTCTGCTCATCTCTCCCTACCAAGCAATTTGATTGAAACACTGTGTCAACAAGAATTACCTAACAGAAGTCAAGTTGCATAAAAAAAAAAAAAAAAACACCCATAATGGCTATTTTCATTGCCAAATAAATTGAGCAATGATTTTTCTACATCCTGGCAACTCCTCCTCAAAAATATGTTGTTTTTTTTTTAACTGGCTATGAAAAATAAATTAGTCAGGGGCAATTGGTTAGCAGTTATGAAGCCCATGCTCTTATTGTTCTTCTAGAGAATGATCAATCTTATTCATTACACTTAGTGGTGTGGGGTCTTGGCTAAGCAAAACTAGGATTCATGTTTGAACATGTCTGATGAATGCATGTGTCCACATGTATCCATCTACCTGAATTGAGTTGTACTGAGGAAGGAAACTGGAGAAGTAGGTTTGTGTTGAGCACCTGGGGAAAAGCAGAATAGGTGGGGAGAAAAATGAGTGGGTGGAGAGAAAAGCTTGGTGCCTCTTTCATAATTTGCCTGCCTTGTTAACTTGGTTTCAAAAGCTTGAAGAGAAAGGGGCTTCAGGCAGAAGAGACAGATTTCAGCGGGTTTTGAGACCTGGAGCCATTAGAGCATTGTTCTGATGCTGGACAACACATGGGCCATGGAGTAGAGAGAAGAAACATGGCTTCCACAAGTAAAAACTGCACGGGGGCCAAACTGCACGGACACTGGTAAAGATAGAGTGCATGTCTAGGGAGAAACCCTAAGACAACGCTATGAATGAAAGCGGAAGTGTTAGTCACTCAGTCGTGTCTGATCTTTGTAACCCTATAGACTGTAGCCCACCAGGCTCCTCTGTCCATGGGGTTCTCCAGGCAAGAATACTGGAGTGGGTTGCCATTCCCTTCTCCGGGGGAGAAGGAGGGGTGTCTTCCTTACCAAAAAATCAAACCTGGATCTCCCAAGTTGCAGGCAGATGTTTTACCATCTGAGCCACCAGGAAAACCCTCCCAAATTAAGTAGTTTAACATCACGGAAATCCTTTTGCAAGGTTGTTGTTATTATTTGGCCTTTAAGTCGTGTCCAATTCTTTTGTGACCCTACAGACCAAAGTGGGTTGCCATGCCCAGCTCCAGGGGATCTTTCCGACGCAGGGATCAAACCTGTGTCTCCTGAATTGGCAGGCTGGTTTTTTTACTGTCTGAGCCACTGAAATGAAAATGGTGACTGGAAGGAAGAAGGGAATCAATCACCAATTGTATTTTAACAAAATTTGTTTTACTGCATTCATGTTCTTATATTCAGTTCAGTCGTCGGTTCTGTCTGACTCTTTGCGATCCCATGGACTGCAGCATGACAGGCTTCCCTGTCCATCACCAGTTCCTGGAGCTTACTCAAACTCGTGTTCATTGAGTCAGTGATGTGATGCCATCCAACCATCTCATCCTCTGTTGTCCCCTTTTCCCACCTTCAATGTATCCCAGCATCATCCCAGAGTTTTTTCCAATGAGTCAGTTCTTTACATCAGGTGGCCAGAGTATTGGAGTTTCAGCTGCAGCATCAGTCCTTCCAATTAATATTCAGGACAGATGTCCTTTAGGATTGAGTGATTTGATCTTGCAGTCCAGGGACTGTCAAGAGTCTTCTCCAACACACAGTTCAAAAGCATCAATTCTTTGGTGCTCAGCTTTCTTTATAGTCCAACTCTCACACCCATACATGACTACTGGAAAATACATAGGTTTGACTAGACAGACTTGTTGGCAAAGTAATGTCTCTGCTTTTTAATATGCTATCTAGGTTGGTCATAGCTTTTCTTCGAAAGAGCAAGCATCTTTTAATTTCATGGCTGAGCTCACCATCTCCAGTGATTTTGGAGCCCCAAAAAATGAAGTTTGCTGCTGTTTCCATTATTTTCCCATCTATTTGCCATGAAGTGATGGGACCAGATGCCATGATCTTAGTTTTCTGAATGTTGAGTTTTAAGCCAAATTTTTCACTCTCCTCTTTTACTTTCATCACAAGGTTCTTTAGTTCTTCTTCTCTTTCTGCCATAATGGTGGTGTCATCTGCATATCTGAGATTATTGATATTTCTCTCCACAACCTTGATTCCAGTTTGTGCTTCATCCAGCCTGGCTAAGTTAAATAAGCGGGGTGACAATATACAGTCTTGACATACTCCTTTTCCTATTAGGAGCCAGTCTATTGTTCCAGGTCCACTTCTAACTGTTGCTTTTTGACTTGCATACAGATTTCTCAGGAGGCAGGTCAGGTGGTCTGGTATTCGATATCTTGAAGAATTTTCTGCAGTTTGTTACGATCCACACAGTTAAACGCTTTGGAGTAGTCAAGAAAGCAGAAATTTTTCTGGAACTCTCATGCTTTTTTGAAGATCCAGTGGATGTTGGATATTTGATTGCTGATTCCTCTGCCTTTTCTAAATCCAGCTTGAACATCTGAGAGTTCACGTATTGCTGAAGACTGGCTTGGAGAATTTTGAGCATTATTTTACTAGCATGTGAGATGAGTACAGTTGTGTGGTAGTTTGAGCATTATTTGGCACTGCTTTTCTTTGGGATTGGAATGAAAACTGACCTTTTCCAGTCATGTGGCCACTGCTGAGTTTTCCAAATTTGCTGGCATATTGCGTGCAGCATTTTCACAGCATCATCTTTGAGGATTTGAAATAGCCCAACTGGAATTCCATCATCTCCACTAGCTTTGTTCATATTGATGCTTTCTAATGCCCACTTGACTTCACATTCCAGGATGTCTGGCTTTAGGTGAGTGATCACACCATCGTGATTATCTGGGTCATGAAGATCTTTTGTACAGTTCTTCTGTGTATTCTTGCCACCTCTTCTTAATATCTTCTGCTTCTGTTAGGTCCATACCATTTCT
>SJXQ01003692.1:47410-151481 GCA_006408695.1 Aepyceros melampus | reverse complement strand
CTGCGATTCATGGGGTCGCAAAGAGTCGGACACAACTGAGCGACTGAATGGAACAGAACTGATCACTGAGGAAGGCTTTCTTATCTCTCCTTGCTATTCTTTGGAACTTTGCATTCAAATGGGTGTATCTTTCCTTTTCTCCTTTGCCTTTAGCTTCTCTTCTTTTCTCAGCTTTTTGTAAGGCTTCCTCAGACAACCATTTTGCCTTTTTGAATTTCTTTTTCTTGAGGATGGTCTTGATCCCTGCCTCCTGTACAATGTTACAAACCTCCATCCACAGTTCTTCAGGCACTCTGTCAGATCTAATCCCTTGTATCTATTTGTCACTTCCACTGTATAATCATAAGGGATTTGATTTAGGTCATACCTGAATGGTCTATTGGTTTTCCTTGCGTTCTTCAATTTAAGTCTGAATTTGGCAATAAGGAGTTCCTGATCTGAGCCACAGTCAGCTCCCGGTCTTGTTTTTCCTGACTGTATAGAGCTTCTCTATTTTTGGCTGCAAAGAAGATAATCAACCTGATTTTGGTATTGACCATCTGGTGATGTCCATGTGTAAAGCCTTCTCTTGTGTTGTTGAAACAGGGTATTTGCTATGACCAATGTGTTCTCTTAGCAAAACTCCATTTAGCCTGCTTCATTCTGCATTCCAAGGCCAAATTTGCTTGTTGCTCCAGGTATCTCTTGACTTCCTACTTTTGCATTCCAGTCCCCTATAATGAAAAAGATATCTTTTTTGGGTGTTAGTTCTAGAAGGTCTTGTAGGTCCTCATAGAACTGTTCAATTCAGCTTCTTCAGCATTACTGGTTGGGACATAGACTTGGATTACCATTATATTCAATGGTTTGCCTTGCAAATGAACAGAGATCATCCTGTTGTTTCTGAGATTGCATCCAAGTACTGCATTTCAGATTCTTTTGCTGACTATGATGGTTACTCCATTTCTTCTAAGAGATTCCTGCCTGCAGTAGTAGATATAATGGTCATCTGAGTTAAATTCACCCATTCCAGTCCCCATTTTAGTTCGCTGATTCCTAGAATGTCAGCGTTCACTCTTGCCATCTCCTGTTTGAGCACTTCCAATTTGCTTGATTCATGGACCTGACATTCCAGGTTCCTATGCAATATTGCTCTTTACAGCATCGGACCTTGCTTGTGTCACCAGTCACGTCCACAACAATATTGCATAGGAACCTGGAATGTTAGGTCCATGAATCAAGGCAAACTGGAAGTAGTCAGACAGGAAATGGCAAGAGTGAACATCAACGTTTTAGGAATCAGTGAACTAAAATGGACTGGAATGGGTGAATTTAACCCATTATATCTTCTAATGTGGGTGAGAATCCCTTAGAAGAAACAGAGTAACCATCATAGCCAACAAAAGAATCTGAAATGCAGTACTTGGATGCAATCTCAAAAATGACAGAATGATCTCTGTTCGTTTCTAAGGCAAACCATTCAATATCACAATTATCCAAGTCTATGCTCCAACCAGTAATGCTGAAGAAGCTGAAGTTGAACGGTTCTATGAAGACCTACAAGGCCTTTTAGAACAAACACCCAAAAAAAAAATGTCCCTTTCACTATAGGGGAGTGGAATGCAAAAGTAGGAAGTCAAGAAACACCTGGAGTAACAGGCAAATTTGGCCTTGGAATGCGGAATGAAGCAGGCTAAAGACTAATAGAGTTTTGCCAAGAAAATGTACTGGTCATAGCGAACACCCTCTTCCAACAACACAAGAGAAGACTCTACACATGGACATCACCAGATGGTCAGCACCAAAATCAGATTGATTATATTCTTGGCAGCCAAAGATGGAGAAGCTCAATACAGTCAACAAAAACAAGACCAGGAGCTAACTGTGGCTCAGATCATGAACTCCTTATTGCCAAATTCAGACTTAAATTCAAGAAAGTGGGCAACACCACTAGACCATTCAGGTATGACTTAAATCAAATCCCTTATGATTATACAGTGAAAGTGAGAAATAGATTTAAGGGTCTAGATCTGATAGATAGAGTGCCTGATGAACTATGGAATGAGCTTCGTGACATTGTACAGGAGACAGGGATCAAGACCATCCCCATGGAAAANTTTCATTATAGGGGACTGGAATGCAAAAGTAGGAAGTCAAGAAACACCTGGAGTAACAGGCAAATTTGGCCTTGGAATGCGGAATGAAGCAGGCTAAAGACTAATAGAGTTTTGCCAAGAAAATGTACTGGTCATAGCGAACACCCTCTTCCAACAACACAAGAGAAGACTCTACACATGGACATCACCAGATGGTCAGCACCAAAATCAGATTGATTATATTCTTGGCAGCCAAAGATGGAGAAGCTCAATACAGTCAACAAAAACAAGACCAGGAGCTAACTGTGGCTCAGATCATGAACTCCTTATTGCCAAATTCAGACTTAAATTCAAGAAAGTGGGCAACACCACTAGACCATTCAGGTATGACTTAAATCAAATCCCTTATGATTATACAGTGAAAGTGAGAAATAGATTTAAGGGTCTAGATCTGATAGATAGAGTGCCTGATGAACTATGGAATGAGCTTCGTGACATTGTACAGGAGACAGGGATCAAGACCATCCCCATGGAAAAGAAATGCAAAAAAGCAAAATGGCTGTCTGAGGAGGCCTTACAAATAGCTGTGAAAAGAAGAGAAGCGAAAAGCAAAGGAGAAAAGGAAAGATGTAAGCATCTTAATGCAGAGTTCCAAAGAATAGCAAGAAGAGAGAAGAAAGCCTTCTTCAGCTATCAATGCAATGAAACACAGGAAAACAACACAACAGGAAAGACTAGAGATCTCTTCAAGAAAATTAGAGATACCAAGGGAACATTTCATGCAAAGATGGGCTCAGTAAAGGACAGAAATTGTATGGACCTAACAGAAACAGAAGATATTATAAACAGGTGACAAGAATACACTGAACTATACAAAAAAGATCTTCATGACCAAGATAATCACGATGGTGTGATCACTCACCTAGAGCCAGACATCCTGGAATGTGAAGTCAAGTGGGCCTTAGAAAGCATCAATATGAACAAAGCTAGTGGAGGTGATGGAATTCCAGTTGAGCTATTTCAAATCCTGAAAGACGATCCTGTGAAAGCGCTGCACTCAATATGCCAACAAATTTGGAAAACTCAGCAGTGGCCACAGGACTGGAAAAGGTCAGTTTCCATTCCAATCCCAAAGGAAAACAATGCAAAAGAATGCTCAAAGTATCGCACAATTGCACTCGTCTGACACACTAGTAAAGTAATGCTCAAAATTCTCCAAGGGAGGCTTCAGCAATACATGAACCGTGAACTCCCAGATGTTCAAGCTGGTTTTACAAAAGACAGAGGAATCAGCAATCAAATATCCAACATCCACTGGGTCATCAAAAAAGCATGAGAGTTCCAGAAAAACATCTATTTCTGCTTTATTGACTATGCCAAAGCCTTTGACTGGGTGGATCACAATAAACTGTGGAAAATTCTGAAAGAGATGGGAATACCAGACCACTTGACCTGCCTCTTTGGGACCTGCCTCAACTCTTCGCATGAGGTGGCCAAAACATTGGAGTTTCAGCTTTAGCATCAGTCCTTCCAAAGAAATCCCAGGGTTGATCTCCTTCAGAATGGACTGGTTGGATCTCCTTGCAGTCCAAGGGACTCTCAAGAGTCTTCTCCAACACCACAGTTCAAAAGCATCAATTCTTTGGCGCTCAGCTTTCTTCACAGTCCAACTTTCACATCCATACATGACTACTGTAAAAACCATAGCCTTGACTAGATGGACCTTTGTTGGCAAAGTAATGTTATACTCAAATGGGTATTACTTTTAAATGGGGTTGGGAAAACAAAGCTGGCTAAGCAAAGGAAAGAATTACATGAGCATAGCATAGTGAATGTCTCTGTGTGGTGGGCATGAGGTTGACTTTTTTCCCTCACCTGTCAGTATTTTGCCAAAATTTAATGACAAGAATATGGTAGTTTTCTTATCTAAAATTTGTATTTTGAAATATCTTTAAGAAATATCATTTAATTTTAAAAAGTATTTGAAGGTGTCTTGACTGAACAAATGCTATTACTCATGTCTAAATCGAATCAGGAGTTTTAAATTGGCTATTATACACTTTGAAACATATATTTCAATCAAGCCTTTTCACTTTGAATAAACACTTTGACAGTTCTGTTCATATCATTTCCATAGTTTTTCTTTTTTCCCACAAAAGCCCTTCCATTACCAGAAGCAATAGTTGTGTGTATGAACTATTTAGGAAGCATTTTCAGAATTATCATGGTTGCTTAATACCCTATCAGCCTGATTTTGTCTGGGCTGGGATTTCAAAAACCACCTCAGAAGATTAGAACTTCCCCTGGCCTGCACTATTAAAAGTCACCAGCTGACATGAGAAGGTTAACATTTCATAACTTAGCCTTCACAAATATGACTCTGTATGCCTTTCTACCTCATTTTCTCTCTCCTGGGTGAATCCCCTCCTGTTTGTCTGAAATATCTTCCCCTTTCCCTTTTTGATGCGATTTATCCCCTGGCTTATCCTTGTTCTCTCTTTCTTTAAAAAACAATCTATTGGGACTTCCCTTTTGGTCCAGTGGTTACGAATCCTCCTTCCAATTCACAGGTCATAGGTTCAATCCCTGGTCAGGGAACTAAGATCCCACATGCAGTGGGGCAACTAAGCCCATGTGTCACAACTAGAGAACTCAGTGCGGCCCCCAAAATAAATAAAACAAAAACAATTTCTCATGTAAGGTTCAACTCTAGGTCCAAATCAGATATTTTCAATAAGCATTTTGGAACATTTGGTAAAAAAAAAAATAGGTTTATGCTAGATGCTATCCGTTCCGTTCCGTTCAGTCGCTCAGCCGTTTCCGACTCTTTGCGACTCCATGAATCGCAGCACGCCAGGCCTCCTTGTCCATCACCAACTCCCAGAGTTCACTCAGACTCACGTCCATTGAGTTCGTGATGCCATTCAGCCATCTCATCCTCGGTCGTAACCTTCTCCTCCTGCCCCCAATCCCTCCCAGCATCAGGGTCTTTTCCAATGAGTCAACTCTTCGCATAAGGTGGCCAAAGTACTGGAGCTTCAGTTTTAGCATCATTCCTTCCAAAGAAATCCCAGGGTTGATCTCCTTCAGAATGGACTGGTGGATCGCCTTGCAGTCCAAGGGACTCTCAAGAGTCTTCTCCAACACCACAGTTCAAAAGCATCAATTCTTCGGCGCTCAGCCTTCTTCACAGTCCAACTCTCACATCCATACATGACCACAGGAAAAATCATAGCCTTGACTAGANTAGCATCATTCCTTCCAAAGAAATCCCAGGGTTGATCTCCCTCAGAATGGACTGGTTGGATCTCCTTGCAGTCCAAGGGACTCTCAAGAGTCTTCTCCAACACCACAGTTCAAAAGCATCAATTCTTTGGCGCTCAGCCTTCTTCACAGTCCAACTCTCACATCCATACATGACCATAGGAAAAACCATAGCCTTGATTAGACGGACCTTGAGTCCCCTGAGTCATACAGCGCTTCCGAGGTCAGGGCGGCGGCCAGGAGGAGCTACCCCACGTCCGAGGTGGAGGAGACACCCCACGTCTGAGGTCTGGGGCAGCTGGGAGAAGCCACCTTGCCCCCGAGGCCAGGAGCGGCAGCTGAGAGGAACCACCCACGCCTGAGGCCAGGGCTTCTTTTCTCCATTGAGTATTTTTGTATCCTTTGTTATACAGTAATTGACCATAAGTGTGTGGGTTTATTTCTGGGCTCTGTATCCTATTACAGTAATCTATGTGTCTGTTTTTGTGCCACTAGCATACTGTTTTGACTACTGCAAATTTGCAGTGTAAAGTCAGGTACCTTGATTTCTCCAGCTCCATTCTTTTTTCTAGAGATTGTTTTGGCTATTAGGAGTAATTTGTGTTTCAATATAAATTTTAGAATTATTTATTCTAGTTCTGTGAAAAATATCATTGGTAGTTTGATAGGGATTGCACCGAATCTGTAGATTGCCTTGGGTAGTAGGGTCATTCTAACAATTCTTCCACTCCAATAACTGGTATATATTTTCATTTGTGTGTACCAACTTTGATTTCTTTCATCATTGTCTTTTAGATTTGGAGAACAGATCTTTTTCCTTCTTTAGTTCAGTTCAGTTCAGTCGCTCAGTCATGTCCGACTCTTTGCGTCGGAACAAGCATTGTTTCATCTTCTTAGAAATTTATTAATATGAATTTTTCACTTTAAAAGTCCACAATTGGAGTAAGCATTGCATTTTTTTTATTTTGGATGAATACTCTGTGGGACCAACAATCCATAGAGTATCAATTTTGGAAGTGCTGCACTAGAGGTATTAGCACTAATGACAGGACTGAGACAAGAATGCCCACAAACATTCCATAAAATACACATTTTGGAAGATTAATAAAGGCAAGAAAGAAGGGAAAAAGTATAATTATTACATAAGCTCACATCTTCCTAATTCTGAAGTGTATGCTCATAAACACTGTTCTCAACCATTGATGTGGTGAGAAATCAACAGCTTTTTCTGCATCATAATCATTGTAATCACCATCATTACCAAAATATAATACACAATTCTATAACTTCCCAGAAAACAAGTGAACTGAGTAACTATTAGAAGTAATAAGAGAGTTCAGTAAACTGCATTATTATAAAATAAATAGAAACAATTTAATAAACAGCCAACTCTCTGGTGGCTCAGGCGGTAAGTGTCTGTCTACAGTGCGGGAGACCTGGGTTCAATCCCTGGGTCGGGAAGATCCCCTGGAGAAGGAAATGGCGACCCACTCCAGTACTATTGCCTGGAAAATCCCATGGACAGAGGAGCCTGGTAGGCTACAGTCCATGAGGTTGCAAAGAATCAGACATGACTGAGCGACTTCACTTGCCTTTCCTAACTCAAAAATAATAGGGAAAAATCATGTTCACAACAGTACCCAAAATTTAAGCAACCTAGAATAAAGTCAATGATGATATTTAGAAACTATATGAATAAGACTTCCAAATTTCACTAAAGAGCATAAGAAAAGAATCAAATAAATGCACAGTGACATTGAAAATTTTATAGATATCAATTTCTCCAAAATTAACATATACATTTAATGCTTCCCTAACTAGTATTACATTAAAATTATTTTTGGAATTTTAAAATTGAGTTTTAAATTGAATGTGAAAAATAATATAGTACTAGAGTCCTAGCCAGAGCAATTAGGCAAGAAAAAGATTAAAAAGGCATCCAAATGGGAAAGAAAGAAGTAAAATTATCTATTTTTGCAGATAACATGATACTATATAGAGAAAACCCTGATGACTGTCAAAAAAACTGTCATAATAGTCAATAAATTTAGTAATGCTACTAGATACAAACTTGACATGTAAAAATAAGTTGCATTTCTACATGCCAAAAATTAACTATTACAAAGAGAAATTTAAAAATACCATTTACAATAGCATCAAAAAGAAAAAAGTGCTTAGGAATAAATTTAAAAATGAAAGATCTGCACACTGAAAACTGTACAGATGAGATGACACTGATGAAAGAAACTGAAGCTACAAATAAATAGAAAGATGCTCTATGCTCATGGGTTGGAAGAATTAACATTGTTAAAATCTCCATACTATCCAAAGTGATCTACAAATCATTAAAATTCTATCAAAATTCCAAAGCAATTTTCAAAGATATAGAAGAAACAATCTCCAAATTTGTATTAAACCATAAAAGACCACAATTAGTCAAGGAAATCTTGAGAAAGAAGAACAAAGCTGAAGACATCATACTCTCTGATTTAAAACTATACTACAAAGTTGCCATAATGAAACATGTTACTGGCATAAAAACAAACCAAAAAAAACCAAACACATAGATGAGTGGAACAGAATAGAGGGCCCAGAATAAATCCATAAGTATATTGTTAATTATTTCATGGCAAAGGGTTCATGAATATATAATGGGTATAGGATAATCTCTTCAATAAAGAATAACCTCATGCAAAAGACTAAAACTGGATCCCTATCTTATACCTTACCAAAAAATCAACTCAAAATGAATTAAAGAATTGAAAATAAAACTCCTCAGAGAAAATATAAAGGGTAAACTCCTTGATGTTGGTCTTGGCAATGATTTTTTGGACTTGTCACCAAAAACACAGGCAATAGGTATAAAAATAAGCAAGCAGGACTACATCAAACTATAAAGCTTTAGCATTGTGAAGTAAGGATTGACAAGTGCTAAGCCAACCTATAGAAAGGGAGAAAGTATTTGCAAACCATATGGCCAGTAAAGATTAATATGATATAAAATAAACTCACATAACTCACCAGCAAAATCCTCAAATAACCCAATCAAAAAATGGGCAAAGGACCTGAATTGACATTTCTCCAAAGAAAACATATAAATGGATGACAAGTACATCACTAATTGTAGTATGTCTCATATCAAAAAGACAAGAGACAATAAGTCCTCATGAGAATACAGAGAAAGGGAACACTTGCACACTCTTGGTGGGAATGTAAAGTGGTATGGAAATGGTGGAAACCAATAAGAAGTTTCCTCAAAAAATGAAAAATAGAACCACCATATTCCATCAATCCCTCTTCTGGGTACATATCCAAAGAAAACAAAATTATCTTAAAGAGCTGTCTGTACTCCCATGTTAATTGGTATGAAAATAACATAATAGCCAAGGTATGGAAACAAAGTAGTGTCAGTGGATAGATGAATGGATATAGAGAATGTGGTATAAATACACAATGAAAAAAGAAGGAGATTCTGTCATTTGTGACAACATGTATGAACTTGGAGGGCATTATGTTAAGTGAAATAAGTCAGAGAGAGAAAGGCAATGGTATCACTTATATTTGGAAGATATATATAAAAAAGTTGAATTTATAGAAATAATCGAAAAAGGTGGCCAGGGGCTGAGGCTTGCAGGAATAGTGATAGGGACTGGTTAAAAGTTACAAACTTTCAATCACAAGATCGATAAGCTCTGAAAATCTAATACAACACAGTGACTATATTACATAATTGAAATTTTCTAAGGCTGTCCAACTCTTTGTGACCCCATGGACTGCAGCCCTCCAGGTTCCTCTGTCCAAGGAATTTTCCAGGCAAGAATACTGGAGTGGGTTGCCATTCTCTTCTCCAAGGGATCTTCCTGACCCAGGGATTGAAACTGGGTCTCCTGCATTGAAGGCAGATTCTTCTGGAAAATTTGCTAAGAGTAGAACCTAAATTTCTCACATACACAAAAAGAGGTAAATATGTGAGGTGATGTATGAATGTAAATTAACTTGATAGGATCCTTTCATCACATTGCACATTTTAAATATCTTACAATTTTACTTGTCAATTATACCTTAATAAAACTGAAAAAATAATATGCACAGATGGCAAATAAGCATATGAAGAGATGCTCAAAATAATTTGTGACTAGAGAAAAGCTAATTAAAACAACTGTGTGGTTACCACTACACATTTATTAAAATTATTAAAATCCAATAAAACAAAACAAAACAACCTGACAACACCCATTGCTAGTAAAGATGTGGAAAAAGAGAAACTCTCATTCATTGCTGGTGGGAACGCAAAATGGTATAGTCACTTTGGAGAACAGTTCATCTGTTTATTGCAAAGCTAAACACAGTCTTCCTATATGACCCCAAAATCACATTCCTAGGTATTTATCCAATGGATTTCCTGACTTATATTCACAAAAAACCCTGCACATGAATGTTTATACCAGCTTTATTCATAAGTGTCCAAATCTGGAAGGTACCAAGATTTTAATAAGTGAATTTAATAATGAATTGTAGTACATTCATACAATGGGAACAACTCAGTGATAAAAGGTATGAACTATCAAGCCTCACATACACATTTATGAATATTAAATGCTAAGTGAAAGAAAACTGAGAAGGCTAAATACTGCATGATTCCATTATGTGACATTCTGGAAAAGACAAAACTGTAAATAATAAAGTTTTATAATGATTAACAATCTTCCACTGATCATTTATAAAACACAAATGCCAAACTTAAAATAAGTAAAATACATAAACACCGATCCAATAAAGAAAAAAAACAAACTGTTAATTAACTTGCTTAAATTAATTCAAAATTACATGAAGGAAAAGTAGTGAAAGTTAAAACTATAAAATATCAGCTACCTTCCCTTTCAAATTAACAAACATAAAGAAGAATGGGGAATGTCGAGCATTCAAGAAATTGAATGCCTACCTTGAAACAGATTTCTAACATTTTGTTCTCTATCCTTACTTCAACTAGGACCAAGTAATTCAGTACACTTAGAGAGGGCAATTTATCTTAAATTGTTGCTTCATGTCAGTCAGAAAGGTGATGCTATCCATAGCATGCAGAAAAGAGTTGAGAAAAGCAAGTGCAAAGCTAACCTCTTTGCTGTTTATTAAATTAGACCCAGGTTAGCTTTGTACTTCTCTTTCTTTATGAGGCTCTGACTATTCAGAAGTTCAGACTCATCCATGTTTAAATACAAGTTCTAAATCTCATTCTCCATATAGAATGGTGTTTGTACTTTCTTGTTCATTTCTTCCATGCTCTGGGCAAATAATCACAACTAGAACCAACATTTCTTTTTAACTAAGTTGAGGCTTTGTGAAATGACTTGACTTTAAGCATATTTTTGGTATTTTTCTTAATTGCAAAAAAATGATGGCCCTTCAAAGATATAAAAGTCTTATGATTTAAAGGAAAACTGAGATAGATGTTTCTTATTAATATTAACAGAAAAGAAAATAACTGAGAGTATAACTGTGAGTATAACTTTGAACTGGGTTTCTCAAGGGCATTGCTAATGGTCCACTGGGAAAATAAAAATAAGACTAGAGAAAATTCAAAGGGGAAGAGTGTTTTGGAAGAAAACAAAAAAGGACATAACACTGTGCTGATATATCTAAATGTCCCAGTGGGAACGAAAAATATGGAAGAAGCTCTCAAATAATTGTCATTATTTAGCCACCTGAATCAAGAAAGAACACTTTAGAAACCCCAGATTTTTGTCATCAGTATTTTTCTGTTCCTGTACATATTCTCCTTAGAAACAAAATTTAATATTTTTTATTTGCTCTTGAATGCTTTAATTTACATCCTGTTTATCACTTAATTCTATTATAGCCTATGATACTTTTCTGGTATTTTACACCATGTAGATTAATGATGGATTTGCACCCTGGGAAATATTGAATTTCCTGGAATATTTTAGTCTAGAGAAATAACCTGCAAACATTTATGAGAGGAAGAGAAAATTGGAGAATCCACTTGCATTTTAAGTCAGTTTTTTTTTTAATTTGTATTGCTGCTTATTACAGTTTGCAAAAATTATTTAGGAAGTTCTCTCAGACTATACAAAGCAAGTCATGGGAGAATATTTACATGGAAAGTCAAGTAAGAACATTTATAATATCAGATTATAAAGGCATTATGAGCTCAGAATATTAAAATGGAAAAGCCTAGATCTCTTTCTTTTCAGAATTGTATATAATATTACATTTAGGTTATAAATAGAATAATCAAGTTACCTATCTAAATATGCAGACACAGAACAGTGTGACCCTCAAAATCACAGTTATTATAGCCACACATTTTTCAGACTGTTACCATTTAGCAGCTACACGCAAACTGAGATGTGAGTAGATTCTCAGAACAAATACCCACCGTATCACAAAAGTCCCTGTCCTCATGGAGCTTCCAGTCTTTCACGTGAGATCATCAGTCAGTCAATAATTAAATTCATAGTACACCAGGGGAGGATGAGTTTTTGGAGAAAAATGAATCAAGGAACAGAAGTAGTAATTCTTACTCCGGTCATTTTCAGGACTAAGCAATTTCCCCATGACTCACTTTCAAATGTAAATATGTTTTCTATTTTGATAACCTTGACAGCATTCCCCAGACACCATGTTTAGAAATGAATGTGTAATAGCATTTACCAAGCACAGACCCCTTCTTGTATAACATTAAAGAACATCAGTAAATAGATAAAGTTTATTTTTTCAACTGGTGGGAAGAGAGATCAAATTAATGACCATGAAATTCTACTGATAAGGTATGTTTTAGCTACTGGCGGTGACAGACTTGGAAGATAACATGGTGAAGCAAAGGTTGGCTAAGGGTCTTGTCCAACTTGTTTATCCTTTCAGGAGAAATAGAAAAGAAGACAAGTTTTTTTTTTCCTCATTTAGCAATTAGTGCTCTGAGGTCATTAATAATGGTATGAATATAATTTCCACCTTATTTCTAGACTGCACTAATAATTTCATTCAATGAAAGTATTTCTGTTTATGGCAAAAGTGGTTTAGAAGGTAAAGGCTTCAGTCTTAACGTGACTTTGATTATTCCATGTAGACACAATAGGAAATTTGCAGTTATTCATACTATAACAAAAATCCTTATTGTCCCACAATATATATACAAAACAACACTTAGTAAAATTCATGTCTATTTGAATAGATGTTTTTAATTCTAGCTTTTATGACAAACCAAACCTATAGGATCTATATATGCTATGAGTTTGAAATACATGAAAATTCTAAGGTACACTATAACTTATCCCCCCTTTTAAATTAAATTTAATTTTATTATCCCTAAATTAAAAATAATAAGCAAATCAAATAACCTCATTAAATGGCCACTTTTAGTTTCTATGAGTCTGTCGCTTTATACCCTTTTCTCAGCTACTGAGTAAGTGGAATTGATTCTTCCTTTGTACATTTGTGATTTTGCATTTTCTTACATAGTTTGAGTTCTTAATTACACTTGAATTATAACTAAATCCTCTTAGCTGAAACTTCCCTTAAAATTGTCTTCTTCCATTTTACTTCAACCACTGCACAAGTAAGATAGCATTTGAAAAATACTATTTTTTGTCATGAGACCTTTTCTGTAACATCCACAAAGGCTTCTGGTACTCAGAATAACAAACTTACCTACAACATCTATTTCCCAAGATTCTTGCCCTATCTGTCCAAACTTGGCTGTCATGATCACAAAATATTAGCATGTATTCTGCACTGGCCAGTCCAGTCCATTATTACTCTGTGTAATAACGTCATTTTCATTTTCAACTGTGTGAATTTAAGCTACTCATGTTGCTCAGAATATCATCTCCTTTTTGTTTCCAGTTTATCTACTTCCTATTTTAATTTAGATTTCATTCATTGTATCACACAGACAAAATACACTAATACCCTAGCTCACTATAGTTGACCAAAAGAATGTCAGCGGAATTTTGGAAAAAAATCCCACACTGAACCAGTACAGAGACAATTCCTTTGGCAAAATGGTTTCCAGGTCCTTGATAAAGAAGAAGTAGAAATTCCTAAGAGAATGCTATTGTATGCCATTTGTAATTTGTTATACATAAGTATGCCTAAGTTAATTGTCTAGAAATAAGTATGTAGTTCTTATTCCAGAGTATAGATTCAGGTTCAGTCATTTTCAGATAGTTCTTTGGTTTTCTTCATAAAGCCATCGATTAAGAACACTTCTGGGTATATTTTATAGATAAGTATCTGGATTGTGTGGATTTTTTTCTGAATATTACAACTAAGATTCAGGTGCCCAGTTAGGTGAGCAGTAAAACAAGTATAATGTTACATTAGAAAGATTTACTTATGACCGGATATGCTACAGATTAAAATTGAACACAATGATGATGGCTTCTAAGCAAAGGAGCAATGATATAAAAGTGTGATATTATCAAAGAAGGTAATTTAGGTACCTAAGAACTGGAGATAAGAGGCAAGAATCCATCTCTCTTTTCCTCTCCTCCTCTGTCTGTCTTGCTCTCATTCTTGTTCTGCCTCTCATTTCGATGTGTATTTCCACTACACATTTTACAAGCACTGCTTTAGGTCTGTAGAAGACAATTCATAATATCATATTATTTCATTATAGTAATATTGTGGCACTACAGATACATCACACTAATAAAATGAATACTAATAACATGAAATTTGACTTGAAATTCATGACACAATGGAATAGCTCAGGAGCAATTCAAAACCATGACAGTAACTTCTTTCTTCTCTCCCTATATGCTATTATTTTTGGTAAGTGGAATCCATATTCCTACATAGTCTAGAATTGCTAAACTCTTAATAGCATCCCCATGGTTTTGTTACTTACTATGATGCCTTCACTGATTTCATCATAGTTCAAGCATAATAACGAATCGACATTTGTCCTTAGGAGCATAAACTCTCTGAGGCTATTTCTACATTCACAGCAGCCTCACCCTGAAATAACTATTTTAAGTCTGTCAATCCACTCACCAGCTTTCTGCCAGCAGTATGACTGCCATACATAACTCTCCCCATGCTGGATAATTGACACAGACCTTTCAATTCTTTTCCTAATAAACTTTAAATTTTGCAGTTCTACTAATCTGTTACTTCTGAAAGTGCTTCCTGCTTCTACAACACATAGCCTTAGGTAATATTTTGTGGAAGATTATTTTGGATGCTGCTTATCTATAATCCACAAATTTTTTTTTAATGATTTAATGAAGTACTTTACATTTATATCTAAAGTTAGGACTTTTTTCAGTTGCATAGACCAGAAACCTCCAAGTAATGAAGGTTGACACCCAAAGACTCAGTCTCCACATAAAAGAATTCAAGAGATAGGCAGGCCAGAGGTGCTGTGATGATGGTATGTTTTCATCCCTTATTCCAGCATGCGGTTTATGTACTGAAGGCTACCTCACAGACCAAGATAACTGCCAATTGCAAGAAAGAGGAAGGGGAAAGGGGTCTGTGAGGTCTGTCTCCCACCTGAGTTAGACTTGGCATCGTCTACATCATGGCATTCTTACACATTACTTCACTTGCTTCTCAGTGGCAAGGTAGAATGAGGAATGAAGTCTTGAGTTGTGTGCATTGACATTCTGAAAATAATGAGGATTTTGTTACCCAAAAAGAGAACAGATGTAGAATAGGCAGCTATTAATTTCTCCCATAATACGTTTACTTTTTCAAGTTTCTGCCCATTGAGACCCTTTACTATGTATCTTAATGAAAAGATTCCAGCCTTTGGAGTCAGCAAATCTTACTTCAAGCTTTGGGCCTGTCCTTTACAAGGCACATCACCTTTGGCATATCACTGTTTCTGAATGTCTTATCTTTAATATGAAGATTGTAATATTACTTATTTTATGAGATAATAACAAAAGAGATGATAATATATATGATGGTGATTTTAAAATAGTTCATTTTATACCAGTTATAATTTTGCTATTGACTTATGGATGTCCCAAAAAGAGAACAGATGTAGAATAGGCAGCTATTAATTTCTCCCATAATACGTTTACTTTTTCAAGTTTCTGCCCATTGAGACCCTTTACTATGTATCTTAATGAAAAGATTCCAGCCTTTGGAGTCAGCAAATCTTACTTCAAGCTTTGGGCCTGTCCTTTACAAGGCACATCACCTTTGGCATATCACTGTTTCTGAATGTCTTATCTTTAATATGAAGATTGTAATATTACTTATTTTATGAGATAATAACAAAAGAGATGATAATATATATGATGGTGATTTTAAAATAGTTCATTTTATACCAGTTATAATTTTGCTATTGACTTATGGATGAGTTTGGAAGTATTTGATTAGCTAAGAAGACTGTGGAAGAAAACTGTCAGTAAATTTATTCCATAATCCTATGGTCTCTAAGGTTGTTTATGCTTAGTTCAGAGAATCCAGGAAAGTGTTAACATGTTGATCTCTATTAAATGAAAAAAAAAAAAAAGACTTAATCTAGAGTAGGTTACAACCAAGAATTGCTTGTCTCAGAAAATGTGTTGGTTTTACAGAATAGGGAGGGAGTTTAAAAGCCTGAATGAGCAATTTTCATGTAGACAGAGTTCTTACAGCAGAGAATACTTGATGGTCTACCTAACATTAATCTCTCTTATTCATTCTTCCTAAAAACCTTGATTTTATTCCATTATTGATTCCTGTCCATTCAACTGACTCATAATATTCATTACAACAAGGAAATGTATTAAAATTTCTCATCAATGGATGACATTGGGCAAATATTTTCTCCACTTGTTTTTTTCCCAAATAAGGTACATGGCTAAGTAAGAACTGACCTAGTAAACTTGGCATGACAAAATGATAAGCTGTCAAAAAATGGTTTAGTTTCCCAAGAGGAAATATTAAAAACTTATGTCTGTGATTATAATTCACTTGATTTATTTTGCAGAACTATGAAGTTCCGAGAAATACATACTTTTGAAATGGGAAAATGTTATTTTCTTGAAATTTCTTTCTTTACTATCTTTCTTGTGAGTTTGTTAAATAACTATCCATACTAAATTGACTTATGTGATATATATATCTTTCCTAAAATGCCTTCTTTCATAGGTGAAATGCTAGTAATTTTAATATATAAAGCTTATAGAAATCAATAATATAAATACCAAGGGCCCAATTACATCTATATATATATATGTATATTTATTATTTATAAAGTTTTATAGAAAGAACATATCTGAGTATCATACTACTGGTGATGACAATTGAACAGTACTCATAAAACGTAACTATTCTCGAGTAACTAATAATTATCAAAGATTATAATTTACAATATTGATAAGTATAGAACAAAATACCATTATTGGAGGAAATTGCTCTACAATATTGTGTTAGCCTCTGCCACAAATCAGCCCCAGCTATACACCTGGCCCCTCCGTCCTGAGGGGCTTTCTATTTGTCACCCCATCCCACTCCTCTCGGTTGTCACAGAATACTGGGTTGAGTTCCCTGTTTTATTCAGCAAATTCTCACTTGCTATCTATTTTACATAGACAGTTGATTAAATGCAGACTGGGAGGATAGACAATGCTTCTGAAATGCCTGTGAAGGTGAAAGAAGAGAAGCATCAACAGTCAGAGATGTTGGCTGTAGGCAGCGGGAATTTTTTGAATATAGGAGAGAGAGGAAGCATCATCAGTTATGCAACTTTCTGAGAAGATTAGAGGAGATGTGATATGGATCCCAGGTGAGGGTTCCACCTTGTAGAAGAGCAGTGACACTTTAAAATTAATAATAGTGATGTACAAAGAATGGGATACAGGTATATTGTTACATTTGATAGTGGGAAGTTGAGGTAGTTTCCAACTGATCTGATGAAAAAAATCCATCTTAAGGACTGTGGAAAGAACAGTAAGAAATGAAATCACTGAAGACCGAAAATATCAACTGACAGGAAATCCCCCTTTAAAACTTTTTTTTTACATTCTTAATACGGTAAAAGAATACTTGGCTCCTACAAAACAGAAGCATAAAGTAATAAGGAGAGTCAGATATACTGAGACAACAAGATATTAATAAAACAAAAGTAAGAAGAATGTAAAGACTTAAATAGACTTAAAAAAAGCAATGGAAAATTCAAGTCCATTTGGGAATTAATAAAGAACAGATTAGGATTATTGCTACAGGAGCTCAATTTAGTAATGTAAAGGAAAAAAACAAAACCAAACCCTGAGATTCTCTCTTTAAATATAAAAGAAAAGAACAAAGACATGAAAATAATAAGGTAGAAAATAATGTACATGGGAGATGGGCAAAGGGGAATTTAGTGCTCAAATGTTCCAGAAGAGGAAGTCTACCAATTAGGACAGCAATAATCATCAAAGTTATTTTTTTTTGTAGTTGTAATTAATTTTTATTTTTTGGTTTGTTTTGCTTTACAATACTGTATTCGTTTTGCTATACATTGACATGAATCAGCCACGAGTGTACATGAACTCCTAATCCCGACCCCCACCTCCCCCCTCCCGCCCCACACCTTCTCTCTGGATTATCCCCGTGCATCAGTCCCAAGCATCCTGCATTATAATTGAAGAAAACTCTCTTGTGGTTAAATATATTTAAGCACATTACTTATATAGTCATATATAAGCAATTTATATATTTCAGAGGCAATTAATACAGTAATATTCATATCTAATTATATTTCTCAAAAAATATTTGAATGCTAAATGAAAAAAAAAAGCTCTGTGAGTGTACAGGCAGAATAAATAAATTCCATTCCAAAAAATAGGCAAGTCTAGCTGACTAGTATTATGTTTCTACTCTGCAAAGCAAAGCTACAAATTTGTTTGAGAAATGTTATATTAGAGGGATATTACCCAGCCATGTTTTCTTTCTTTTCATGTATAATGGTAACAGAAAGACAATCTCAAATTTACAAGAGCTAAGAAAATATTCTTACATTCTTAGCGGAAAATGCAGTACATTATAAGGAATAAAAAATTAGTATTAGACTTCTTATCAGCAACATTGAATTGTAGAAGATAATTCAACATTGCATTCAAAGTTCTGAGGGAAAATATACCTGTAATTCCATACTCAGCTGAACTAACGATAAAGTATGAGAATAATGAATCAGAAAATTAACATGAATACAAGAAACAAGACAAGAAATGTAAGAAAGAGAGTAACTAACACAAGAAACCTTGAGGTAACCAAATTCCAGTTCAAGAAAAAGAATAAGTTAAAATGGAAATAAACAAAGTGTAGATTAGATATCCGTGGGAAGTTGGAATAAGAAGGCATTAAAGAAAGGAGATTTTTCACAAAGCTAACTACAAGATGGTTGAGGAAGAACCATTAGAATGGTGAAATAAAGAAAAATGTTCTTTGGATTTTTCATTCAGAAACTTGTGGTTATTTTATATTTCGGTGACTTGAAGAAACAACACATAAGTGGGAAGAACAGGGTGTAGACTGTAAATATGTCATATTTAAATCACTCAATTTGTTCACCAATCTCTATGGCCCCTTCTAGCACTGAAAATAAGTTAAATGGGGTTCATTTATTATTAAGGAACATGTTTGCTTTCTGAAACAATTTAATTAACTTTTCTTTATCCAAGAACAATAATATATCTGAGTTCTGATTTTTTAAAATTTCAATTTTGGATGCCTTAACATTATGTTCCCTGAATACAGCAACTATATTTATAAAATATTCTGTTCCTAGTAAAAAGATGTCTGATTTCAATTTTTTGAGTGATTAAATTTAGAAACTTCTCTGTAAAGGTAAGTAAATCACAGAAAGGCCAGGGAAGATCAAAGGACTTGTTAAAACTTTGAGATTATTAATATTTCACTGTACAACCTGCAGTTGTAATGTATATAGCAGATATCGCCAAAAGCAGTGTTTATGGTGGTGGTGGTTTAGTCGCTAAGTCGTGTCTGACTTTTGTGACCCCATGGACTGTAACCCATCAGGCTCCTCTTTCCATGGGATTTTCCAGGCAGGAATACTGGAGTGAGTTGCCATTTCCTTCTTCCAGGGGCTCTTCCTGACCCAGGAATCGAACCTGGGTCTCCTGCACTGCTGGCGGAGTCTTTATGAACTGAGCTATGAAGAAAGCCCAGTGTTTATGAGCAAGTGTCTATGACATCTTGCTATTAATATTACCTGCAGATAGGGTATAATTTCCAAATAGGGAAAGAAATGCTTGCAATATCTGGCCATGAGAAAGAATACCACCTTAGCAGTGGAGCTTCCCTGGTAGACTAGTGGTTGAGAATTCACCTGCCAGTGGAGGAGACGTATGTTGGGTCCCTGGTCTGGGAAGATCCCACGTGCCCTGGAGCATCTGACCAGGTGTGCTGCAGCTACTGGGCCCACGCTCTAGGGCCCGTGCTCACCATGCTGAGAAGCTCACACACCACAACGAGCAGCAGTAATGAAGTCCGTGTGCAGCAGTGAAGAGCCGACACAGCCAAAAGGTAAGAAATAAATCTTAAAAAGTATTAAAAAACCACTTTAGAACTTCAAAAGTGCATCTGTGTACACACACAATCTGCACACAAAAAACATCAGTGATGTTTTGTGTCTCAACTCACTCTTTCTAATATTAGAACTTGCCAGTGAGATTGAAAAATCACTAACCTAACATTATTTTCCTTTTCCAACAATAAATCAAGTAGCATGTTTTCATAATAATTTTCATTTTTGATTTACATGTTGAGAAAAGTACAGTTCAAAAAACCAAGTTAACTCCACATGATTGAATCCCATTAGAACATCTTGTATGGCTAAAATGGAAAGAATGATTCAAGTAGGAAGTATAGAGAAGATGAATAAAAAATTAAGCAGAAAACAAATATGATATTTAGCTATCTCCCAAATTGTAAGATCTTGCTATATTATCTATTTCACGTAAAGCAATTTATACAAAGAAAGCTAATCCCCTGATTTCAGTTTTCCTCTAATATTATCAACTGCCTTGTAGATGGCGTTCATAAAGCATATTCATTAATAAAGCTTCCTTTTTCGACCCTCTACCCCTCAGGTTTTTGTTGTCCTTTGCCAGAGCACCTACTTATACTAAACACATACATACTAGAAATCAAAAGCAGTATAACACTAATGCTCCTTTCTTTATCCCAATTGGGTCAGATTTTAACTTCATTAAATTGCTGTCATATGGTGGCTGTTGACATACATCAGGCCTGGAGAGATTCACTCATCAGGTACTCTCTAAGACTGTTAACAAGAACAGCAACTCTCATTAGGGGTTCCCCAAAAGCAGCTAATTAAGGGACAAAGGTTGCTCAGATTGTGACAATTACACCTGTAAGGTCCCTGTAGAAATACCCAAATCTCTAACAAACCTATGTTTGGTTGCTTAGTACAAGAAATAAAGAGCTCGTCCATTAAAAAAAAATGAGAGGCAGAAACTGTCAACCATTTGAAAGCTTTACGAAAATGATCATCCAATTAGTGGCTATGATCAAATCAGGCATGAACTCTCTCTGGATGGCTCCATAATTTTCCTTCTTGCATGGTGTAATTTCATATAGCTCAAATGAACTCGTGAGAGGTAATTCAGTTCCAAACAGTTTTCTCATCACTGCTAATTATACTAATACATTGAAATGCCTCCTACAAAATGCATGAGCCCTTTAAGCCACCTCATTAATGTGATATAATTTTTGCCAGAATATATATCAAACCTATTATCACCACAGGTTTTCTTTAGCATTTTTTTCAAAATGTCTATCAAAAGCTTAAAAAGTAGATTTCTTTGGGCTGGTTGTCTCATAATTAACTGTTTCTTTGAACCACTGTTGTCTATTGTAGTATTTTTCAATGGCACTCACAATCTTCAATATGATATTCCTCGGACCCACCAGTGTCTTTTTCCTTGCTGAGTATTTGATTCCTTAAATCTTTTCCCAGTTGTAGCTGATTCTTTAAATGGCAAATGGTGCATGCAATAATGTGCAAAAATGAGTTATACAAACTGAAAGCAGGGGTGTAAAAAGAAGCATCATCTGAAACTAAAATAAAGACAGATTTTATGGTATTTATGTCAGTTAATTTAACTGCTGGTAGGGGCTTTTGTTGAAACATGAGTTAGTTCCAGTGTTTAACCTTGCAGTATTAATTTATGCTTTATGGCCTGAGTACTTTATCATTCCCTCCTTGGGAAGACAGTTATCTCATTAGCCAGAATTTAATGAAATGCAAGGATACACTTCTTAATTTCAAAGATTACTATAACACAAATCAGGTGTAAATCTCAGACTTACTGCCCCTTCCCTTGCCTGTTTAAAAAAAAGAGAGAAAGAGAGAGGTTCATTTTGCAATCATATCACAGAAATTCATCTGTGGAATACATTTCATCACAGCCATTTTAAAGGCATCTCTCATCTGTAAAAGTTGGTTTAACTTTGCATCCAGCAATATTGATGGCCCTTTAGCTACATTAAATTTCTAGAGTTGACAATTCATTATTCATCATCATAATTAAAAAATAAAATGTTGATAAAATTACCAGTTCCCTAAACTTACTCAAACACGGGCATAAACACTTAACCGCATTTTTACCAAACTCAGTTTCACAGATAGTGCTGATATATTTTGCAACAACTAGTTTTCCCAAATTAGTGGGCATTTTCATAAAGAAGGTAAATTTGTTCTGAGATTTAGAATTATTAAGTAAACAAATACATATTAGTTTAAAATAGATGACATATTGTCTGCCTTAAAGAAGCAGAGATATCTAAGTTATAAAAATTTCTGGACTGACCTTTGTTTTCAAAGAGTTCTAAACATCTGAAAATTTAAATACTCTACCAACCAGCTGCTGATTCTGGCACAGATCCTTCACTTTTATGTTTCTAGGCTTTTTCTCATGCTATCTTCTTTGCTGAAATGTTTCTTCTGATCTGTTAGATCATCTATAGCATAATCCTGGGTTGTAGCGCTAACTGAATCACCTAAATTTATTTGAAAACGTCGCCTGATATTTAGGTTCTTTTGGAAACGAATGAATGAATGAATGGTGTATGCATATGGTGACATTTGATTACTTTTAACACTTCTTATCTAAACAATGAGAAAATAAGGAATTTACCTATTATTTGACGATACAGAAATTATAAAGTAAGGAGGACTATATGAAATGAGTGACTCCTTCTGGTTTGCTGTTAACTGGGGAAAAATATTTCCTAGGATTAATAATCATTTAAAGTCACATGTTTAAGCTTCCCTGGTTGCTCAGACAGTAATCTGCCTGCAGTGCAGATGACCAGGGTTCATTCCCTGGATGGGGAAGATCCACAATCCACTCCAGTATTCTTGCCTGGAGACACCATGGACACAGGAGCCTGGTGGGCTACAGTCCATGAGGTCACAAAGAGTCAGACACAACTGCGTAACTATCACTTTCACTAAAATTATGTGTTTAGCTAGGTATTTCTTTTGTGTGAGTGTGTACATGTGCATTCTGTCAGGGATGTGTGGTAGGTAGACGTGTTTAATCACTAAGTTGTGTCCGACTCTTGCTACCCCATGGGCTTTAGCCCACCAGGCTCCTCGGTCCATGGGATTTCCTAGGCAAGAATACTGGAGCAGGTTGCCATTTCCTTCTCCAGGGGACCTTCCTGACCCAGGGATCGAACCCAGATTCCCTGCATCACAGGCAGACTATTTATCAACTGAGCCACCAGGGAACCAATGGGTGGGTATGATTTAAATAGCGGCTTAAAACACAAGATTTATTATCAAAGACTTTATTTCAAGGAAATGGCCAGTCAACTCTTGAACAGAGATACATGGTGTTTGGCTAACCAGCTATAGAGATTATTTTTCTAATATTCCTATATACTTCTTAGTGCTAGAAAACTGATAATAGTAAAACACAACATAAAGAGTTGTAAATGGCACTTCCTTCATCTAGAATGAGATTCCCTGGAGAGGTGTACCATTCCAGCATGGTCCTTTGATCGGAGCATGAGATTTGGATTTAGGCAGATGTGTGTTCAGGTTAATAGGTTAACTGGCTATGTTTCATTAGAGAAATTACTTAAATTTTCCTCATTTTTAAAACGCTATTAAAAGCTATGGAGTTTTTTTTTTTTAGAATAAATTTATTTTTTGAACAGTTTCAGATTTACAGAGAAATTACAAAGACAGTACAGAGAGTTCCCATATATTCTAAACCTAATTTCCCCTACTATGAACATCTTAACATTAGTATGGTACATGTGTTACAATTAATGAACCAGTACTGATATATTATTATTAACTAAAATCCATGCTTTATTCAGACTACTTTAGTTTTAATCTAATGTCCGTTTTCTGTTTCAAGATTCCATCCAGTATACCACATTACATGTAGTAATCACGTATCCTGGGTTCCTTTTGCGACAGTTTCTCTGACTTTGTTTTCGTTGACCTTGGCAGGGTTGAGGTGTACTGGTTAGATATTTTTGTAGGATGCTCCTCTACTGAAATTTTTCTGATATTTTTCCATAATTATGGTTCTTCAGAAGGAAGGCAACAGAGGGAAATTGCCATTTTTATCACCTCGTATCATCAAAGGTGCTTATTAGCCTCATGACTTATCAATGTTGATGCTGGCCTTGATCACCTGGATTAGAAAATCACATTTTTAACAGGATTAAGCCAGGGAATATATGTGAAAATACATCCACACAGTCCTGGAACATAGGAAGAGCTGGGTGACCATCGATTTTCTCTTTTCCATCTCAACTCTTGTATTCAGATCAGTTACTCAGTCGTGTCCAACCCTTTGCAACTCCATGGACTGCGGCACACCAGGCTTCCCTGTCCATTACCAATTCCTGGAGCTTGCTCAAACATATGTCCATCGAGTCAGTGATGACATCCCACTATCTCATCATCTGTCGTCCCCTTATCCTCCTGCTTTCAATCTTTCCCAGCATCAGGGTCTTTTCTAATGAGTCAGTTCTTCACATTAGGTGGCCAAAATATTGGAGCTTCAGCTTCAGCATCCATCCTTCCAGTGAATATTCAGGACTGATTTCTTTTAGGATGGACTGGTTGGATCTCCTTGCAGTCCAAGGGACTCTCAGAGTCTTCTCCAACATCACAGTTCAAAAGCATCAGTTCTTCAATGCTCAGCCTTCTTTATGTTCCAACTCTCACATCCATACATGGCTACTAGAAAAGCCATAGCTTTGACTCTTGTATTAATCTTCTGTAATTTTTTTGTTCAATTAACATTTTTGACTTTGCTACAACAGTGTATTAAAATGAAAATTTCAGGATGAGTTAGGACTCCATTTAAAGAAAAGTGCTTACTTTACAAGTACTCAGTAGACCTTATTAGATGTGAGTCTTATTTACTACAAAGGAAGTCTGAGGGCACTGATCCTGAATATTCCAAGAATGCGCCAGTATAATGTGATCAACTTTCTGCTTTGAAGGTAGATATCATCCATAAACTACATTAGGAACAGATACCATTCCCTTTATTTCTACCCAGTAGTTTATCAACTGTTCAGGAAAGTAAGCTACTAGACAAATACCAGGCAAATAATTAAAATTTCTGTGTTTTCTTCTTAGTTTTGCAGTACATTCCTGCTTCACTTTAGAAAAAGTAAACCAGCATTATCATGTATTAATTCTCATGTATTTGAGTCGTTTCCATAAGCTTATTTTCACCTTGGTGAGCCTTTTCTCTGACCACACAGATGGGGTTTATGTGGTCTGATCTTTCCTTTCATAACCATCATTGTGCATGTTATTACTTGCAGAGTATCTATTCGCTCAGGTGGATCATGAGTTCCTTGGAAGGAGGAGCCAGCACTTGTTTCTGATATATTCCTAGCACATGACTGGCATATTTCTGCTATAATAATTTTTGAATACACAAAGTGCTTTCCTTTTTTAAAAAATTAATTTCTCAGAGCGGTAAAATGAGTAAACTGGCTCATGGAAGGTACACAATTTGCTGAGTTAACACCAATATGGCTTGGGGCCAAGATTTGATTCAGTCTTCTTGATGTCCAGTGTCTTTTTCACTAGAAAAAGGTGTTTCTAACCAAGGCACTATGCAAGGTGATGCGGGGTTTGTAAAGATATAGAATCATATCCACTTTCCAGAGGTCAGAGGTTGAATGAAAATATTTTGAACACAGTAGAAACAAAAAGGTGTGATGGAAATATAAGGTTTTATTAATACTGAGTGCTGAAGTGGTATCACTGAATTTATAACAACTAAATATATTTAAAGGAAAAAAAAAGTCCTCAACCAGCCTATCTCAGAGGGTATTATACTTAATGCCTGAAAAGTACTTGGGGATTTATAGTTAGAACACAGGTCTGCTTTGTGGTTCAGGAGCTGACTGCCTCTCTATGTAGCTCCACGGGTAGTTCCTCTGATGTCCCTCCAGCCCCAGTGCAGCTGGCTTAGAAAAAATTCTAGGAATTTGGTAATAAAGCAATAAGAAATTGGAGAATTCATTATGATTTATTTCATTGGGAGGATGTTAATTAATTCTAAATTATTAAGTGAGTGGAATAACACAAGTGCTACTCATAGGTTATTAAAGAGGTATGAATTACTTAGCGGAAAAATAATAATATAACCTTGATTTTACGTAGTTCCTATTTTAACTCTGACTGCCCATGCTTTCTACTCTCAAGAGTATTACTCCATGAATTCTCAACAAAATTGGGCTGGTGGTTCCCTTTACCCATTTCCTCAAGTTGGGGCTATCATGAGCTCAGGAGGCTGGCAGGATCTGATGCTGTAGACTGTATTAAACATTTAATTACCAGATCAGTCTGGTTTGTACACATCACTTTATTTATCCCTCAATTCATCCTAACTCTTCTGCTACATTTGATCTATCTAGCTACAAAATATGGCTATCTGTTTGCTAGTGATAAGAAGTATACTTTCGATGTTGATGCCTGAGTGGGATCACAGTTTGGAACTCATCATATATAACTGACTAAAGAAGTCTCAGTATTTTGTTTTGAGAGTTTTCTTTAAACGTGGTATTATGCTGTTTGCTATGCCACTTGCTACATCTGTAAGTTTAGAAATGGATTTAAGGATCAAAATAAGAATGGAAAATAAGAGACTGCTTTTCATCCTATCTGAATGCATATTTAGGTTGGCTTGGGTTAACAGTAGATCATTTATCTGTTGGAAATTCTAAAAAGAATGACAAAAATGTTGTTAGGAAACATTTTGCAAATAGCCAGAATGTATTCTATCTTTTCTAAATTAAAAAATATCTTTTGGTACCTGGGAAGGCAATACTTTTGACCCAACTATGGTAACTTATTGGGAAAAGCCTTTTCTTATAAAATTCAAACTGCCATTTATGACAGAATCAATACTTATGATCTGGTTACCTTTCTGGAACTCTGTGCTGTACTTCATGAAGTGGAGAAATATTTATTATCCTAGATAAAAATCTCAACAGATAAATAATTTAAGTGCATGCCTCTACTAAACAGGTTTAATTCAATCAATGAATAACATGAGCTTGCCAAGTAATTAGAAAAGCGCTTGATTTTCTTTACATGCTTTGGAAAATATTTCAATAGATGATAAATTTACTCTTTCAACTTCAACTTCTCTTAGGTATTTCTCATTATAAATTTGTTATTCAATTGATATCCCATGATTTCATATGGGTCATTCTGAGATAGAGACTGTATAGTTTGAACAAGGATACAGGAGTATGGTGGTAGATTTTATTGGGAGTTGAAAAATTGCTCATAGATGTCCAGGCTTGGCACTTACTCCACATCACACGATTTGACCATTAGCTCTAAGAGATCCTTCTCTATATAAATAAGAGAGAATGTATTTCACATCATCTCACCCCTAGTTGCATTAAGTTTAAAATGTTGATTTATTTGGTTGGGCTACTGACAAGTATAGACTGAGCTGACCATAAAACTATATTTAGATCTAATTCTATGAGGGGTCATAGGGTGATAATTTGTACAGTTAGTCATGTAGGAATTAATTTTTCTATTTGACTATTCATAGCATCATTAATGAAGAAAAGCTGCAAGAGAAAACAGACCATTTTCAGGAATGTGATTCAGAACATTAACACCTTAATTTACATAAAATTAGTTACATACTGCTCCAGTAATTTAATTTGTTTGACCAGTACTTTGCAACTGTGAAAAATAGATTCAGAAAGGCCAGACAAGGAGTTCTACATATTTTCTCCAAATGACTAGCCTCAGAATAATAAGAAAGAGAGAGAATTAATTATAAGGCAATCCAGAATACTACAGTAGCAGCTTTCAAATGCATGGATTAGAAATACATTCTCAATTTCTTTTTCTTCTTCAGAAATCTTCAAAAAGATATGCCTCCTTCATATTGGAAATAACTTCCATATTTTTTCCATTACAGGTTTCATTACAGTTGCATGAGTAAAAATAATCAAACTAAAATTCTATGGTATGGACTGTTGTCAGATCAAGACTTGACTCAATCTCTGTTTACCAACAGCAATGTTACTTAGTGTAACTATAGACATAAGTATGACCACATTTAAACTAATTTCCTGCTTACTTGTTAACCCAATAACATCCAAATTTTAATCACCCTTACTTCTCCCAGAAGCCAAGTATACTTAATTTGAACATCAAATAATTGGGCTTTCCTGGTGGCTCAGAGGTTAAAGCGTCTGCCTGCAGTGCGGGAGACCCAGGTTCGATCCCGGGGTTGGGAAGATCCTCTGGAGAAGGAAATGGCAACCCACTCCAGTACTCTTGCCTGGAAAATTCCATGGACTGAGGAGCCTGGTGGGCTATAGTCCATGGGGTCGCAAAGAGTCGGACACGACTGAGCGACTTCACCTTCACCAGATGATTACCCCTAAAGATGTCTTGACTGAAAACATTAATTAAAAAAAAATTCCATTTTCCCTGCTTTTTGAAAACTTCTTACGTGTCAAATATATTTTCTGTTTAAAGATATCCACTTATGATTAAAGACTTCTTTACTATCATCACTAATAATTATAGGAAGTCGGACTCCCTTTCTCCTGATATACTTTAAATGGTTGCTACTCATGACTCTACAGGCAGGATTTTCTTAAATCATTGCTTTTTATTAAGTTTCTACTTCTAGCCAGGTTTAATTAAATAGGGTAACCATTTTTTCATATTTTCCCTCTACCAGCCTATGGTGATTTGGCTTCAGTTTTGCTTTCTATTTTCTGTATAATTAGGAAAATCTTTTTTTTTTTTTTTCCCTGTCAAATGCCTAGTCTGCACTGATGAGGTTGATATGGTCAAAAGTATCCCTGGTTGACACAGAAGGTAATTGCTGTCCAAAGTTTTTCTACTAACAAAAGCATTTCTTTTAAAAAATATTTCTTTCATTAACTAATTAAACTGATTTTTAAAATATATAAGGAAATTGTTAGATTATTATTGATACTCTGTCAGACAGTTTATAAATCATTTTCAATGAAGGAAAGAAAACTAGCCTTGTCATTCGCTCATCTTTGTGAAAGAATGGTGTGAGGATAAACCAAAAAAAAAAAAAGCAAAACTTCATAAAAACTTTTTTCTTCTCCAATATATCATTTTGCAAACTCTAGTTTGATTATATTGTAAATCAAATTATGTCTTTGAGGTAATCCTCTAGTTTCATTGTCATGCAGTTATGTCTTCCTGTTAACTTTCCAAAATGGAAGGTAACATGGTGGAAGGTTTGGAAATTTGGGGAGCTTAGATTTGATCTTGATTTTGTTATTAGCTAGTTCAGTGACTTTGTGTGAGTTCACTAATAATTTCTGAGTCTTGGTTTTCTCGTGGGTGAAATGAAGGTTTTAGATGTGATGGTCTGTAGAATCTCTTCTGGTTCACTAAATTCAGCATTCAGTAAGATACTTTTATTTTTCTATTTGTTTGGTACATTTAATTGTTCCTGGAGGATGACACAGCTGAATATAGACATGATTATGGATATGGTTGAGATAGAAAAACAGTATAATTTAAAAAGATGAATTCCAGAGAGGAGGTTGAATTGCAAATAGACATAGACAAATTTTCTGTTACCTTTGCCCTATTTTTTCCAGTTAATTCTTGATTTTGGTCTTCTTTCCAACAAAATCCCAAGATAAAATGAGGACTACAGACAAACAGACTATTCAGTACTGAAATCTATTTTATGTGGACTATATTCTGCTAATGCAAACCTGCCCCAAGATTGCAGGGGTACAGCAAATCATGTACTCTCTTCTAAATTCAGTGGCCTTACATTATCATGCCTTCCTCTAAAACAATAATAATAATAGCCACTATAATCATAAAGCATTGAATTTTTAAAATATAGACATAATGTCTGTTCCTGTCAATGTATTTATGTCACCGTTTTGTTTTTACTATTTAAGAGGCTCCTTCCCAGAAATAGTCTATACCCCACAATTAAGTTTGTTTCAAGATAAACCAAATTTCAAAAGAATCAAAATCAATGAAGATAATTTAAAAAGTAGAAGATGGTTTCCACAAATCAGCTCTCTGGTCCAGTCTGCAATATTCCACACGCCGTGGAATGCTCCCTAATCTAGTCATTTATCAGAGTGGTATAGGTCAAATGATTTGCTGAATCTAAGTTTCATTGATCGATGCTGTTTTAGGGAGCCTGTACTGAACATTCCTGACAAAATGATAGACTCTCTTTGAATAATACATGGTTCATACCCTAAGTTGTACCCCCCACCCCCCCACGCACAGAAACTTTGTCAAACCTATAGTGGTGTAGATCACTGAATAAAAGAGCGACTTTCCATCGTAGCACCAGATAGTAACATGGAGAAGCTGAACTGTTAAATCAAATCCATGAAATTCATTTTCTTTGTACAACATTAAAATGTATTCCATAAAATGGCAGAGCAATCCAATAAAAGAACAGGTTCTGAAAAGAGTAATTTGTGTGCAACAAGGTTATACATTTAATAGAGTTCTCCTGTAGTTTTGATCACATTTAGAATTCTATTGCTTTTTGTTAAATTTTCTCAGATTTTTCAAACTTTTCATCATTGTTGTGAAATATATGAACCTTTAAATGTAAAGATAATTTATTCAGCCTCTACATTTAAATCCTCTGTAGGCATAATTTTTGTATTAAGTTTTCTTCTACAGCTGCTTTTACTTTGTCTCATATAGATTACTCATTGTTGATGAATTATAACAGGACTTATCTGTTAGAGTATCAATTCTTAGGTTCATTTCAATATTTTAACTATTTGCATAATAGTTTTTCAGGAAGTAAAGCTTTATGTTTCAGGGAAATTGTCATAATACATGTAATATTATTAATTGTATTTGCAATAAAATAGGAAATAATTTATTTTAATATGACCTTATGAATATTATCATGAGGCTGTTTATGCTCTTGTATTATTATTTTTCACCAAATTTATTTGAGCAGTTTAGGGTAATTAAGTGTGAATGAAGACATATTATTTTTCAAAATAAAAGACTTTCAAATTGCTCTAAAAGCACAAGCAACTTTATTTTTTCAATCTTTTTTCTATCTTTACTAATATTGCCTATTATAAAGATTTATTTCACCGTGAATATTTTGTTTATAAAAATTCATAATTGTGTTTAATATTATGTTAGAAAATATAATTTTATCTTAAAATGAGCTGTATAGAAAGTCATTCTTCCTAAAGTCTGTAGGACTTTAGTAAGTTATTATTTGATTAAAAAAATTTATCTATTTAAGGATATAGTATTTTTAAAAGAAGAAGCAGGTTCTTTTATAATCATGCTAATTCGGCTAAAGACTACAAAGAGAAAAAGAGAAAATTTTCCTCTTGTACATATTCTGCATGCTTTTCCTTTTTAAAACAGAATATTGGGCTGTTTCCAATTAAATTAAAATGTGGCATGGAAGTTATCAATCAAATGTAATTATTTTGTGCAAAACAATATCACACACAAAATTAACATGTACAACAGGGGAAAAGTGTCAGAAGACATCAGTTATTCCTAGGACAGCTCATCTCTCATTGAAGTGATGAAATTCCCGAAACATTGCTCTAGGCTTCCTGGCATCACTCACTTTGGCCCTTTTTCCTCAGGCTTGCTTACCCCACTGGTTGTTTTAGGATCTTTGCACATGAGATGCAGAAACGGAATCAGAATGAAATGGTCTATAAAGGTGGTCCTACCAGGAATCCTTACTTTAGCTTTATTGTAAGCATCACAGACTGTTATTCTATGTGTACAGCTTTGGCAGAAGGCGATACAGAAGGCAAAGCATGATTTTGAAGTTTTCTACACACCATTTCCTCATCCTTCTCAACTTCACACAGCCCAAGTTCACAGGACTCTGGCTGCCTGAGACATCATGACATCTAGTGGAGATCTGGGTTTTCCACTGGCACCTTAAGAGTGCAAATCCACCCACCATTTTATTCTTTCAAGAACTCTTTTGCAGAGACACAGATGTATAGAACGGCCTTTTGGACTCTGTGGGAGAGGGAGAGGGTGGGGTGGGTTGGCAGAGTGGCAGTGTAACATGTATGATATCATAAGTGAAACAAATCGCCAGTCTAGGTTTGATGCAGGATGCAGGATGCTTGGGACTGATGCACGGGGATAATCCAGAGAGAAGGTGTGGGGCGGGAGGGAGGAGGTGGGGGTCGGGATTGGGAGTTATGTACACTCGTGGCTGATTCATGTCAATGTATAGCAAAACGAATACAGTATTGTAAAGCAAAACAAACTAAAAAATAAAAATTAATTAAAAAAAAAAGAATTCTTTTGCAGAATTTAACTGTGCAAGTAAAAAAAAAAAAAAAAAACCTGTGCAGAATTTAGCCATGAGTCTACAGGTTCATGTATCCAAGGATTATAATGCCACTTGCCAAACTCAATAGTGAGTAAAAGCACAGACAGCAGATACATGATGCTCTTCATCCCTAGGTATTGAAACATGAGAATTGTTCTTAGCGTTCTTTCTGTCCAGTTTGCATAAGGCCTCAGTTGCCTTTTCAAAACAGTATTCAAAAATAATTCCAAATGATCTGACTCACAAATTGAAACCAACTTTTTCATGTTAATGTTTATTGAACCCATGCATTATATTTATACTTTAACAAGGGGCTTCTGATGGCAATGGTTAAATTCAAATGATTGTAGTAGCAGGCTAAGCATAAAGACAAACTGATGGGACTTCCTTGGTGGTCCAGTGGTTAAGAATCCATCTGCCAATGCAGGGGACATGGATTCAATCCCTGCTGCAGGAAGATTCCATACACCACCGGGCGACTAAACCCATGTGCCACAACTACTGAGCCAGCGTGCTACAACTGCGAAAGCCCACACACCCTAGAGCCCATGCTCTGCAACGAGAAGCCGCTGAATGAGAAGCCCACACACCGCAAACTGAGAGCGGCCCTGAGTGTGGGCTTCCCTGGTGGCTCAGCTGGTAAAGAATTCACCTGCAAGTGCGGGAGACCTGGGTTTGATCCCTGTGTTGGGAAGATCCCCTGGAGAAGGGAACAGCTACCCACTCCAGTATTCTGGCCTGGAGAATTCCATGGACTGTATAGTCCGTGGGGTTGCAAAGAGTCGGACTGGACTGAGAAACTTTCACTTTCACCTGCTTGTGGAAATTAGAGAAAGCCCACTCGTGGCAATGAAGACCAAGCACAGAAAAAAAAAAAAACAAACAACTATGTTCTTGAAAGAGAACTTCATAGAGTACTTCTTGGTCAAGCTATGCTAATCATAAGAAGTCCTAAAATGCAATTCTTCTCCACAAGTTTTTTCAGGTAAATGATCTAAATAATGAGTACTCCCTTCACTAAACTCTCATGAAATATGCATTTCTCTGGAATACCACATTGTGTTTTTTTACTTTGCATTATAACTATCTGTTCTCATCTCTTTTTTTCCTTATTATTTCAAGCACCTTGGAAATAAACTGCATGGGTTATCACTCTGCAATATGCATCTTTGTGTCCCCAACATAGGACTTGATATATCATGACTGATCACAGAGTTGAATTTAGGTGGATAATGTAGCCTTATGGAATGTACTGGCTGGAAGGGATTTCATATACCATCCAACCTCACTTCCTCACTTTACTGATGATAGAAATGGAAAGGCTGCACAAAACTTGTTCTATGTCACTGCCTTCCAACGGCCAAGGCTGTCCACAAAGCCTTCATGATTTGCTTTTGTCTAGCTCTGCAGTGTCTTGCCTCCCCCACAACTCCCAGACTCATTCATTTTGACTCTGGTCGCAATGGCTTTATTTCTGTTCTAATACATGCTTATCTATTTTCTATTCCTGAATCCTTGGGGTCTTTGTGTGTGTCTTCTAGAAGAATCTTCCTGCCATGCCTCACTTGTGCCATTCTTACTCGTCCCTTAGGATTCAACTCAACATCTACTTCTTTCAGGCAGCATTCCCCCAAAGCTTTGGTCTAAATTTTGTTTTCCCAAATGATTCCCTTGTTAATTTTTCTTTAAAACATTGTGTTCTTATTCTTCACAAGACTCATTTTTCAACTCTACGTCTAATGTTTATTGCTCTGATTAGACTATATGCTACATAAAGTCAGGAACATTTTTTTTCTCACCATTATATCTCCCGCACTTATTTCAGTGTCTGATGTTTAACAAGCACCCATCAAATTTAGTTGAAAAATTAAAATAGCTACTTAATGTCAGAACAATGGCCTGAAGGTTTCATTCTTATTCACATTCTTACCCCACAATGGCAGCCTTCCATGAGAATCTATGAATGTAAGCTACACTAAAATTTCAGTTCAGTTCAGTCACTCAGTCATATCCGACTCTTTGCGACCCCATGAACCACAGCACACCAGGCCTCCCTGTCCATCACCAACTCCCGGAGTCCACCCAAACCCATGTCCATCGAGTCGGTGATGCCATCCAACCATCTCATCCTCTGTTGTCCCCTTCTCCTCCTGCCCTCAACCTTTCCCAGCATCAGGGTCTTTTCAAATGAGTCAGCTCTTCTCATCAGGTGGCCAAGTATTGGAGTACTTCATCATGAAGGAATGATGGTTCTAAATTTCAGCACCTGGCAGCATATATATAATTTTTTCAGATTTTAATCTTTGATTTAATGTCTAACATAGTCCTCTTTGATAACCCCCTAGAAGTTTATTTTACTAGATTTTACAGCAGGAGTTTAAGCAAGTACTAATCTGGAGTTTTTCTTCCCCAAACGGTGTGAAAAGTCCTCCATGACTATGATAGTAATGTCCAAATTGAATACAGCGTGGCAGCTTGTTGTGGTCGATGGTGGGTGGGAAAGAACAAAATTTTCAAAATTAATAAATGTAGAAGTCAAATCTTGGCTACATTACTTCCTTGCCTTATGATACCGGATAAGTTTCTTAAATACTTTCCGAGGCTCAATTTTCTCATCTGGAAAACAGAGGCTAAAGATAGGACTTACTCTTATTTAGCTCCTGTCTGTTCTATTCATTTCTCTTATCTTACCTGCAGCCTAGAACCAGATTCATCTCAATAAATATGTATTAATGGATAACTTAGCATAGTGCATGTGAAATAGGCATCCATCTCTATCATCTATATACTATATCCATTCAGTGTCTGATACAAAGTGGGTCCCTAGGAAAACACGGTGCACTATTAATGTTTTTGCTAATACAAATGTCCCATGAAAATTCAATGTGCTTTCTTTATAAACATAATTTCACAGTGAAAACAACTGTATGCTTGCAGGCTGGCTCTGATGTAATGTATTTAGAGAGACTTCTAGTAATTATTCCCTTTGATTTTCTTAATTCTACTCTAATTCAATGTTAAAAGTTACTTTTTATTTTTTTGTTTAAAAACTGTACTATTGCTAAACAAAGAAATGAATACTTTAAAAGCAATGAGATACAATCAATAAATCCTTTTCATAGTATTTTTCAAATTTAACACACACATACTTTAATAAATAAGAACAATGACTGTGTTTGGGGATATACACAAAAAAATTGAGTATTTTTAAATATTATATATATAACTGACAAAAGGAAACCACTTCATAATTTGAAGGATATTTCTAAGAAGTATAACCATTTTTATACCCTATTTTCATCACTATAGATTATCTTTTTGTAAATTTTTACTTAATTCAAGATTTATTACAGCATCTTGGCAGAAGATTTGCTAGAATTTCATTCACAGCAGTGACATACCCATTTCCCAGTGTAATTACTGTCATATCCAATAATAGATAAAATTATGAAATTTGAAGCTACTAAATCTTATATATTTTTGTTGCCATTATCAAAAGCTCATAGTTGTAGCTTATGTGGTAAAAGCTATACAATATTCATTCTTGCTAAACATAAAAAAATCTAAAAAAATGTGAATGTGGCATACATGCATCAGTTTCGCAGAGAATAAGCAGTGTTTCTAAATTATGAGCACAAGTATTGAAACCAAAACTTAGTTTTCTCATCTGTAAAATGGAGATGATAAGTAGTAACTACTTGGACAGAATTGTGAGGATTCGATGAAATAACGCACATAAAACACTAGCATATTGCTTGCCTTATTTTAACACAAAGTAAATGTTAACTATGCAAGCCTGCATGGGGAAATGAGGGGCTGCGAGGTTCATCTGAGGTTAAAGTATCATGAATGCTGTAAATCTGAAGAGCAGAGAAATGAGGAGTGGCCATCACTTCTTTCCAAATACGTCCAGGGAACAGTTAACCTTCAGAGGTAATGGGAGTGGGGTTTGGCAACTAGGAAAGTAGTCAGGAGGCATAAAACCTGGCAGAAGGGTAGAAGAGGGGCACAGGACAAAAGGTTGCACATTATAAAAATGTGCCACAGGATCTGATGCTTGTGCAGTGAAAAATACTCCCTTGTTAAAAGTTATTGGCCGCTGCTGTTGATTTGAAATTTAGTGACAGGCCATCGTGTTCTCCCGTCAGATGCTGATCTGCACAGGCAATGGGTCCAGCTTCTGGAGGATGGGCTTTCCTCGTCGTCAGTAATGTAAGCAGTGTGAAAGCCTATGCAAATACTCTTTTGGGCCATTATCCTTCTGCGCATCACCGATAATATATTTAGAGCCATACATTAGCCCTGTTAAATTTGTTTTTCACAAATCATTTTCGAAAACGTCCACACTTTATCAAGGCTGCTGTTTAAATCTAACATATTTATCATGTGGGATTTTATTTATTAAATTTTATTTGCTGTCAAGAGAGACAGACATGAATACAATGTTTAAAAAGATGTCTATTGATGTGAGGAAAAAAAAAAATGCAAGTCCTAAGGTAGAAGCTCAGTGAATTGGAGAAATGTAAACGTCCCTGGCGTGCTGCAGTCCATGGGGTTGCAAAGAGTTGGACACGACTGAGCGACTGAACTGAACTGAGACATCCCCACATTTAATCTTCACATGACAAAATACATTATGGTCAAAATAGGATCGTCTCCAAATTGTAGCTTTCTAACATTCTAAAACCTGGATAATATAAGCCTATGCTTTTCGTTAGGCTTTCTTTTCTTTCTTTCTTTTTTTTTTTTTTTTTCAATTCCTTCAGCAACCATTTTGTCATAAAGGCTACTAGGTCACTGTAAGCCTCGTCTTTCCTACAACACTCTTTTCTACATAGTTATTTCAGATACATTAAAGCCAATTATAATTACCTAGGCTATATAAAACAACACCTCCTTATGCAAGGAGGATGTGATATACAGGGTGCAACATACACTGGTGTCAAAAGCAAATTATTTTCATCAGACAATTATAGGTCTTTGACATCAGGCCTACATTTCCCACCAATTAGTACAAACTGCAGGGTGCACTTCTAGAATTCTGCAGCACTAGCAGCTAGTTGGGCATTTAAGTACTGTAAGGTCTAATAAATATTCGACTTTAACTTCAATTGGTTCAAATCAATAAGTCTGTGTTGTCTGCACATCATTTTTCCTCAGCCAGAAAGTACGTATGGATTTTATTTTTGCGGGGAAATTAATTCTTCTTGTCAATAAAGTGCTTAATTTTCATTTTAATGCCATGCCTCTACTTCACACCACTGAGCTATTTATCAGGCCAAACTTACAGCCACCAGTGGGGATAGTGGTGGAGGTCAATGGAGGACTTTTGTAGAAAAGAAGTATTCAAGAGTGAAAAGTAAGACTTTTTTTTGCACCCCAATTAACTGTACAATTATTTGATATTCTTTAAAATTATTCAATTGCTGAAATAAAATAGCATAAGTAAACTAAAAGGGCAGGGCTTCCACGATGTCTCAGTGGTGAAAGACTCTGTCTGCCTATCATTAAAAAATCCACAAACAACAAATGCTAGAGAGAGTGCGAAGAGAAGGGAACCCTACTACTCTGTTGGTGGAAGTATAAATTGGTACAGCCACTGTGGAGAAGAGTATGGAGGCTCCTTAAAAAAATGAAAATAGAGCTACCCACAACCCCACTCTTGGGCACATATCTAGAGAAAACATGATCCAAAAGGATACATGTACCCCAATGTTCATTGTAGCACTCTTTACAACAGCCAAGACCTGGAAGCAATCTAAAATATCCATTGGAAGCAATCTAAATGTCCACTGACAGAGGACTGGATAAAGAAGATGTGGTACTTACACACAATGGAGTATTACTCAGACATTAAAAAGAAAGAAATAATGCCATTTGCAGTCAATGGATGGACCTATAGAGTGTCATATTGTGTCAGACACAGTAGGAGAAATATGGTATGACACCCCTTATATGTGGAATCTGAAATGAAATGATACAAATGAACTTACAAAACGAGACTTGCAGACTTAGAAAATGCACTTATGGTTGCCAAAGGGAAGTGATAGGGAGTTTGGGAAGGTCATGTACATACTGCTATATTCAAAATGGATAGCCAACAGGACCCAGCACATGGAACTCTACTCAATGTTACATGCCAACCTGGATGGGAGTGGGATTTGAGGGAGAATGGACATACATATGTCTGTCTGAGTCCCTTTGCTGTCCCCTTGAAAATACCACATTTTTAATCGGCTATACTCCAATACAAAATAAGTTTTAAATTTGGAAAAAAACAAAAACAAACAAAAAAAAACCCTCTGCCTATAATGTAGGAGACAAGGGTTTAATCCCTGGGTTGGGAAAGAACCTCTGGAGGAGGAAATGGCAACCCACTCCAGTATTCTTGCCTGGAGAATCCTATGGACAGAGGAGCCTGCATCCATGCTGTTGCAAAGAGTTGGAGACGAGTGAGTGACTGAGGGTGAGCTGAACAAACTAAAAGGGAATTGCTCAAAATTTTAAGAACTTTATAATTTTTATATGAGAGTATATAAATGAAAATGTATGTGACTCTACGATGCCAGGACTAAGGGATAAAGACTGTTCATGGAGAACACTAATCAGTTATTTTGCCTTCATTGTACCTAGAAGTCAGACCGACTCACTTTTACTTATGCTGCTGCTGCTAAGTCGTGTCAGTCGTGTCCAACTCTGTGTGATCCCATAGATGGCAGCCCACCAGGCTTCTCCATCCATGGCATTCTCCAGGCAAGAATACTGGAGTGGGCTGCCATTTCCATCTCCATTTTACTCATGAAACTGACTAAATCACCGAGTCATTTTGGTGGTTATTAAAATAACACTGACATTTCACCAGGTTCCGGTTCAATACCAGACTTTGTAACAGAAACAGTATATGACCAGTTTTCTGCTTTCAAGTGATTTAGTCCCAAATGTAGTTGTCTTCGTTTATGTCACTTACAAGAGTTAAGCATTTTCCTTAAGTTTCAGAATTTCAAGTATTATACAGTCAGCGTATTACTTTAGATTTCATTTTTTGAGTTCAGCTATTGTCATTTTAGCTAAGTCTCCTGGAACTTTTAATAAAGAAATATACAAAAAAGGGATGAAGCCATTTCTCTTTTCAACTGGAACCCAATTCCCCTCTAAAACATCAAGTTTGCAAGGCGATCCAAAACTGTTCGTCTTTAAAAAATAATGTGACTTTAAAAATTCAATAGAAGAGAATGCTATTTGGTGGCATTTTAACACATGGACAGTGTGGTCTTTCATCGTCATAAAGGAGTGTAGTGGGGACAACGAACCCACGTGGAGAGCGAGGTAGGAAGGTGCTACAGAGCTGCCCAACCAGCAAAAATCCAGTGCAGACTCGGGCAGTTCATCTACCCTTCGTCTCAAAGGCTCCAAGGATACCCTTGTACTTCCTGAACTCCTTCTGTCCTTTTCTTTCAAAGAAATTTATATGTAATTTGGAAAGAATGCTACTGGAATAGAGCACTGGGCATGGAAATGAAAATGAGAGATGCAAAGGTGCTGCTGCTGCTGCTAAGTCACTTCGGTCGTGACTCTGTGTGACCCCATAGATGGCAGCCCATCAGGCTCCCCCGTCCCTGGGATTCTCCAGGCAAGAACACTGGAGTGGGTTGCCATTTCCTTCTCCAATGTGTAAAAGTGAACAGTGAAAGGGAAGTCACTCAGTCGTGTCTGACTCTTCGCAACCCCATGGACCACAGCCTACCAGGCTCCTCTGTCCATGGGATTTTCCAGGCAAGAGTACTGGAGTGGGGTGCCATCGCCTTCTCCGTGCAAAGGTACAGTGGACCACAAATGGATATTGGTGATTTGCTCATCATTTTAGTCAGCATTTATTGAGAAACTACTGTGAGTTAGATGGCATGGAGGTAAATCAGAAATGGATCCTGACCTCAAGAATTTGTGGCTTATGTCCATCTGAGACAGAGTACATAGATAGTTACAACATAAAATAGTGATTGGTGCCTCAAGGAAGTCACAGAAGAAACAGGACAGAATTGGCTCTCATATCGTTAGGCATTCTCCTCATTCCCTGAGTGGCTCCTGACCTAGTCCCTGGTATTTCTATTTCTCTTTGCTGCAAAATCAGGGAGAGATAATGCTTTATTTTTATTTATTCATATTTTTGGCCACCTGTGCATCTCATGGGATCTCAGTCCCCGGACAAGGGATCAAACCTCGGCCCTTGGCAGTGAAAGTGCAGAGTCCTAATCACTGGATTGCCAGGGAATTCCTGAAAGATAGCTATTTTAATTATGAAACACTATCCATGAGTAACTGTAAATTTCTCTGCATTGAAGTGTTAATTTAAGGTGTTGTATCTATAACAAATGGATCACGTAAGCAGCTATAAAGTATACCAAACTAAGTGGAATATAGCTAAAACTGCTTGATAACCATTCTTATTAATCCACTTGAGGTGAAGTCAGTGCAGATGAGAGGACATCATTCCTCAAATTTGTCACATAATGCATACTAAAAACTCCTAGCAGATAAGCCTCAGAGATAAGGGTCTGAAACTCATCTTAGTAAAGCAAGTCAGAGTAACTGTCTTTGTTTTTCTTGGAGGTAGAGGCAGGGGTAGCCATGTCTATAGACTCAGCTATTCTTCTTTCCGTAGAGTAGGATCTTCCCAACCCAGGGATAGAACCCAGGTCTCCCACATTGCAGGCAGATTCTTTACCGGCTGAAACACAAGAAAAGCCTCTCCCTAGAGTAAAAGGAAGCAAATGCTGTTGTGTGATGCAGAATTTACTTGTTATAACTATGTCCGACATCACTCAGTTCCCCAAACCTGCTCGAGCATCTAACCAAGCACTGCACTTATAAATGCATCATAAAATACAGCTTGTGAGTCTGAATATTACAACCACACTTCACCATGAGCCATGGTTCAAAGGCTTCTCCTAGCAGCAGCTGCCCTTGAGCCCAGTGCCTCTGAGCAGGGTGAAAGCTGTGAAGCTAACTATGCCTGCTGCTTCACTACTGTTTTAGCTCTTCCTCAAATATTCATCTCCTCAGAATATCTCATGGAATTTCATCAGTGCAACAGCTTCCTTTAGAGTAGCACTGAGTGTATCTTTCCGATGGTGCATGGAGGATATAAGCTCATAACACCCATTAGCATTAATGGGAGTTATCCACGTAAATCCCCTCACATCGATTAGAGAATAGGCCCCTTTTGATTTTAGAAATCTTTCCTGTGAGGATTTCCCCTGTGTCTAGTATGGGCATATAAATGGCCATTTTATTGTATTAAATATGTATCACATCCATCATTTTTAATGCTGTGCTGTGATGAAGGCTTCTCAGTTCTGGGATCAATTCAGAAAATATTTAAACTTGGCAAGCTAAACAAGCCTCAGCTAAGAAAGCCTAAGGGCCCCATTCAGAGGAACATTATCTACCATTTATGCCTGATTTAAAAAAAAAAAAACAAACTGAAATTACACAGGAAAAAGTGTGGACAACATTGTTTTTGACTAAATTACAGGCTTTTAATATTCATTAGCAGTGACTTTTCCATTATTCAACCAAGAGAATCTGTACACAAACCAAGAGAGAGAGGGATGTCGCTGCCTGAAATTAACAAAGAACTGCTGGTGTTTGTTAACAACAAAATAACAACAACAATACGAGGTCAACTTAGATTCTGACCTAAGAGGGCTGTGTTGAGTGACCTTTACACAATTGTCTCTTTTCTGATCATGATATTCATGTAGAGATGCAGGGTAGAAAATAAATGAAATCCATATTTTTTCCCATTGGTGTTATATACATTGTAACTTTGCTACTGGAGAGTGGCTATTTGCAAGACCCCTAAATCAAGATAGTAGAACATTGTCCAGGTTGCAGAGTGCAGATATAATTGATGCATATATTTTACTTGGTCCTCAGATGACCATGGTATCTTCAGTCGACCACACCTCCTCTTACTCCCTATTGTATTATGCAACCTTCTTTCACATATTTCTTCATTTGCATAATAAGTAGCTTTGGAGCCTGACCACTTAGGTGTGGTCATAGCACTGTCCATACAAGATGTTTACCCTACACAAGCTACTTAGACTCCCTGATCCCCCATTTTATTCTCTGTTAAATGGGAAAGTAATACAATTGTTGAAAGACTGTGGTCAAGATAAAATGAGACAATCTTTACGAGGCCCTAGTATGGAGTAGATATTCAGTATAGGGTATTAAGTGAAAATTAAATGACTATGAAATTGCTATATATAGGATCTGGAAACAGGTGTGAGAATCTTTGAAGTCCTTAGGTCAGTCAGTCCTGTGGAGGATTTCTGGTCCCGTTGCCTGCTGCATCAAGGATGTCAGGTGGGGTCACCCCTACCCAAAACATCATAGGCGTGAATGGAGGAAGACCATTTCCTAACTCCATCTTCAAGTGCACTTTTACATTTTACACAGTACAGAAAGGAATGAAAATATCACCTCATTAACTCATCTCTGCCCACATACATTTTTAGGGAATTAGCGTGTCCTTGTAAAACAGTTGCTACATCCTAGAGGATTTACCAGTAGGGGAAACACAACCTTGGTCCTGTAAGAGGCAAGAAGAACTCTAGAATGCTGACATGCATGTCCAGCTATAGTTTCCTGTGCTGGGGTCACACCCAGCTTCGCCAGCTCTGGATGCCTGCATTTACCAGATTATACCTCATATGATAATAGTTCAGTCGGACATCAGTGTATTCACTGAAGAGGCTTATGCATCATTATAATTATTTAAAGTTAGTGTTTCTTAATTAGGTCGTAACTCATTCATCTTTTCTTCTGGTTTTTCTGCATGCTCAGAGTTCCCTCGTGTGTTTAAGTAAAAGTTGACTTACTGATTCTTCTTCCAGACTCCTCCCAATATTGTTATGACCTCGGTGAATTAACTGATTCCCTTTTCAATCAGCTGGTCCAAAGGCATAGTCTTCACTTTTTTTCTTTTTCTTTTCACCGCCCACCCTCCCCTTTTAAGATAAGAAGTATATTCAATTCACACTTTAAACATATTTCACAGTGCCAGCATCATCATGTACTTTAAAAATCTCTCCTGCCCTTTAAGACCTTTATTCCCTTCAAGGTTTTTACAATGAAAGGAAACTTCCCACCATGTCCAGCGAGTCATACCAGACAGCATTACGTAGTTGAAACTGGTGACATTTACCAAAGAGGAATATTAAGAGGACACTCGTGGGCTTATTTGTTCAGATTAATGGGATAGAATTATAAAAGATCTGATTCTTCATATGTATACATATGGGGATGTAAAGATGGGGAGGTGGGTGGAGGGAGAGAGGCGGATTTAAGAAGACAAAGGCCTAAGGCAATTTACGTTAGGGTTTACAATGGTTTTGCTGCAAGCATGCAGAACTAACTGGGTTTAGATTAAGGCAGTCTAATTAGTGTCATGTCAAACTGGCAGTGATCATAAGACAAGAGAGAGGTCACTCTTGTCATCTTCTTGGTCTTTTGCCCTTAAATATAGAGCTGCATAAAGTACAATCTCCTTCTTGTTAATGGAAGCAGAATATGTATAATCTGCACATGAAATGAAAAGAAAATGTGTAAGGAAATTTCTTTTTCCCATTTCCTCGTCAGGAGCTGTGAATTTTAGTGCGAATTAAAGTAAGGCTAATTCTGCAGTCATCTTCTGACCTGTCAGGGTAGCTGTCACCCCCACGTCTCTCAATGCAGGTCTTTAGCTTCTTCTTGCTGAGTGCAGCCTTTGCCGACTGACAGAAAAATACCGACCATGACAAGAAAAAAGAACATAATGTCCTTTTCACCCATCACTACTCAAAATTGCTCAATCTTTACTGACATATTATTACACATTGTTTCTCTGAAAAAGCACTTGCTTTCTTTTCTATATAAGAAGTACAAAACTTTCAGGAGACAAGAAATTGTTCTTTAGAAAAGATTAAAGCCTGTAATTATTTTAAATTGTCTATTAATATGCAATATGTTGCCCTTTAATATGAATAAGGTGTAGTGAGACGCTTGAGTCATTACTAGGGCGCCCACTTGTGCCTCTGTAGTTAAGGATCTGTCGCCTTTTTTATTATGGACCCCAAGGAGCCATGTGGGATCAGCTGCTGTGCTTTGAGACCACTGTCCCAAGCTCGGGAAGACCTTTAAACATTTATTGAAGGGTAGGTGGAAAACCACCCAGGTTCTGATTCAAGTCAATAAAAAAAGAAGGGTAGAAGCAATATTCAAAGACCGTCTTCGATCTTTTATTTTTCCCCTCCAAAGGAAAAGAGGGGCCACTCTGCGCTAAAATGTGTTATTGTCTTCTGCGAGAAGCACAATAAAAACACTATGAATAGCGAGAAAGGAAATTAAAGCATTGAAGGGTATGTGGACATAACAGAACAGAATGTCAACATGCATGGTGACAGTGAGTCCACCAAATGCAGATTAAAAAATACCAGTGTGCAGGCTCATACTATTGGTGACGACTGTCTCACTGTCTGTTACCTTGTGTTTCAACTGTCGCAAACAGTGGGCGAGTTTGGATTTGCTACCCCTAGGCGCAGTGGAGGTGGGTGGAAGTTGAGGTTTCTGTTGTGGCTGTCAATTCTCTTCCTTTTGAAGAGTTCTAGATTCTCAATAATTCTGGACAATTACCTTCGGTTCTAGTAGGCTCTGTTCTGAGAACAATGTAAATATAAAGTGCTTACTATAAATAATTAACCAATATTTACAGGAAACAGAAACACTGGCATTTATTTCAAGAGGCATACTCTGAGCTACATAAATATGGTTTGCAGTTGGGTGTTCATTTTCCTAATTCACAGTATCTTTTGGGTTATTGTCACTATTATTTTTACTTTTTTCAACCGAGAGAAGTATGTGTTATTTCATCACATGACATTTCTTTGAAAAATCTTTCTTGTCTAGATGTGGACCTTAATGCATTATGCAAAACCCAGGGATTTAGATTTTTGACATTGCACACACTCATAGTATATTCTAAAGGGAGACATTATATGCTAACTTCTTGTGAAATCCTGTAGCAGCTGCTTGGTTAATATAATATGTTGAAAAATATTTATGTAGTTTGTTTTCTTTTCTGTCAACCCTGGTATCTTATGAAATTTTTTTCAAATGGCCAGTAGCTAAAGTAGTGACTTTAGTTTGACTTAATATTATGCCACATTGACAGATGAAAACTCCTTCTAAAAATGTCATTTGAGTGCTCGACTCATTTGCATTTAGCTCGAAAGCTTTTAGCGCTTTGCACATTCACATTATAAACATTTGGGTGAACATTAATACCCCAGCTAAACAAAAATGCTATTCACTCCAACCATTTCTTCCACTACATAAAAACTATAAATGATTCTCCTACCAAAAAAAAAAAAAAAAGAATGCAACCCGAAAATCAATTATAGTAACTATTTAGAAACGTAAAGGAAAGGCAGTAAAAAAGTGACAAAAAATCTTTAATTGTAGGGAAAATGTGCATCTTTTTTTCCCCAACATGTGAATAAAATGCATTTCCTTCTTTAACAATCACAGTTACAATAGATCCATGCATCTCACAGGAAAAAATTGACAATTTGATTATGACTTGTACTTTTTGCCGGGGCCATGAAAGTGGTTTATGTTTGAAATGTATCAGCTGGAAAGTACTTATTACTCATAAACGCTCTGCTATTTCACTTTCTGCAAAGTGAGCTGTTAACAGATACAATTTGAGCAGAATAGCCAGAGGAGGCCTTTTGATATGCAGAAGAGCTGACCCGCGTGCTGAGCCTTTAATTGGGTTTTTAATTTTCCAGGCCATCTGACAATATCAAACATGATCCCAGTGCTTGAAATGTTGATTGGAGGCTAAGAAGGATGTACTACAACATGGCATTATGGAGAGAAAGAGGGAAGCACGCAGGTAGAGAGGAAGACACTGAGAGCCAAATCATCTGCCTTGTGATTTTTGCTGGTTTTAGAGAATATTTCCAAACAGTTTAGCATTTCATTTTAAATGATGAACATCTGATTATTTTGTAGTTATGGTGAAGATGTTTGAAAATATTTCCAAATCATATGTCTCAAGCTACTTAGCTAAACGGATCTACTCAAGTGAGTTGGAATTGGGGGGGGGGGAGCATTTTGCAATTTAGATGTTTTCTTAGGCAAAACTACCAAAAGTAAAAAAGTGGTTGTAGAAAAAATATTTGATTAATTTGCTATCACTTGGATGCTTGCTTTGAAAAGCACCTGAACACAATGCATCTTTTCCCATTATGAAGTTCTCATTTTTATAAAAATTTATAATGTTAAAATGATCAGTTTTATTCAATGTCAAGTAGATGCTCATTTATATCTATCAAAACATTTGGAAAAGAGAAGCATAAGATTTATTTTGGCTTTGGACAGCTTATTCAGTAAACATTTTTTTATTTGCTCATTTGTAAGGATAAGGCGAAGAATAAAATCTAATTTATTATTTTATTGGAAGTCGGTATCAGAGTGATGCAGGACTGTGGATTTAAGAAATCTGTAAATCTCTTTAATAAAGGCCTGGGGAATTATTAGCAAGGACAAATGTAAAATGCCTGACAGTTACATTTCTAAAAGAAAAACACAATAATCTCATTAAAGAAATTACTGACAGCAGCTCACAGATGTTAATGGTTGAAGTAACAAAGGACATACAATATCAGAAAGTAGATTATCCTTTTCCTCTTTTAGAATTTTGCTATCGATCTAACTTATTGGGCATATCAAAATAACAAATTGTAGTTTTTCACTCAACAACCTTCTTTTGCAGTAATAGTAAGCAATTTAGAGTAAAATACATTTTTAGATGATAAATAATTATAATTTAAACAAAAAGAATTGTGAAACCCATTAGAGGAAGAAGGTTAGATGAAAATGATACTGGGTTCTGTAACATAAGACCTATAAGGAAGACTGCCCTGAAGCCAGTCAAATAATAAAATAGTAGTTACAGTCTGCAATATATGTATATTTTATAAATTTATATAGCTATTTATATGAAAATATTTTGAATCTTGAAGGGTATACAGGAAATTATTTAGATATATGCAGCGATTTCGTAGTCTTAGGAATTAGAATTGTATTAATTTTCTTCTTTTTCATGCTCACTTTCTCTTGTCATCCTAAACAGGAATGAGTAAATATTCACCTAAATAAAAGTCTAAGAACGGCCCAATAAGCAAGAAAGTGTGTTTTGCTTTAAAGGAAAAAAAGGCAGATGTAAAGTATTTGCTATATTATCTTCCTAATAATCTTAGATACTATGAGACTAGGTGATTGGGTTCAGTTTTTGTCTAGCCAGTGCTTTTTGAGATACTTTGTTCAATAGGCCAAATTATGCTATGTATCCTGCTGTTTTACATCATAATGAATATTACCCATTTGGATTAAAACTAAGAAAGATGGTTTGTACACTTAATTCTTTAATCTTTCATCTGAGCCTCTTAAATGTTTCAGTGTTCTGAAAGCTGCACATTTCTCTAAGATGTAGTAAATATTCAATTATGTCCATTCTGTACTTGAAAAAATGAAGGCACTTAGAGACTACTGATTGGAATAATATTTTCAAATATGTTAACGTAGCTCAAGAATCTTAAATCCTAGGCTGAGATTCACTGGGCATACTGCCCAACAACGACCTCAGCAGCAAGAATCGGAACCCCAGTACATTATGGGAATTTAGACAAGTCTCAGATAGACTCTTTTTGTGTTTCTCTACATCAAACTTTGAAAAGAAATGGTTTACATTTTAGGTGCAACTTCTTTGATGGGAGGGAAATATCTGGAAACTTAGGAATGTCTCTCCTGGTTTAGGAAGAGACATCTTTATGCCTTAATCCTAGAACAACTTAAAATATATTGTATGTAGATAAAAATACTATTCCACAACACAAGTCGAGAGATATTTAACATAGTGGTTAAACCATATAGTAAATTTTGCCTAGGATTTTTACTTGCCAAAGTAAAATTTTACTTAAAAGTCTGTATGATTTATACACTAAATTTCATCATATAACTTGGAAAAACAACAATATTTTAATTTTTAACATTTTTATCTACAGTCTAAAAAGTCAAGTCTTTATTTCATCTTTGGCTTGTGAGTTATTGGTACAATAAAAGAGAAGCTGAAAAGTAAAGTAAGAAGAAATATTTTTCTAAAGAACCAGTCAGAAAAATGGAAAGAAGGAGTGGAATTCTTTTCATTTAGGGCATAAGAAGCCATTTAGATAGCATATACATTGTATTTGTGCAGGAAAACATTTTTACATATATTTGTTCATAATTATAAAATACCTTTAATGTATCAAAGTTTCTTAGAGGAGTCAAAATGAACTGAGTAAGCACTGATATGTCGAATTGGCTTAAGGGTTTATAAGGTTATTTTGGGGAGATATGGGTAAGAAGAGCTCTAATAGGGTCTAACAAGAATTATTTTACATGTAGCAGAAACTATCTCATAAACATAATTAAAATACCCATGTAACCATTCTTACTCTTGGAAACTTACAAGTGAAAATATGGAGATGGCTCAGACTTGCCCCAGAATTTCCTGGTAGATTAGGAAGGGGAAAAGATCTAGAAGGACATATATAATAGTTTGTCCATGTGTCTAGAAATGAAACAGTAACATTTACAGAGCACCAGTTCTGTGCTTTTACAGATGTTTCCTCACTTGAGATGGTTGGGTGGCATCACCGATTCAAAGGACATGAGTTTGAGTAAACTCGGGAGCTGGTGATGGATAGGGAGGGCCTGGCGTGCTGCAGGCCATGGGGTTGCAAAGAGTCAGACATGACCGAGCAGCTGAACTGAACTGACTGAGCTGAGGTGAACAGAGCTGAAGTGAATGAAGCACAGCTGCACAGTAAGAGACCAGTGTGATGCCCGGCCTCTCCGCGCTCAGCTGCGCACGTTGTTTTGCAGTGATTATACTCTTCTGTTTAAAACACACCCCATATCTGTTTCCTTTACTTATTTCCATGGGGTTTTGTTATTTTCACATGTGAGATGGGTTTAACCACTTATTTTGCAAAGACAAAATGGACAAAGAGGTAAATAGAAGCACAGAGAAGTACTAAATCAGTTTGGATGTTTAAATAAAGAAAATAGCCGGGCCTATGATTCTTTGGATGTGAAAATAGCATTCTTCAGCAGACTTCACTACACACTTTTTAGGGTCAAGTTAAATAGGTAAAACTAACCCGTTCTCTTCTGTATTCAATTCAAGGGCGGGCAAAGCCTCAGGGTAGACCTACATTTCTGATTCAAGAACAAGGTTGTTCTGTTAAGCATCACAGTGAACTTAAGAGTTCTTAGGTGTCAGAGGAATGACTTCTAGGAAGTTAAAACAAGCCAACCAACCCATGCGTATGGTGGTGGGAGGGTTTGCTTCAGTTGAGGTACTACCTTTGCCACTTCTCCCCCATCCTCAAATATCCAGTGACATTACTATAGATTAGACAATGAGCTATGAATGGAGATAAAAAATGAATTAAATTTGTCTTCCAAGAGACCTCTTTTAGGGCGCTGCTTCTGTGTAGACGCAGTTTAGAGAAATAACTTGCCCAGGGAAGCACAACTGGTAGTTACCTATGACAATGGAGCCATTTGCAAGATTAGCTTAAAAATTTTTTAAACCTACAGGGTCCACTCTAGGCTAATTCAATCAGAGTTCTTTGAGTATGGCCTTGACATCAGTATTTCTAGATTGAGAACTACTAATCTAAATCCATTAGAAAAAAATGCCAAATTATACATTTTGCCAGAAGTCTTTTTATCAACACACACCTAACTAATTGAGGACACTCCAGTTACTATGCGTACAAAAATGAAAAACAGAAAAGTACGTGCTGCCAAGTAGAGAAGAGTCTAGTAGGGATAGACGATGAAGCAGTAATCAAACTACAGTGTAATGGGGCAATAATTAAGACAGCTACGAGACACTGGGGAGTGACCTACAAAGCATCAGGGAAGCAGAGGGCCAGTGGAACTGGTGGTACCATCTTGCTGTAAAATATAGGAAAAATTACATGACCTTTTTGAGTGTGGTTTTTTTATTAAAAGAAAAAGGTTAGACTACACATCTAGAGTTCTTTGTAGGAAAATGCTACTGTGTGCTAAAGCCTTTTGCAGCACTTTTGAAGCACATCAGACAGATAGTTAAAACTGCAAGTTGGGCCACGGTGGGAACCTGTGTATTTAACGAACATCCTTATAATCATATCATCATTCCACATAATCCGGAGAAAGTGATGGCTCCTCACTCCACTGCTTTTGCCTGGAAAACCCCATGGACGGAGGAGCCTGGTAGGCTGCAGTTCATGGGGTTGCGAAGAGCTGGACACGACTGAGCGAATTCACTTCACTTTACTTTCACTTCACTTCCTTATAATCAAAGGATTCCCTGGTGGCTCAGGGTTAAATAATCCACCTGGTCAGGAAGATCCCCAGAAAAGGAAATGGCAACCCACTCCAGTATTCTTGCCTGGGAAATCCCATGGAAGGAGGAGCCTGGCAGGCTAAAAGAGTTGAAAATGACTTAGAGACTAAACAACAACTTTATAAGCAAAATATTTCATACACACAGATGCATGCAAACTGGTCATTTCCCCTGATAATTTTTGCTGCATAACCAATTACCCCAAAACTTAGTGGACTAGAACAGCTATATTTATTTTGATTGCAAATCTGCAATTTGGGCAGCGATTCAAGGTAATATCTTGCCTCTGCTTCATTCTTTGTCATCTAGGGCCTGAACGTTGAAGCCTAGAATCACCTAAGACTTTCATTCATGTCTGGTGGTTGATGCAAGGGATTAAACAGCTGAGAGGCTAGAATAGCCTGGGACTCCTCGAGGATCTTCTGTCTCTAGGTGGTCTTTCCATGTGGTCTGCAGCATGGAGACTCAGGGCTCAGTGTAGGTGTGTATCCTAAATGAGCCAGGGTAGCCACACCACTTCTCCCTCTACAGTCTCAGAAATCATACAGTCTTATTTCAGTCCTGTCTTTTTTGCTAGAAGTGAGTCACTAGACCAACCTCCATTCAAGGGGAGAGGAGTTAAACTCTACCTTTTTATGGGAGGATAGAAAATAGTTGTAGACCACCATGATAACCAAACAGTAGAACTTTATACATGATAACATTTACATTTGGACACAAGATTTCTTTTGACCCTTTAGTTTTATATAATCAAATTTTTATAGTAGATTCAGAAGTTAGTCAATAGATAATAACATTAAGGACTACTCAAAGAAATAATAGCTGTTTTCTAATTATGATAGTAATTCCTGGAAAAGTTGAAAGCCAGTGAAGTATAGCTAATAATACTTACACAGTATCTATTCTTATGTACTGCTATGCAGGTACTAATACACTTCATATCTTTAGCTCATTTAGTCCTGACAAGTCTATTAGGTAGGTACTTACGTTATTTTCATAACAGAGGCTTATACAGGTGAAGAAAATTCCCCAAGTTCAAATAGCTATCAAAGGGAAGAGCAAGGATTTTCACCAGTTAATTTTCACTCCCAAGACCAAGGTCTTAATAGTCATACTATTAATAACTGGAAGGGTTATGGTGGCCTAGATATTCAGTATGATAAACTTATAATATTTACAAAACTTGCTCCTTTCAGACAGTATGGAGTTTGAAATAAATTTGTATTAACTCTTGCTTTCCCTCTCAAATTTTGTTTATATGTTGTATTGTAACCCAATATCACTCATCTGCAAATCTGAGTGTGCATAAACTAATCAAGTAAAATTTATACTCAACTTTGACTTTCTAGCTTAAAAACCATTAATATTAGTATATCACCAGAACTCTCTCTAAAGGCCCAATAAAATTTAGTAATCATGGATTCTCTGAATCTTCTGACAGTGTACCAGAGTGCCTTGTTGCCCACTTGGTCCTTTGAAGGGACAACAGAAAATTTACAAAGAGCACATGAAACAGTTGAAAACGAGCATGTCCCCCTTACATACATTCTTTTGTCTACTCTGCACGGTGCTTTGTCAAAAGTGTCTGAATCATTTCACATCTCATTTTTGCATATCTTTGTCTGATGAAAGTCGATGTGATGTAAGCAATGAAGAGAAAGAACTTTCCAGTAAATGCAGATCCTTTTACTCCACCCTCCCTGCAACAGAACGCTGCTCATGTTAGCAATAAAATGCCTTTCCATTCAGGACTGCCACTGCAATCTCCTTCCCGGCAGGGAATGGGGTATTTTCAGAGACTCCATCTGTGAGGAGAGTCAGCAGCAGTGCTGGGTGCTCAGCTGCCTAATTAGGTCATGGGACAGCTGAGGCAAAGAAACAATAAGGTGTCAGGTGAGGTGGAGATCAGGTAATCAGTTTGGAGCATGGGACAAGGGAGACATGAGAAGGTTGAATAAAGAGGACAGCAGTTGCAATGGCAGTGGTAGGAGGAAATTCCTAGAAATGAAAACCATTTGAAAAATCAAATACATAAGAACCTGTGTCTTCTTTGTACCATTTTGCATATAGCTAGGTACCTTTCTATCATTGTATTCCAAATTGTAATTTAGAAATAAATACTGGGCCAAACTATTCATGTCTTTGCCATGTTGTTTTAGAGACTGGGGAACTAGTGGGTTAGATAGCATCTTTACTCACTATTCTGTCCCTTTATCCTAGAATCAATTAATCTATGATTATTAATGCTGCTGCTGCAAGGTCGCTTCAGTTGTGTCCAACTCTGAGTGACCCCATAGATGGCAGCCCACCAGGCTCCTCTGTCCCTAATATTCTCCAGGCAAGAATACTGGAATGGGTTGCCATTTCCTTCTCCAATGTATGAAAGTGAAAAGTGAAAGTGAAGCCATGCAGTTGTGTCTGACTCAATGACCCCATGGACTGCAGCCCACCAGGCTCCTCCCTCCATGGGATTTTCCAGGCAAGAGTACTGGAGTGGGGTGCCATTGCCTTCTCTGTTATTAATGATGAAGATACTCAATATGTTCATTCAGTAAACTATAGGGTCCTTAAAATATTAAGGTTCTAGGGACATGAAGATGATTGCAATTTAGCTTTTGGCTTCAAGGCAAGGCAGACACATCCCTAAATGTTAGTACAATGTGATTTATGATATAATAGATACACATGAAATAATAAATGGGGTAGTTCAGCTGCATACTGGGAATGTTGGAGAAGGTTCTGCAAAGTAAGCAGGGTTGTGGATGGAGGATAAATCAAGTATTCTCTGGGAGAAAAGGATTCCATGGTAGAGATATCAGTATGGAATGGCACACAAGCTGAGCGCATTGGGATCTGGTGTGTAGTTTGGGGTGTCTGAGAAGAAAGGGTACACGACATGGTAAATAGGTCTGTAGGAAGGTCCAAGCTGAGACAAAACCTTGTATCCCAGGCTTTAAAGTATTAGTTTAGCATCATATTTACTAAATCTAATTGCCTATAATAACCCACAAGAAACTTTGCATAAATCTAAAACTGTCTTTTCAATGCCTCAGTTTCCTCACCTGCAAAATAGGGATAATTCTGATTTTCATTCCTACTGCCAATGCTCTCATTCACCCTCATGAGTCATGTCCTACTCTTTGCAGCCCCATGGTCTTTAGCCTGCCAGACTCCTCGGTCCAGGGAATTTCCCAGGCAAGAATACTAACTGGGTTGCCATTTCCTCTTCCAGGGAATTTTCCTGACCCAGGGATTGAACACGTGTCTCTTGCACCTCCTGCATTGCAGGCAGATTCTTTACCGCTGCACCACCTGGAGAGCCTCCTACAGCCAATACTTAATACTAATTTTGTTAATGCCTGTCCGTACTATTACAATAATATTCATACTTACATCCCTGACTTCAGTCTCTCCTCCTTAAAGCACATTCTTGTGCCATTATTAGAGAGAGACAAAAAACATAATAAAGAATAATAAAAATAATATATTATCATCTATCTTCAAAGCTCCCCATCCCCAAAGAAAAAATTCCAAAGTTTCTGAAAAAGCAGTTAAGACTTTCCACCAACTGATTGAAACCTGATTTTATTTTCTATCCCAATACATCCTACAATGTTGCTTTCTTGGACTCTGTGCCCTACTGCATTCTTTTGTCTGATATGGTCCCTCCACTGCCTTACTCTTCTCTCTGCCAAGATCTAATTTAGTTTTTCAGTTCAGCTCAGTCGCTCAGTCGTGTCCGGCTCTTTGCGACCCCATGAATCACAGCACGCCAGGCCTCCCTGTCCATAAGATCCAGCAAAATGCTACTTAGTATAGTTAGAAATAATATCTTTAGCTTCTTAGGTTCTTAAACACCATGTGTGATCAAAATATCTTGGCCAGAACTCTCTTTCTGCTATTACCATTTGTGACATTTTGGCACGATACTAACTTCTCTAAGTCCTAGTTTTCTTTGCCATAAAATAGGTAAAATATGTGTAATAATACTTCTTCACAGGGCAGTTGCATGATTTAAATAATACATAAGAAAAACCTTTTATAAACTTTTCAGGGATATTTTAATGTGAGCAATAGCATGGGGATTCCAAAAGTAGAATAAGAAGTAAAAATGACAACTACAAGCAGAAATGAAGTCCCCAAAAGGTCACATACTCCATGCTTAATTAAGGACACATCCCTGAATTTAACTACAAGGAGTATATCTATAGAATTGGAGTAACATTAATAATATCTACATCATGGAGTTATGAGATGGTTTAATGAGATAATATATGTGAAAGCAATATGAAAGAAATAATATATGGCACAAATATTATTATTTGTTTAAGTCACCATGACCATTCTCTATCCTAAACTGAATTATTTATGTGCACTTCTTATAAAACATGTGAAACTGTAAGAAATTTGAGGGTGAGTGGAGGTTTTAATCATGTTTATTCTCCCATGGAATAAATAAGTGAAGCTTATAAGATGAGTGTATTTTTTTTAATCAAAACAACACTCCTCATGTTCGGTGGAGAGTAGTCTGTGCTCAGGCTTTGGTCTGTAATCACAGCATCTTTCCCTGCCTGAGCATCGTTACCTGTGTGGTAGCGTGGGTGAAACACTAGCTTATCTCTTACATATATTTTAGTCTCAACATCAGAATCGTTAGGGGAAGATTCCTTTGCCCTTGCTCATCTCTATCAGCATAGTTCTTCCTCTGATTTTTATAATCACAATTTCCCACGTTGCTATAGTTGCAGCCCTCATCTTCATGCAATGTTCCTCCTCCACTATCTAACCCTGTGAAGTACCAGTATTTCCTTTTACATTGTAACTTACTGGAAAAATTCAATTTTCACATCTGTCTGGTAAATTTGACTGATACTCTGCTTCCCTACGTCAATATTACTGGGAATTCCAGGCATGTAAAACTGAATGGTGCAGAATGAAAACCAAATGTTAAACTTTAGCTCTAATATAAGGAGCTTCTTTTTCTGTTGCAGAATTGTCTTTGGATGCTATGCCTATCACTCAACACTTTTAATTTTTGCATGTACTACATGAACAATGATTACTTATATGGATACACTTTGGAGTCATCTTTAATTGATTACTGTCATATATTGGATGGACAGTTGATTTTAGTGAGGTTTTTTTTTTCCCCATTAAATGTTGCCTATCTCTAGCCAAGACTTCCAAATTAATGACAAGTCTGGCATTGGAAACTAATCTGAACACTGCTTTTCAATTTGAAAAATAAGAATTAACTGGAATATGGTCTTTGCACAAAACTGGTGTCATTACAACTAATAGCCTTGCAAAAGTCTGTTGGTGAATTATGTTGTGAAAGTCATAACAAATATCAAGAACAATAATTTTGCTCCTCATGTCCCAGTAGAGGGTGAGGTGTCTGGGAACAGTCTTTTATAAGTCTTTTCCTTTTGGTGCCCTTTTTTTAAAACAAAGAAAATGTATTGCTTTGAACACTTAGATAAGTGATTGTTGTTTATCAACAACATCATTATCATTACCCACAACACACTAAAACAAGGCTCCTGTCGACAAATCCCATGAAGCATGAAGGGCTGAATTCTGAAACTCAGTGTGGGTTTCAAACGTGGGTGAAAGCAGGGCAGAAAGAGAGCACAGGGAGAAAGGAATGATGACTGAGCATCTACTGTGTCCTGTGCTGTGTGCAAAGGGATTCCCTCTCATCGTTTCCGTCTGTTCTGAACAACCCTGTGAGGTAAGTGGCATTACTTCCACTATACAGAGGAATACATCAAGACTCAGATTTTAGACTTGTCAGACTCCAGAGCCCAAGCTCTTTCTACTTCACAAAATGTATGAAATCAATGAATACAACTACAGAAGTTTGAATCAAAGAGAATTTCTGCTATAGAAAAAGCTTTGGCAATCTTCACAATGTTATTGGTCTTGACCACATGTGTTAATAATATCTCAAACTTCTGTGGATTCAAGATCTCTACTAACATTAGGTGAAGAATATTGACCTAATTCTCTGACTATTCTCAAGAGAAATTAGATTTCCTTTACCACCATATGCATGCTGACAAGTGACAGGCACAAAGTGATTATTGAAAAAAATGCCTGTGGTGGAGAGAGCACAGAGTATTAGAAACAGGATATGAGCGCAGGAAGTAATGGGGTGGAGGGATAAACCACAAAGACAACAGGAGAGTCTAAGAGGACTCTATCTGTTATTACTTCCACCAGCATTTTGCAGATGAAAGTGTGAAAGTGAAAGTCACTCATCATGCTGACTCTTTGCAACCCTATGGACTTCCAGACATGGAATTCTTCAGGCCAGAATACTGGAGTGGGTAGCCTATCCCTTCTCCAGGGGATCTTTCCAACCCAGGGATTGAACCCAGGTCTCTTGCATTGCAGGCGGATTCTTTACCAGCTGAGTCACAAGGGAAGCCCAAGAATACTGGAGTGGGTAGCCTATCCCTTCTCCAGTGAGTCTTCCTACCCAGGAATCAAACTGGAGTCTCCTGCATTGCAGGTGGATTCTTTACTAGCTGGGCTCTCAGGGAGGCCATTTTGCAGACGGTGATACTAAGCTCAGAGGTTTGCTGCTCAGTCACTCCTGGCAGTAGACTGGCTTCATGGTTGGGCTGGAAACATCCTCCAACAGCTGGGTTAGCAGATAGTTCTAACACATAGTTGTCTGTGGGTTTAATACCAAAATTGGATCTTTGGGGTTTCAGGTAACTATAAAGGTCATATTTTTATTTAGCCTCTACGTTGTGTCTGACTCTTTTGTGACCCCATGGACTGTAGCTCACCAGTCTCCTCTGTCCATGGGATTTCCCAGGCAAGATTACTGGAGTGGGTTACCATTTCCTTCTCCAGGGGATCTTCCCTACCCAGGGATCATTGGCAAGTGGGTTCTTTACTGCTGAGCCACCGGGAAGCCCCATAATGATGCTGGCTCTAGGCTAAATTAGACTAACCCTGCATGAAGATTCAGATTTCTGTGGGTATTGAAAATATTGCTACTACTACAACAATTACCATGAGAACAGCAACTACTACTACTATTGCTGCTGCTGCTGCTGGCATTTATTAGGTAATATATAGTTCTTTGTAATTTACAAAATATTTCCTCATCTATCATGTTATTTGATTATCATAATAACCCTGTGCAGTGTTATTGGAGAGAGGAAAAAATCCATGATATTTTAGTCTTGTTAAAATTTCAAGCTGAAGTGTTTGCTTCTCAATTTTTGATATCATGTTCAGCACTTTAAAATGGTTGCAAGAGGCTAATGTTATCCCTATTTGTCTCCAGGGGCATTGAAAAATAATCAAATGAAAAACTACTGTGAAAATTCTCAGGAAACTGCAAAGCTCTAATTCCTTGGAATTGTTTAGAGGTATTTATTACACAGAAGCTCCATGAAGAAGGAAGACATTACGTTATCTTGAAAAGCAATATAACGTAATAATTAAAACAAAGACTCTAGAATTAGACTGTATCAGATGATTTCTAACTCTGCCAGCTACTAGCTGTGTGACCTTGGGCAAGCTACTTAACCTGTGTTTTAGTTTCCTCATCTCCAAATTAGAGATGATAGAATTGATGCAAAGATTAAATATATATATACACATACATATATATTGGAGAAAGGAATAGCAACCCACTCTAGTATTCTTGCTTGGAGATTTCCTGTGTCAAGAGGAGCTTGGTGGGCTACAGTCTGTGGGGTTGCAAACAGTTGGACATGACTAAATGAATAACACACACACATACATACATACATACATGCTGCTGCTGCTAACTCACTTCAGTCGTGTCCGACTCTGTGCGACCCCATAGATGGCAGCCCACCAGGCTCCCCTGTCCCTGGGATTCTCCAGGCAAGAACACTGGAGTAGGTTGCCATTTCCTTCTCCAATGCATGAAAGTGAAAAGTAAAAGTAAAGTCACCGGTCGTATCTGACTCTTAGTGACCCCATGGACTGCAGCCCACCAGGCTCCTCCATCCATGGGATTTTCCAGGCAACAGTACTGGAGTGGGTTGCCATTGCCTTCTCCAACATACATACATACATACATACATACATACATATATATATATATTACATAAAGTGCTTTAAATAGTGTCTGACATGTACTGAGTTCTGTTTAAGTAAGCATTGCTAAGTTAATTCAGTCGTGTCCAACTCTGTGCAACCCCATAGACGGCAGCCCACCAGGCTCCCCCGTCCCTGGGATCCTCCAGGCAAGAACACTGACTGGAGTGGGTTGCAGCTACGGCTCCACTATGACATACTGTAGATGATCAATAATACATTTTGAATATATAAAGTAATAAACATAGAGCAGGTGGGACAGTATTTAGTTCAATATTTCAGGAGTGTTAGTCACTCAGTTGTGTCTGACTCTTTGCGATCCCATGGACTTGAGCCTGCCAGGCTTCTCTGTCCATGGGATTTCCCAGGCAAGAATATAGGAGTGGGTTGCCATTCCCTTCACCAGGGGATCTTCCCAATCCAGGGATCAAACCCAAGTTTCTTGCATTGCAGGCAGATATTTTTTAACACTGAGCCACCAGGGAAGCCCACTATTGTAGGAAAGGAAGAGAAATATTCTAGAAACAATTTGCCCTACCACCTAATAAAATAATGGATGCTCATATGATAACTGAGTCTTCCAGGAAAGTTACAAGTAAGTTCCGAAGCCTGAAAGCCAGAGAGATAACTGCAAGATTTTCCTATATATTGTGGTCAAAGTCTTCTTGCATGTTTTTCGTGTTAATTATTACAACAAACCAGTGGTGTATACTGAACATCACTCTAATGTAGAGAGAAGAAAAATGGATAGTTAAGGAAATTCCTTGGTGCAAAATCACCTGGAAATGTGTGGACATAGGAATCCAAGATTTTCTGAGTCAGGTGCATTTTCTACCACCCTAGATTCCACTCAAAGCTGAGTGTTTACTTGTCAGAAGTAGTGTGAAATACACCACTGGAATCATTTGTCTTTCTGTTTAGCTACCAGTTTTCTCCTTAACCAAGAGGAGGAGTGGTGGTGAGTGCAAGTAGGGAAGAGAACAAGCATTCTGTAAGAACTTATAAGGATCAGGCATCTTGAATGGTATCCCATTTATTAATTTTTTTCCCCAGATTTAGCAGAGTATAACTGACAAATAAAATGGTGTATATATTTAAGGTGTTTAAGGGGATGATTTGTTATATGTATGTATTGCAAAGCCATTACCACAATCAAGCTGATTAACATACATAGTTAACATATTTTTCTGTGTGTGGTGAGAACACTTAAGCTTTACTCTAGGAAATTTCAGGTACACAGTATAATAGTATTAACTATAATTAGCATACTGTACATTGTGAGTGAGTGAAGTCGCTCAGTCGTGTCTGACTCTTTGCGACCCCGTGGACTGCAGCCCACCAGGCTCCTCCGTCCATGGGATTCTCTAGGCAAGAATACTGGAGTGGGTTGCTATTTCCTTCTCCAGAGGATCTTCCCAACCCAGATCCTCAGAAATTATTTATAATGGAAACTTTTTACCCTTTGACCAACATCTCCCCATATCCCCTCTGACCCCTCAGTCTTTGGCAACCATCATGCTAGTCTCTGTTCCTATGAATTTGACTCTTAAGATTGCACATATAAGTTAAATTATACAGTATTTGCTTTTTTACTATCTGGCTTATTTCACTCAGCATAATGCTCTCTAGGCTTATCCATGTTATTGCAAATGGCAGGATCTTTTTTCTTTTTTGTGCCTGAGTGGTATTATATTATTTATACATATGTATACCACATTTTCTTTATCAACAGATGGGTGTTGTCTCTACATCTTGACTATTATGAATACTGCTGCAATGAATATGAGACACAGATTTCTTTTTGAGATCCTGATTTCAAGTCTTTTGGATATATACACAAAGGTGGGGTTGTTACATCATATATTTATTCTATTTTTAGTTTTTTGAGGAACTTCCATATATTTTCCATAGTAGCTATTCAACAATGCATAAGAGTTCCCTTTTCTCCACATTCTTGCCAATGAGTGTTATCTTTGGGAAAATGTCTTTTCAGGCATTTGACCATTTTAAATGGCATCATTTGTTTGTTGTTGTTTTTTATGCTATTGAGCTGTATGAGTTCTATATACGTTTCAGATATTAACCACTCATCAGATACATAGTTTGCAAATATTTTCTCATCTTGTATACGTTGCCTTTTAATTTTGTTGATGGTTTTCTTTGCTGTGCAGAACCTTTTGTATTTGATGCTGTTACACTTGTTTATTTTTGCTTTAGTTGCCTATGTTTTTGGTGTCATATCCAAAAAGTAATTGCAAAAACCAATGCCAAGGAGCTGTTCCTGGAGTATACTGGTATAGGTCCCCTGTTTGATTTGATTCATTTTGAGTTAGTTTTTATGTATGGTGTAAGCACCTGGTCCCATCACTTCATGGGAAATAGATGGGGAAACAGTGGAAACAGTGTCAGACTTTATTTTTTTGGGCTCCAAAATCACTGCAGATGGTGACTGCAGCCATGAAATTAAAAGACGCTTACTCCTTGGAAGAAAAGTTATGACCAAGCAGGGCTTCTCTGGTGGCTCAGAGGTTAAAGCATCTGCCTCCAATGCACGAGACCCAGGTTCGATCCCTGGGTCAGGAAGATCCCCTGGAGAAGGAAATGGTAACCCACTCCAGTATTCTTGCCTGGAGAATCCCATGGATGAAGCCTGGTAGGCTGCAGTCCATGGGGTTGCAAAGAGTCAGACACAACTGTGTGACTTCACTTTCTTTCTTTAACCTAGATAACATATTGGAAAGCAGAGACATTACTTTGCCAACAAAGGTCTGTCTAGTCAAGGCTATGGTTTTTCCAGTGGTCATGTATGGATGTGAGAGTTGGACTGTAAAGAAGGCTGAGCACCGAAGAATTGATGCTTTTGAACTGTGGTGTTGGAGAAGACTCTTGAGAGTCCCTTGGACTGCAAGGAGATCCAACCGTCCATTCTAAAGGAGATCATTCCTGGGTGTTCTTTGGAAGGAATGATGCTAAAGCTGAAACTCCAGTACTTTGGCCACCTCATGCAAAGAGTTGACTCATTGGAAAAGACTCTGATGGAAGGGATTGGGGGCAGGAGGAGAAGGGGAAAACAGGATGAGATGGCTGCATGGCATCACCGACTTAATGGACGTTTGAGTTTGAGTGAACTCCGAGAGTTGGTGGTGGACAAGGAGGCCTGGCGTGCTGCGATTCATGGGGTTGCAAAGAGTCGGACACTACTGAGCGACTGAACTGAACTGATGGTGTAAGATAGGGGAGCAATTTCATTCTTTTGCCTGTAGATATCCAAGTTTCCCAGCATCATTTATTGAAAAGACTGTCCTTTCCTCATTGCATATTCTTGGCTTCCTTGCCAAATATTAGTTGTCTGTATATGTGTAAGTTTATTTCTGGGCTCTTGATTCTGTTCCACTGGTCTGTGTCTTTTTTATGTGTTACTGTACTGTTCTGATGATATCTTTGCAGTATACTTTGAAATTAGGAAGTGTGCCGCCTCCAGCTTTATTCTTTTTTTTTTTTTTTCTTCAAATGGTTTTGGTTGCCAAATTCTTCTGTAATTCTATACTAATTTTAGGACTGTTTTTATTTCTATTTCCATGAAAAATACCACTGGAATTCTGATAGGGATTTTATTGAGTCTCAGATGGCTTTGGGTAGTATGGACATTTTAATAATATTAATTCTTCCAATCAATGAAAACAGGATATATTTCCACTTATTTATGTCTTTTATTTTAATCAATGTGTTATAGTTTTCAGTGTTCAGATCTTTCATTTCCCTAGCTAAATTTATTTGTAAGCATTTTATTTTTTTGATGCTATGGTAAATGAGCTTTTCTTTATTTCTTTTTCAGATAGTTCATTGTTATTGAAACACAACTGTTTTTGATATGTTTGTTTTGTATCTGCAGTTTCACTGAATTCCTTTAATATTTTTAACAGTTTTTTTTGTGGAGTCTTTGTTTTATTCTTTATTGGAATATGGGGTAAATGGAGTAAATCAGCTAAGCTTGAGTGGTTTAGCTAAGATTGCACAGCTAGCAGATAGCTGATAAGATGCTATACCACAATATGACTCAAAAGCCAGGTTCTTTCTACCTGAGAGGGAAATTGCTTTATGCAACAGCGAGAGCTACCCTGAACTCTGTGTGAAGCAGCTTTGCATTTACAGAATGCAAACAGAAACCTCCGGATCACCCAGTGATGACTGATCTTTTAGGAAAGCAGACTGCTTTTGCCAAGATAGTGCCATTCGTGGTATTTCATGCCTTAGTTTAGAATTTTTCAAACTGTGGAATGTGAGCTAAAGATTCTTCTTATTAAAATTCTAATCATTGTATATTTATTTTAATGTTTAAAAATATGATCATTTATTATAATAGGAGAAAGAGAAAACTTCCTCAATAAAGAATGCAATGAGTAAAACATTTATTATTTTAAAGAAAACATGATGTAAATAAAAATACAGGTGGTGAGGTGGACACGGCAAAATTCACAGAAGGAAATCATAAGAGGAAAACAATTATATTGAAGTGCAATTATCAAAACATTAGAATACTCAAATTATAAAATAGTAATATACATGATTTTTTAAGATATTACATAACTAGTTCCAGAGGTAGATCTATTAGTGATGATTGCAATTTTGAAGTAGTGACGAGCATAAGTGCTATTTTCAGAGATCTGCAGTAAATGTCAAGTGATGGGAGAATATCTGTGCTTTCTCTTGGTGCCAAAGTCACAGGCATTGTGAGGTCACTGTGGTTTATCACCTGTGTTTATTGCTGAACGAACAATATACATCAGTTGGAAGTTAGGGCAATTCAGATATGATTCTGCGCCTTTAAATGCTCTTTGAGATTAATTTGATTTAAATCCTACTGCCAGAAAGTAATATCTGTGTTAACTTAGCAAGTGACCTAGGCTCTCAAAGCCCCCAAAGGGGTAGGTGGTAACAGAAATTTGTGGAGCTTATGGGTCTAATGCTTGGCACAATGCAGGAACTCACTAAATGTTATAAACATGTTCCTAATGTTCCAGCCATAGTGGGGGTGAGCATTCAGTCAGCAGGGGCTACATTCTAGGAACAGTCCAACCATCAAGAGACTTACTCAATTCTTCCCTTTCCCCACGGGGCTCAAATGAAAAGATTCCATTTCCATTCCAGGCAAAATTCATGATAACACTAAATGAGCTTGCTTTTGTTTAAACTTGCATTTTGTGACTAAGAAAAAATGATTCCATTGAGACATGCATGTAGAAGAGTGGATGAAAATGTGGATTTTAAACACCCGTGGTGTTTTTAGGCTACACGATATCGGGACAAGATGATACGTGCAGCGCACTGTCTGAAGCAGCAAGCATTAAAAGCGAAGACATTACTAGGGGGAACAGCATTCACCAAGGTATTTCATGAGTGGGGAAAGTATCAGGATTTCCTCTTCTAATGCAGTCTGCTGTGTTATTGTACAGGTTGGATCTACTCTATGCAATAGTTCCCCATTATGGGTTAGAGAGTGGCAAGCTCCCTCATGATCCACTCCACTTTAATGCTTTTAAAGGGAGTGAATTTAATATTAAAAATGAAAAATGTGCAGGCTGATTTTACGTAATGGAAATTTGTCCACTTTGCTTCTTGGTAAAAACCGTGCATCAGGAATGAAATTTGGAAAGAGTTTAGATAACAGAGTTTGAAAATAGTTGTTGATGAGATGTGATACTTACTGTTAAGTGGAAACCATGAACGATCATTCCCAGTTAATGTGAACGGGAAGTTAACAGTGCACGTTACTCTTGTAATGGGGCTGATATTCAAGTCTTTGGAGAGGATTATATACGTAAAGAGAAGTCCGTGGAGAGGACATTATGATATCAAGACAATGACAAAACAAATTTCAATGCAAATCTATAGAGACCATATTACAATGTCAAGGCAAAAGCAAAATGTAAGTCAAGAGAGACCATTTTACAATGTCAAGAGAATGGTAACACAATGTCGCTGAAAATTATTTAGACCACATTGCCATGTTAAATTACAATGTCAAAACATTATCATTGCCAGTCTTTAGAGATCATGTACCTCTTTTAAGATAATAGCAAAACAATGGAACTTGAAAAAGCAAACAATGGAACAAAGGAATTTTATGTAAGTCCTTGTTACCATCAGGAGAAGATGGTAAAAATATAAAGGGAAGTCAAAACGTTGTTAAAGAAACAAACAGTGACAAACTATAAGGTTGTGCAGTACATCCAGTTAGCATTCAACTTTATTCTTGCTTGGAAGAAAATAAAGTTTCTCAAGTAGAATTAAGATTGCAAGCAAGTTTAGCCAAAGAATGGCACAAAGTCAGGGACAAGCGACTGAGACATTAGATCCATTATAAGCAACTAATTTCACTCCTTTTCCCAAATAATTGGATTATTTTTTCAATTATTCTGGTGAATTTTCTTCATAAGATGAACTTCACAAACCCTGCTTCTGATTCCTGCTTTGCCTGCAACCTCTGTTGTGAGGTGGCGTCCATCACTCACTGTTAAACTTAGCTTCAGCTCACAGTTGCCACTATGCGTCAATCACTGTGCTAGACACTGTGGGTAAAATGGGTTTTTTCTCTTTCTTATGAAGCTGAGAGGAGTAAGGAAATTACCCATAAAGGTGATATTCACAAACAGGGTGTAGAAAGAGTGCTTTCTAATTGCAGCCCTCTGCCTTATTGCTTTGTGAATTAGGTACACTGCCTGTCCGAGCTATGTGCAGGGTTCTCTGTAGAGAAAACAGGAGGATATATACACACATGTTGCTACCACTTACATTCTAGAAACTGGACTGGGAATCCAAGGCTGTGAGCTTTGTACAAGTTGCTTAACTTTTCTGGGTTTATTCATCTATATAATGAGGGTGTTGACTGTGATCTCATTGGCCTTTTTCTAGTTCTAAATTGGTTTTTTAGAATTAACTAAAATGGTTGTGCCTTGTATGAATAACTGTCTGTCAAAACTGTTGTCATAGTCCCCACCATCACACCCAAATAGGTACCATGGTGCCATTCTTTTTTATAGACTAGCATCTGTGTGAAGACTTTTACAAATTAATTTGTGGCAGAATTTAAGTTAAAATAATAGCTATGAATACTTATAGACATGATTTAATATAGATATTTTAGTTTTATACATATATGTTTAAAACAATGGTTTAGAAACAGAGACAATGAGACTTCAGGGAAATGCTATAGAACATCTCAGAAGCTTGGAATCTTTGAATAACTCCTGGAGGGGTAGAGCATTAGAGGAGCAGGATGTGTTGGCAATCCTCTGTACCTCTGCTTTTTAATACGGTATGTGATAAACATAGATTCACTAAAGACTCAGAATGAATAATAAGAGAGTTTATTTTAGCACTGCATCAGATACTAGTGATAGAAGTAAACAATTGCTATTATCAAGTGAGAACTTATCATAGGCAGGTTTTTCTGTTCTTTGCCCTGATTTCTCAAAGCCTTAACCTAGTCTTTTTTATTTTTCCAGAAAAAAAAAAGAAGCTAAAAAAGGTTAATTCACATGTAAAAAGCCATACTATTAACATGCGGCTGAGTCAGGAATGGGGTCAAGATTTACCAGACTTTATTTTTTATTTTTTTTTTTAAATAAATTTTTTTTAAATTAATTTTTATTTTTTAGTTAGTTTTGTTTTACAATACTGTATTCGTTTTGTTACACATTGACATGAATTAGCCATGAGTGTACATGAACTCCCAATCCCGACCCCCACCTCCCCCCTCCCGCCCCACACCCTCTCTCTGGATTACCAGACTTTAAAATCTGTGATCAACTAACAGTTTAATCAGTGAGAAAGGAAAAAATTGAATTCCATTATAATCCCTGCACTGACAACCATAAGCTACAGAACCTGTCCTCTGTCATTATTTTTTCTTTTTGCATTATATCATTTATTCAATGACAAACTCTGAGGGTCTTTAATCTCAGATGGTCATTATTCTACTTTCTCTTCTCTACCTTTAACCTCTTCCTCATCAGGCTTTCTGCCTGAGGAGAAAAACATGCATTTCATATACCTTTAAGAAAGTCTTTTAATCTTAGCGTTTTTTTAACTAAATTTTACTCTTCATGGCCAAGACTCTATGAGGACTAATTCTCCACCTGCCATTTACATTTATGTCTTATCCTTTCTAAATTTGAGTATTTGTGGCTTTTATCAATTCTGAAAAATTTTCAGCTATTACTTTTCTCAAATACTGCCTCTTCTCCGTTCTGTTTTTCTTTTAGTAATGTTTTTATAGGTTTTATGTTATGTTGGACCGTCACATTCTAGAAACATTCTATGTTTCTAATCTTCCTTCACATTTTCCACCTATATATTTTCTTGGGTGGCATCAGGACAATTTCCCCAGATCTTTCTTCTAGTTCACTATTCCTTTCAACTTTGTTGATTCTATTACTTACCTGTTTGTCTCATGTTTAAGCTTTATTTAGTGTCAATGACTTTTTTTTACTGTGTATTTTTATTTTAAAAAATAACTTTCCCCCAGGATTTCCTAGGATTGTGTTTCTTCCCCTTATGTTTCCTCTTTTTTTTAAAATTATTTTCATCACCCACATTTTAAAGTCTCTGTTCAATAGTTCTATCATAACAAATTCTGAGGGTCTAGAATCTTCCTAAAAAGTCAGTCTGATCCTTTCTCATGATGCATTGTTTCTTTTGAGTATGCGCATGTTAGTATTGGTGTGTATTTTGTTTTCTGTTTTTTTAAAAAATATTTATCTATTTATTATTTATTTGATTGTACTGGGTCTCAGCTGTAGCACTCGGGATATTTGTTGAGTGTGCGGGTTCCCGTGGTTGCAGCATGCTTGATCCAGTTCCCTGACCAGGGATTGAACTCAGGTTCCTGCATTGAGAGCACAGCGTTTTAGCCACTGGACCACCGGGGAAATCCCTGTGTGTATATTTTGTATTAAAGACTTCAGCTCATCTGCTCAGAGTTGTGCTGTGGTCTTCTTTTGCTTCTGGGGTTGAAGGTAACTCCCTTCCAAGATATTTTTGATTTTGGCAGTATTCTAGGGTTACTGATGGCTGAAGAACACTTTTTTACTTTAAGTCCTATTTCTGATAGCTCTTAGACCTCATTTGCAGTTTAATTCAAACTAAAAATTCAAACAGGGTAAGTCTAAGGTTTAGGATTCTTAAAGGAGACTATTTTCTCGCCAGAGACAAGGCTGAGAGACACTGCTGCTGCTGCTGCTGCTGCTGCTAAGTCACTTTGGTCGTGTCCGACTCTGTGCGACCCCATAGACCGCAGCCCACCAGGCTCTGCTGTCCCTGGGATTCTCCAGGCAAGAACACTGGAGTGGGTTGCCATTTCAGAGACACTAGTAACTGTCAATTCCCTGCACCAATATGAGAGACTCTTTTCTTTTCCTAATTTACTTTTCCACTAATGAGGTAGCATTTCTAGAGTCCCCTGTCTTTTATAGGGATCTCAGGTCCAACTCCTATGCCATGTGGGTTCACAAGGTATCATCAACTGTTCCTAAATGGGAGTCAAAATCCAAATCATTTGCTTACTCAGCCTGGAGTTATTTTCCCTTGATTCTCCTGCACCATTTTGGTCTCTTTCACTCCCTCAGCCTCCTTCAAAAACTTGCTCTTCCCTGCTCTATAATTACTTGTCTTCTCCGAAAGGTTGCAATGTCCAATATTCAACAGATTATATAACTCTCTGCTTACCCCAAATCCTTTGAAAATACCCCATTATTGCTTATTTGGGTGAACTCTTTAACCAACTCCATGTTTCATCTTCTTTAACCTCTTTTGCATACCAAGGCTGGAGTGAATTTACTGAAATAAAATATGGCAGCACTTTCTTTAAAATCTTTTGCTGGCTCCTTCTCATCCATGAATCATATCTACAAACACATACATGCAGATACTTGAATAAAATGATACCCTCTTGTAGCATGTAAACCCTTAGAACTATTTCCTGTAGAGCCTTCTGTGTCTAGTTTCAGTTTACTAGCCATTCTGAACTGCTTGCTAGTCTTGTTTTCTTTAAACATCTTTGCTTCTATACCTAGTTTTAGTATAACAAATCTGTTTGCTCTATATGTAACTACAAAATTTTAATTATTACCTTTATGTATGTCTTTTTTTCATACACAAATGAATATGATACACTCAGAAACTAAAACAGTGAATTTATGGAAAACTAGCGTACAAGAGGCAATGGCACCCCATTCCAGTACTCTTGCCTGGAAAATCCCAAGGACTAAGGAGCCTGGTAGGCTGCAAGTCCATGGAGTTGCGAAGAGTCAGACTGAGCGACTTCACTTTCACCTTTCACTTTCATGCACTGGAGAAGGAAATGGCAACCCACTCCAGTGTTCTTGCCTGGAGAATCCCAGGGCTGGCGGGGGCTGGCGGGCTGCCGTCTATGGGGTTGCACAGAGTCAGACACGACTGAAGCAGCAGTGTACAAGAAATTAGAGTTTATTGTGCATGGAAGGGCTTCCCTGGTGGCTCAGAGGTTAAAGCGTCTGCCTGTAATGCAGGAGACCTGGGTTTGATCCCTGGGTTGGGAAGATCCTCTGGAGAAGGAAATGGCACCCCACTCCAGTATTCTTGCCTGGAGAATCCCATGGACGGATGAGCCTGGTGGGCTACACTCCACGGGATCGCAAAGAGTCAGACATGACTGAGCGACTTCACTTTGTGCATGGAAGCATGGATCCCAAGAAGTTCTATAGTTGCAGTAATGAATATCTCTGACCTCTTCTATGGACCTTTTTGTCATTTTCTCCAGTAATCTTTCCTCCCATACCTTATTTGTTATGCTATTTTGGAAGTAAGGCCCATGATTGAAAGGATTACATTAGGATTAGTACCAGTGACATGAGTTTCTCAATAATCATTGATTTACTTGTGAATCCTAGAGAATTTAACCTAGTTCTGCAACAACACGTGCATTTGGAAACACATTATTTCAAAATACTAAAAGCTACATTTACTCTGCACACAACAGTGTTACTCTCAGAAGTCAAGGCATTAATTTTTACTTTCTTCAAGGCAGCAAAGTACCTTGCTGCTCTAGATTGGTTAACCTTCTTTCCTCAACTTATTCATCTGCAAATTGGGGATAATTAAAAATTAGCACAAATGACTAATAGGGGTTAGAATAATACCTAGGATTGAGTGAAAACTCAGTAGAGACTGACTCAGTATTGTGAGTTTTTCATAGTTTTTCTCTCACCTAAACAGACAAAGTTTCAGAGAAAAATAATGAATATTTTAGCTAAAAGATAATGTACTTCTCTGTTTAGGTTCTCATTCCTATAATGGTCATCTTTGGAAATATACTTTATTATTAGTCATTTATTTATTGATATGATCTAAAAATAGTATTATATCTCTTTGATTTAATGTTAATTGTGAAATAAGAATTTTGTTCTTTATTAAAGCCATTCAATTTTCAGCAATTACAGCAGGAAGACTTTAGAGAATAAAAGGCATCTTAGAAAATTCAAGAAAATGCTTTACTCTAATTTCACATGAAGCCCCTGTGCAACTACAATCCAGCTTATTTCCTATGCACTCTTACCTGCTGGGAAATCTTTATATTATAAACTACTTCCTGTAACTTTGTTTTTTACATATTGGGATTAAAGGGCTAAGAAAGACCTATGAGATTTTGTTCTCTCTCCACACTTCCCTGGTCTATGTATATACTGCTCTAACATCATGGGAAGATATGAAATCCCAAGTATAGAAACTATGTTTTTAATGAGGTTTTCCCAGCATATATCAAGTATAAAGTGTCATTAGATGAACCATTGATCTCACCGTAAGACTGATGGAGTCACCCTGAGGAACGTAAATCTAACATAAATTGAATGAATATTATTTAAAATAAGACATTGGTCCTTTTTCTAAAATGTCTCCCCAAACCCTAAGACTCCTTGCAGAGAAGCAAATGGTCTATGAAGTAAAAATTCTCAATTGCTCCTTTTTTCTAAGAATTTTGCTTGCAAATCCAAGACTCCTTATTTTCATGCTGAAATAATAACTGGAACACGACAGAGGGGTTTTTCTCCTAAATAAACCTAGTACTCTGCTTGAAAAGAAATTTCTACCTCCTTGAAATATCATTTTACTTATTTTTTCATTATAAGAGAAATTGATGAATGAACAAAAACCAAGATATGAAATTGGGGAAGTGATAGGTTGAATTTAGGAATAGGACATCAAATCCAAGTAAGAATTTAGTCAAAAGTACTAAATTACAAGAGTTTAATCAAAAATGCAGAGTGAAATAGTGACAGAGGAATCTTCTCCTGTTCGCTTTAATGCAGCACAGAGGTTTTAGCTTTCTTTGGCTCTGCTGGATCCTCACTGCAGCATTCAGGCTTCTCTAACTGTGATGTGTGGGCTCTACAGTTGCAGTGCTTGGGCTGGGCTGTCCGCCCCCCATCTGCCCCTCTGGCATGTGGGATCTTAGCCTCCTAAACAGAGATTGAATCCACAGCCCTTGCACTGGAAGGTCGATTCTTAACCACTGGATCACCAGGTAAGCCCCTAGCTGCCATTTTTGAAGTGAAATCCACTTTCCTGTGCCACATTCATATTCCCCATTCCAACTGTCAAACTCTAAGCACCTGTTTCATTTCGATAGTTCTCTTTTTCTAACTTTATTTTGAAATAATTTTGAATTTACAGAAAAGTTGCCAAAAAAGTACAGAGAATTCCTATATACTTCTTATCTGGCTACCTTCTGTTGTCCTAAAGAACCATAGTACCAGTATAAAAACCGGGACTTTGTGTCTGTACAAGTCTACTAATTAAACTAGAGGCCAAATTTGAATTTCACTAACTGTGCCACTAATATTTTTTTCCCAATTCAAGATCCAATCCAGGATTTCATGCTGTATTCAGCTGTCATGATTCAGATTCCTCTAGTCTATGACAGTTCCTCAGCCTTTCCTGGTCTTTCATGATCTTGATATTTTTGAAGAGTGCTAGACAGTTATATTGCAAAATGCTCCTTAATTTGCATTTCTCTGCTATTGGCTCTTAATTAGGTTGAGGTTACGTATTTTTGGCAAGAATATCAACCACAATGATGTAGTACTCTTATCAATGCATTGTATTGGGTACTTGATGTTGATATGTTTTATTACTGATAACATTACCTTTGATCACTTGGTTATATCACTTGGCATTTCCTAGGTTTCTATATTGAGAAGGAAATGGCAACCCACTCCAGTGTTCTTGCCTGGAGAATCCCAGGGACGGGGGAGCCTGGTGGGCTACCGTCTATGGGGTCGCACAGAGTCGGACATGACTGAAGTGACTTAGCAGCAGCAGCAGCAGGTTTCTATATTGTAAAGTTATAATTTTTCTTGCTATAATTAACAAATATCATGGGGCAGATATTTTGAGACTATCCAAATGTACTATTTCTCCTCAAATTTTTGTCTACTAATGTTAGCATTCATTGACAGATCTTGTGTGCAATGGATATTACTGTGGTGTTTGCTTAATTGTGATTTTGCATTTCCTTCATTTCATTCACATATATTTGAAATTCTTTTCCAGGGATGAGCTGTATTTTCTCTTTATTTATTTATCTATATAATTACATAAATATGTAAGGATGAGTTCACATTCATTTATTTTATTCTATGGTTTATAACCTAGTACTGTCATTATTTTTGTGTTCAAATTGCTCCAGCTTTGGCCACTGGGAGTTTCTTTGACATATTTTATATGTTTTTGAGAACTATGCTTTCTATCACCAAAAGCTATTCCTCTTCCCAGTGCAGGAAGCACCCACTTCTCCAAGGAGAAGAGGTTCCCTTTATTGAAGAATGGTGCTTAGAAACCAAGATTCGGGTGTCAAGTATGCTTTTTGGCCATGAGTACCATTGCTAGTAGGATCTCTTAGGGGACAGAGCTTCATGCACATCTATATTTATTTCTATATTTTTCTGTATACATATGGTAAAAACATGAGCTTATACTGATATCTCTGATTTCTATCTAGTACCACAAGATCATTCTAATTTTCTCCTTTCCATATTAGCAACTTCTTTCTCCACCCGTGAGAAAACTGATGCTCATTATCTACAAAATATTTTACAACCCAGGGATTAAACCCAGGGATTTCCCAACCATGGATCAAACCCAGGTCTCCCATATTGCAGATGGATTCTTTACGAACTGAACCACCAGGGGAAGCTCAAAAATACTGAAGTGGGTAGCTTATCCCTTCTTCAGTAGATCTTCCCAACCCAGGAATCAAACCGGGGCTCCTGCATTGCAGGTGGATTCCTTACCAGCTGAGCTACCAGGGAAGCCCTACAAAATATTTACTTATTTGTTAATTTTAGTATACACATGATGCCTTTTTAGAATTACTAAGTTGTATCCCTATAAGAAGGTTCTCTGGTGGCTCAACAGTAAAGAATCTTCCTGCCAGTGCAGGAAACAAGGGTTCTATCCCTGGGTCGGGAAGAACCCCTGGAGAAGGAAATGGTTACCTACTCTAGTATTCTTGCCTGGGAAATCCCAGGAGAGAGGAACTTGGTGGGGTACAGTCCATGGCAAATAGCTGGGCACTACTTAGCAGCTAAATGACAATAACAACAGCAGCAATCCCTGTAAGAAACATTTTTATTAACCTGAATATCTCTTTGTACAGTTTTGTTGGTCTTTAGCTGTGGAGTATCCAGCCGAGACACTATTTTCCCCAGTTAGGTAGATTAGTTCTTTTGTTCCTTACCCACTCAGTGGGTAATGTTACTCATTTGAAATATATTAATGTTTCAAATGTTACTCATTTGAAATATATTAATAGCTATATGGTAAAGTTTATTTGCTGTACAAGATGATCTGCTCAAGGAGGTGTCACTCCCTGCCCAACTGCACTCAATCCTATTCTGCAATTTTTCTTTCCCTTCTCTACCCACCCCCTCCAGAGAACCAATCTCTTTAGTTTCTGGTTCACTCTTCCTATATTTCTTTTTGAAATATTAGCAATACAGTGTTGTTTCTTATATGTCCTTTTAAAAACACTAGTTCTGATATTGTTCTATCTTTCATATAAATATAGGTTCTTTTCATAGACGATTTGAAAATTTCCTGAAGATTTCATATATTTTTCTTCCAGACTAATATCGGAACTTTAAGTGGCAATGATTCTGTCAGACAATGTCTCATTATTTCAGATCTGATTTTTATTCCCCCTATCTTTACCAAAGTTTTGTTATTATTATTTATCTTCTGAGAGCTTTGTATCCATTTTCTGCATTAGATTTCATTTTCAAAGGCCGTTTATCACTTCTGAGATGGGTCACAAAAAGATTGCTATCATTAAAAACAATTAGAAATACCAGGCATCATTCAGCTTCAGAATTCATCCTTCTTGGAAGGGGGCGGATAGAACATGTGTTTTCTGACCTTGACCAGGTCTAATCTGGTCCTTAACTTCCATGCTGTGCAGCATCTCCAGCTTTACATGCCTATGGGAACAAATTCTCCACAAAGAAAGCAGCAGGCACACTAGACATTTCATTCTTTCTTTAATAAGCCATTTCTTTGCTCTTGAAACAAGTCTGTAAAGATTACAAGTGTGTCTCAGGGGAAAAAAATAAAAGTATAGTAGAACCAAAACTTGAGCAAGTTCACAAAGAATCATAAGGGGGTGGACGAGGTATTAGAATATAAATAGAAAGTACAGTATTAGCTCCAAACAAATGCTTTCAAAGTCTTTGTGTGCACTGACAGCTTCAGATATTTGATGTAAATGAATTTTTCTCTAGAAACAATGGAATCTGTAGCTTGTGGTGGCACTGTTTCTTTTCTAAACCTTGCTTTTCTTTCTTTTATTTTTTTTTGTACCTAAGGTGAAAGCAAAGCTAACTTATGTGTGTATTTGCATCAGAAAGACCCTCCAGCAGCATCCATACTAGTCAGTGATCATTTTTTTCATTATTTTAGGTAGCTGCTTGTTTGCAATTTTCTTTTTTTAAGCCTCCTGAGCTACTCTTCATAAAGCACAAACACAGTCACTGTCACACAGACACACAGATGCACTCAAATGATGACGACAATTGGCATTGCCATTTTCATTAGAAGATAAGGCGTACCTACACTGCCTGCATTTTATGCTGGTTGAAATCCCATCAGTTTGTGAGAGCCTACTCATCTCCATTATAGTACCTCCATTTACCTAGGTGCTTAAGCCAGAAATAAGAGAGCAATTCCTGACACCTCCTCTGTCCACTGAACTCCTGCCCCAAGCAATCTATCGTTAAGTTTTTCAGAATCTCCTCATAAAATATATCTTGAGTCTGTCCTCTCATTATCCCCCTTCTAGTCCAAGCTTCCTCTCTTGCCTGCCTATCCTCCCTCTGCTATAATTTCATTCCCACAATAATCAGAGTGATATCTTGAAATGTAAATAGCACATCATTCTCCTAATTCAATGGTCCTCACCCATCCCCCACTGTCCATGACTTTCTTCTACACTTAGGACAAGACTCCAAAATTCTTTATGAAAACCTATAGAAAGTTGTATGATGTACTCACTTCTTACTCCTCCAGATCCTTCAAATACTTTCCCTCTAACTTTCTGGGTTATAGCCACGCTGCCCTTCCCTTCACTTCCTAGATAAATAGCCTTTTTTTTTTTTTTTTTCATATCTCAGCACCTAGAAAGTTCTTGCTTCTTTCTTTTCATCTAATTCTTAATAATCCTCAAGGACGGTTCCTCAGAGGCTTTACCTAACTCCCAGTCAAATCTCCTTTCCTCATTATTACTTTCTCCTACTACCCTACATTTTTCTTCAGAACAACCAATACAATTTCAAATTATTTATCTGGGTGCTAGGATTTGTGTCTTCTGTTCACTGTATATTACAGACCTGGCATGGTGCCCAACATACGGTAAATGCTCAATAAACATTTGTTGAATAAATTAATATTATGGTAATAATATGCATGGTCTCAGACCATTTACTACATAGTCAGGAAAATTGTAAAAACTGGTGAATTATCTATCATTTTCTCTCAAAGCATCTTGCATATAACTTGGTTTGCAAATGAATGACTACAATTTGTCCTCAATACCATCTCCATGAAGCATCCCCTACTGAAACAGGCCCACCTACTTTTTTCTTCCTGCTTGACACCTTTTGAGAAGGTGGTGGCAATGCCCACCTTGGTAGAGTGATTTGAGGATGTATGGAAACATTGTCAGAATTTCACTTCCACAAGCAATTCCATGAGATCCTCAATTTGGGGGATCATGGTATTAAAAATCCCCTATTGCAAAACTGTTAGGATAAAAAACATGTGAGCCAATATTGGCCACTATTGTCATATCCCAAGAGAAAATGGTCAGCTGGACAGAGACCAAATATTCAAGGGAAGGGTGGACATAATGAGTTAAAGAGTTAGTTGATGAGTTGTGTCCAACTCTTTGTGATCCCATGGATTGTAGCCTGCCAGGCACCTCTGTCCATGGAATTCTCCAGGCAGGAAAACTGGAGTGAGTTGCTATGCCTTTCTCCAGGGAATCTTCCTGACCCAAGGATCGAACCCTGGCCTCCTACATTGCAGGCAGATTCTTACTATCTGAGCCACCAGGGCACCCCCACCCCAGGACTTTTTGATTGGGTGCATTTTGATTGGACTGAAGAATTGCAAATGCCAAGAAACATTATCTTAAGGTGGGTGTATTGAGTAACTTGGGCAGCATTACTTCTCAGAGAATCCTGGGGATGGGTTGCTAGGTGCCTAACAGGAAGCTGGTCATTCAAGGGATGCCGAAAACAGTGGAGGTGGACATTGTTGAGAACGAGAGTTTAGAAGATGCATTAACAACTTTACTGCTCTTTTTAGGTTGGCTTTGCTTGCCAAACTCTGTCCTCACACTGAATATTAAGCATTATTTTTCTTGAGGAGAACAGGCAGGCTAGACCCTAAAGATATAAAACTAGGAAACAGACAATTACAATTCTCTAGGTCACCTGTGCTAAGTGCAAACTTAACCTTTAACATTTTTCTGCTTCAACTCTTATGCCTGAAACTTGGTGCTTCTGTAAAGGCCCCCATTTCCTTGGGTTCCAGACCTGAGATGACCTCACTTGATCTGGGAAAAGACCTTGGTTTCTGATCACAGCCTACTTCCCTGACTGTAACTTCTCCTGATCAAATGCTTTACTATGAGGACTTATTTTCAGCATTGCCCTCCTCTCACTCCCTGGACTCCATGACGACTATTCAGTTTCTCAGTACAACGAATCTGCTGCTGCTCAGTTGCTCAGTCGTGGCCGACTCTTTGTGATCCCATGGACTGTAGCCCACTAGGCTCTTCTATTCATGGGATTCTCCAGGCAAAAATACCGGAGTGGGTTACCATCTCCTACTCCAGGGGATCTCTCCTACCCAGAGATTGAACCCTTGTCTCCGGCACTGGCAGGAGATTCTCTACCACTGCACCGGGAAGTACTTGATCTTCTTAATCACCTTGCCTTAGTAGAGTTTAAAAAGTGCATTCCAAAATACTTTCTCAACTGATCATTATAGCAACTTGTGAAATAGGAATACAGTTTGTAGATGAGGAAACCAAGTCCCTGTTCAAATTAGGCTCATTTGTTCCTTTCTGTTTTCCTGGATACACGGTTGCTAATAGGATACTGATTCTAATAAGGCAGATAATGGCCCCTTGGCCACCTGCCAATTTAAAATGACTCAAAAGGAAAATAGCTAAAATAAGAATGGAATGTTCTAGAACATCTCCAAATCACAAATCTATAATTGTCAAAGCCACAGAAAGCTGGCCTTTTCTGAGGCGGATTTAACAGGGTATCATGGTCATAGAATAAAAGATAGTACACAGTGAGCCCTTAAATGATACTGAGGGATTCCTCTCTTGAGCATTAAAGACTAGGAATATGGATTGAACTAGCATTCTGGTCAAATAAGTCTGGATTCAGTGAGTTATCATCTAAAACCTAGAACTAGTTTCTGATGTTTGCCAGGGCTTTAGACTCAGTCCAGCAAGTGACTCCAGGCCATTTTGACAAACATTACACACTTGATACTCTCCCTGCTTTGGGCTCGGGATATGAAGCATATGTGAAGCCAGCCAACATTCCTCTATCTGCTGGTTTCATTTATAAACGGAGACTGGAGCAAAGATACAGAAAAAGTCCAGTCTAACAGACCCAGAGCACATATGGAACACCTGAAAAATATAATATGTTCTTGATGATTCATCATTGAATCTAAGTTCTCTGTAAGCTTTTAGGCAAACATGGCATTTTCTAAAACCAGTCTCCTCAATTGTCATCTTCACCAACATTCTTCTCAAATTAAACTGTATACACAGGACATGTATACAAAACTTTTTTACATAGTGAAAAATCCATATATCATCATGTTTTTTGATAAAGATTCTCCTTTTTTTTTTCTTTTGAGAATCCTCATTTATTCAATATGTACACATGCATTGAGTCAGTGAGTGAAAGTTGCTCTGTCATATCCAACTCTTGGTGACCCCATGGACTGTAGCCCACCAGGCTCCTCAGTCCATGGAATTCTCCAGGCTAGAATACTAGAGTGGGAAGCTATACCTTCCTCTAGGGGATCTTCACAACCCAGGGATTGAACTCAGGTCTTCCACACTGCAGGCAGATTCCTTACCTTCTGAGCCACCAGGAAAGCCCTATCATATGCAATACCTTCCTTTTAATGTTTGCCTGCAGAGGGTGGGGAGAGACTGATTTTTTATTTTTAGAAACCATGATGGTGGGGTTTCACCGTACTTATACATCCTTTGCATATGAAGAATACTTAATATATCTCAGATTATGATATACTTTTCTTGACATTGCCATCAATTTGATGGTTTGAGGTATGAAGTTCAAATTAACCTAAGTTTTGTGGAGATAATCGAGATTCAGGAAAATTAGGTGCTTTAAAGCACAGTGAGTCAGCAGCAGGGAAAAGAGGAAAATAATTCATTTACTTAGGGCCTGCCACGTGCTATATCTTTCTTATATTATCTTTTGTCCTTACGAAAACCCTGGGAGACAGGAATTATAATTCTTGCTTAACAGACAAGGGAACTGAGGCTCAAAGAGATTAAATGATTTTCCCAAGATCACACAGCTAAGTTCAGAGCTGAATTATAACCAAAATCTGTTTAAGAGTCTGAGTTTCTTCCACTATGCACATGGCTCCCTAGATCTGAACCAGGATTCAACCAAGATCAAGCATTTTCTTCAACCTGTCCTTGGAATGCACAGTCCTTAAAGACAACTCTTGAATATGATGTTCAGTAGAAACCATGCTGTTTCCTATTTTCTTTCATGTGTATTGTCTAACTTTAATCTGGCTTTCCAAGTTACATGTTTCATACTCGTCTCTAGATTTATTACAGAATTTGTATAGAGGGAGGTGTTGGGGGTTGTGATTTCCTTAAGTTACGGATATAAAATCAGAGGTACTTTGCCTTGTAAAGATACACAGAGTAATCTCTTGGAAGGATAGCTTTAGACTCCAGAGCTAACTGTGGTCTCTCCAGTAAGTCTAGAGGGCAGTGGCTATTTGTTCCCTTTCCTTTCTCAAGGTTATTTCTAAAGAACCAATAGCCCCCAGGGAAGAATTTTGGATTCCTGAACAATAAGATTTAGGTAAGGACACAAGGGAGAGCAGTGATCAGAAAGTTGTTTTCCTCATTTAGAATTGGACAGATCTCTCCCTTATTTGACTTGTGAGTATGGCAGAAAGGATGCTCTGTGATGTACAAGCGTAGGTCATAAAAACTGACCCAGCCACTGCCTGCTTCTTATGGAATTCTCACTCCTGGAAACCAGGCTCCATTGGCAAGGGAGTGAAAGCAGTTCACGGAGAGGCCCAAATGGAGAGATCCAAGTGGAGAAGAACTAAGATCCCTACTTAGCTCTGGCTGAGCTCCCAGATGACAGTCAATGTTAACTGTCTGGTTGGGGGAATGAGCCATCTTAAAAGCACATCCTATAGCCTCAGTTGAGACACCTCAGCAGATCTGTGTGGAGAAAGACAAGCTTACTCATAGCACCCTGCCCAACTTGCAGATATATGAGTTAAATAAATGACAGCTTTTACTTTAAGCCACTGGATTTTGGCGTAGTTTGTAGTTGAAACAGAAAGCAAGGCATAGACATCAGAAGTGGGAAATCATTAAAAGTAGCTTAAACATACAAACAGCTTAAAAAGCTAAGGCATAATCAGGCATTACAAATCCCATATCAGTTCAGTTCAGTTCAGTTGCTCATCGTGTCCGACTCTTTGCGACCCCATGAATCGCAGCACACCAGGCCTCCCTGTCCATCACCATCTCCCGGGGTTCACTCAGACTCACGACCATTGAGTCAGTGATGCCATCCAGCCATCTCATCCTCTGTCGTCCCCTTCCCCTCCTGCCCCCAATCCCTCCCAGCATCAGAATCTTTTCCAATGAGTCAACTCTTTGCATGAGGTGGCCAAAGTACTGGAGTTTCAGCTTTAGCATCACTCCTTCCAAAGAAATCCGAGGGCTGATCTCCTTCAGAATGGACTGGTTGGATCTCCCTGCAGTCCAAGGGACTCATAATTAAACATCATTTCCTGCCCTTAAAAATCCAATTTATAACATATGTATTTGGTATGAAATGTGGGCTTCCCAGGTGGCACTAGTGGTAAAGAACTTGCCTGCCAATGCAGGAAACATGAGAGAAGCAGGTTCGAACTCTGGGTCAGGAAGATCCCTTGGAAGAGGACATGGCAACCCACTCCAGTATTCTTGCCTGGAGTCTTCCATGGACAGAGGAGCCTGGTGGGCTATAGTTCATGGGGTCACAAAGTCAGACACGACTGAAACAACTGAGCATGCACACATGACACGGATCAGCTAAGCATGTCTAGCCAGAGTTCATCCTTGTTCATTCCTTTGAAAAGTGCAACCTAGTTTGAATTAGGCCACAGACTGTAAAGAGAAAAAAATTCTGTGTAGACAAAGAAAAGGAAGAAAGCTGATAATACGGCATGAGATTTTCATCAAACATAATAGTAATAAAATTATAAAATGCTATTGTTTTTAAAAATTCAGAGATATTAAAGCAAGTTTTTAAGTATAGCAATGTCATAGATGGGGCCAGAAGAGTTGTCTCTCTCTCTGCCTCTCTCCATTTCCTTCCTCCATCAAAATAAAAAAAAAAAGAAATTGAATATAGAAAATAATGATTTGTTCAAGCAAGACTCCAACTTTAGACTGCTGCTGCTGCTAAGTCGCTTCAGTCGTGTCCGACTCTGTGTGACCCATAGATGGCAGCCCACCAGAGTCCCTCGTCCCTGGAATTCTCCAGGCAAGAACACTGGAGTGGGTTGCCATTTCCTTCTCCAATGTATGAAAGTCAAAAGTGAAAGTGAAGTAGCTCAGTTGTGTCTGACTCTTCGCTACCTCATGGACTGAAGTCGGTTGCCATCGCCTTCTCCTGTACTTATTTCCATAAAGACTAGGAATGAGTGACATAATCATTTGGGTTTTTTAAAATTAAATAATCAGTTACTCTGTTGTTTCTTTTCACAGTTAGGCAATTGTTTCTCTGAAACATTGTTTTATTCTCACCCATTTCTTTTTGCCTTTTCTTAACCAGGTATTTGGAGAAGGCAATGGCACCTCACTCCAGCACTCTTGCCTGGAAAATCCCGTGGACAGGGGAGCCTGGTAGGCTGCAGTCCATGCTAAGGGTCAGACACGACTGAGCGACTTCTCTTTCACTTTTCACTTTAATGCATTGGAGAAGGAACTGGCAACCCACTCCAGTGTTCTTGCCTGGAGAATCCCAGGGACGGGGGACCCTGGTGGGCTGCCATCTATTGGGTCACACAGAGTCGGACACGACTGAAGTGACTTAGCAGCAGCAGCAACCAGGTCTTTCCACTTCTGTTTTTCCAATCTTGGTTTCCCAGACTCCAGTCAATATTCACCATAAAATGCTATAGCTAAAATAATTCTCAAGTCATTCCAGTCATTATGTTGATATTGGCTATTTTTTTATCTTCTTATGAATTATCTCACTGTTCTTCACATTAATTTTAATTATAATAAAATCTATTTAAGGCTTAATATGTCACAGATATTTTAGGTTGTCTTCAAGATTCCCAATTCCTCTCTACATCTCTCTTTTTAGCACCGAAATTTCAGTTCTTTGTTTTGTAACTTAAGTTCTACCCAGTCTCTTTACGTCACTAATGGTTTTTGTTTTACTCTCACCATCAACTATATTACTTTTTTGAGTTCTGCTTTTCTGGGGCTTAGAGATCTCCCAGTAGCCCTCTAGATTTACTATTTCCCTTTCTTCCATCAACTAGCACAATTCTTTCTGTTTGCTTTTCTTCTCTTTATTCTGGCAATTACTGAAGTCATGCAGTAATTTATCTTGTTTGTCTTGTCTCTCCCAGAAAGAATTTAAATTACATATTTCTTCAAGGCAGGTACTGTGTCTATTGTTTTAAATTCTTCTCACTTGTTCTATAATGTGATCAGTGACAAAAGCATGTGACAAAAATTTAACAAAATGGAAAAACAAATGTCTTTATGATTAATCTGTTGAATTTGCAAATGAGCACTACTTTACCTATAAGAAAATAGATTATGGATATTAGAAATGGGTGTGCTGTAAATATATTCATTTTAACACATCTTGTTTCTTATTAACATATTTAAGTGTGGGTTGTTTTGAACTCTTCAATATTATAAGTATATGTAGAAGAAAGGAGTGTATAAAAACACAATATTTTAAAAGGTAGATCAATAACAGATATAGTACTTAATTCTTAACTGTTTAAATGCTAGAATAGTTCCCAATCTCTTTAAAATTGTTCATCAGTAAAATAAAGTACTCAGATTTACATGAATGGATTACATGTTTTGGAAACTAGTAATGAGATACTGCAGAACTGTGAGCTCACGGATTTATAAACTGGTTATTTTTCATCACTTAGAGATGTGGCTCACATAATTATCTTTCCTCACTTTTCACCTTATGTATTCTCATATATTAGTGGGCTTCCCAACAATCTTTCTGTTTCTTCTCATTATGGATAGGTTGCTTCCCAGTGTTGCTGAAAATGGTGTTGAAATGAGGACAAGCATTGTCAGCTGGTGATGTTAATTGCTGCCCACAACCTGAGAAATGAAGTGGATATGGATGCTCAACATGTTTAATGTGGGGCCCCTCCCCCTTCATCTAAATGGATTATAACATGCTTGCTAACGGTCTACACCTGAAATTGGAAAACATGAGTCAAAATACATCCAATGTTTGTTATTTACTGAAAGGGGTATTCTGAGAGCAGACTAAAGAGAAGGTATGTTGAACTACTTGTGAGTTTTCAAATTTCTTGAGTAACTGAGACTGAACTGATTTCTTTTAATATGGCACACAATGAAGCCCAGACTTCAGGGTAGCTTTCTAGGACTAGGTCCCTTTGCTGCAAGGATAGAGAACTGTGTGAGCCTGAAGTTGGGGCTTTTGCTAAATGGTCTTCCACTGTAGCCATGCAAGAAGCTTATCTGGAGGTAGAGGCAAGAGATTTCAAGTTTGTGTAATCTGCCTGGGATGGGGTAGTGCAATATTGGATATGGTATCTGGTGGGGAGCCTGGGTGGAATAGAGTCTGATTAACAATGTGTCTTTATGTTGCATCAAAATTCATGTAGTTAAACTAGTTTTGATGGGCAGCTGAGCATAATCATTTAGAAATACACTGTCTAATAACATGGTAACTACTAGCCAGATATGGCTATTCAACAATGACTTAGTTCAAAGAAAGAAATGCGACATAATAATTTTTATACTCAACGCATATTGAAATAATATTTTAAATATATTAGGTTTATTATTAAAATTAAAAATTTATCTCTTTCTTAATTGTACTTTAGAAGATATGGCTACTAGAAAACAAAATCACCTAGGTACGTCACATTTTATTTTATTGGTCAGTACTGGTTTAGAGATTTCTAAAAAGGCTGACCTGGCTTTGAATCCTGGCTCTGACCCATTGACGTCTAATTTGTCTAAGTCTCAGATTCCTTCTTGTATAAAAGTAGTATTTACCATAATGTTTCATGAGGATGAATTGAGATAATGTTGACAAAGCACTTGGTAAATTATGTGGTATGAGATAAATACCTAATGAATGTCTGTATAGTTAGAGCTATGGTCTTTCCAGTAGTCATGTATGGATGTGAGAGTTGGACTTTGTCATGTTAGTGAAGATCTTGAGAGTCCCTTGGATTGCAAGGAGATCAAACCAGTCAATCCTAAAGGAAATCAACACTGAATGTTCCCTGGAAGGACTGATGCTGAAACTGAAGCTTAATACTTTGGCCACTTGGTGCAAAGAGCCGACTCATTAGGAAAGACCCTGATTCTAGGCAAGATTAAAGGCAGGAGGAGAAAGGGACAATAGGGGAAGAGATGGGTGTATGGCATCACCAATTCAATGGACATGAGTTTGAGCAAACTCCAGGAGATGATGGACAGGGAAGCCTGGTGTGCTGCAGTCCACAAGGTCTCAAAGAGTTGGACATGACTGAGCAACTGAACAACAACTGAAGTTCTGGAAATCTGGATTCTCCATTGAATACTAACTATTAATGTCATTGAAGGAGTCATTTATTCTCTCTGGTTCTCCGTATTCTCATGTATAAAATTATAGGTGTGTGTGAAATATTTCAAATTAATTCATTCAAAACTTTGGTCTGTCACAGTTCCAGGAACGAAGTTCCTCAGCTTGTTGGTAAAGTGTGTTATATACAGGAAGACAAGAATACATGATGAATAAGATGATGTACTAGAAACCTAGTTTTGTCTGATCAGCTCCCTTCCCTGGGGACTTCTTTCTCTGCCATCCCTACAGTTACAGTCAGAGCATCCATGTAAATACGACATGTCTGTCCTGTGGTCACAGTTGACTGGTAGAGGAGTGGGTACTTGTATTGGTGGGTCCTGGGAATTGTATTTGAGACAAAGAGATTCCAAACTGATCTGGCTCATTCTCAAGTGGAAGTGATATCACTTGCAGAATTATCGGCAGTGTCCATTTCTAACTCTGGGCACTGGGAAAGGGAGATGGCCATGCTGTGAGAGCAGCAGAGAATGAAGCAGATGCACAGAGAGCAGCAGGGACAAGAGGAATAGGGAGAGGTCCTCTGGTCTCTCGGTATGCTGTAATCCTGCTTTCAGGCCGTCTCTGAGAATGGGCTGCATCCCTGTCCTCTACTGTGGAAGCCATCTTCCAGATTTGTATAACAAAACAAGATGAAACAAAGCAAAACCCTCTTTGCTGATGTGAGTTCAAAGAGCATCCCTTTATTTACAACCTAATAGATTTTAACTATTTGGGCACTGTTTTTATATCTAAGCTTACGGGAAAACAGTCTCACATGCCAGTCATGTAACATATTGTAAGATGTGCTAAGAGATCACAGGAGAACGAGGGACTGCAAATGGAACTGCAGAAGGCTTTCCCCAAAAGTAACATTTGAATTGGGTCTTGTGAGAATGAAGGGGGCTTCTCCACGTGGGGAAGGAAGAGTGGAAATTGTCAGGCAGAGGATGTGTAGTAAGTACAAAGTAAGAAAGAGTGTTACATTGAAGGAATGACTAGTAAAGACTATTTACTAGATAAAGGGATCGATTGGGACCTTTCAGAATCTAAATTTATTTTTGGTTTTAAATATTCCTTAGGAATATACAAAACAAAATGGTACAGGGACAAGCAATTACCTTGGAGTAAGGAGAACTTGGCTCTTGTCCCAACCCTGACACAGATTAGCTTTGTCACCTTGGGTAATTGGCATCATTTCTTTGGGAAATGGTTTCCTCATTTGGAAAATGAGAATGTGGATTACATTATCTCTGTGGCCGCTTTCAGCTCAAAATCTATGATTATTTAACTTAAATACAAAAACTTTGTCACTGCTGACAAAGCATTTCCATTAGGTTTGACTGGGGGGATGATTTAATTTAGATATGCTTCCTTTTCTGTCAAAATCACTGTCAAAATCAGCAGAATCTGATATATGCTACATCTAAGAAGTCTTGGCCCAAAGACTCATTTCTTAAACTAGGGAATCAAGAAAGCACACTTAAATAAATAGCATCATCCCTGAGCCTAACCTAGTTACAGTTTTTCAACACTTTACTTTCTCCACCTGAGTGATGGGACCAAAGAAATTTATCATATATATAAGTATTGCAAAGATAATGAATGGTGAAGTTCTGGGAAAGAAAAAAATTCTTATTTGAATATGAAAACCAAAAAATATTTCCCATGAGGATATCTTTAAGAATGCTTTTAGAAAAATTTAAACTATTTAAAAATATCACAGAAAATGGTAATAGCAGATTTGCAAAAATAACACGCTTCAAAATTCAATGTATTTCTTTCATATGCATCTTTTCTATTCCCTCCCACCTGTCTTTAAATATCAGAGGAGGGAATTATTCTTTTTCACTACTCACCTATGATGATCTTTTGACAACTTGGTCTTTGAGCTTTTCTCTTTATATCCAAGGACAAGTACTTCATGGGAACCAGTGACACCCAGTGTCATTTACCAGACACATTTGCTATCAGGCATATGTGTCCTCTCTAAGTGGAATAGGTTCCTAGCCAACAGAATGGGGATTCTAGGCATAGGTGAGGTTAATGATAAATAAAATCATTGTAACCAGAAAAATGAGTGGGAAGATGAGTAGAAAAGGTGAGCAGCACATATCTACCATGTACCCTTCTTCATGTTCTCTGTGTTCTTATGAGATATTTTTCAAAACACATATATGCTGAGTTTTTGGTTTTACTATGGGTAAAGTACTATTTTCCAAAATGATCATAACCAAGAAATCAACTATCATAGTACAGTTTATAGTGAAATTGTCTAGTACTCAAATCCCATTCTCACCAGCAATGTCCCTTTTTTAAGGTGACTTAACCACTGCAATTCCTTGAGCCTCAGATAACTAAAATATTAAGTGTACCATGATGTCCTATCTCTACCAGGCCAGATAATTAAGCTGAAAGTGTAAACACTTTGTAGTCTGTCATACTTTACACTTTTTCAAAGCATATTTAGATGTTATTATCTAATATAAATGATTACTTTTATCAAAATTATCTTATCAGACTAATCTCTGGTTACTGTTAGTAACAAAAATGATCTGTGGGTATGACAGCTACAATAATATAGTCACAGTGCATATGGAGTTTTAAGAAAGCACTTGCAGATTTAAGAGTTTCATTTAAGGGATTAAATTTAGATCAAACAAGTATGACAAACTGATAGATGATAAACTTTATACATGTTGTTTCTCATTGATAAAGGAAATTGAAGATGATTCAAGGAAATGGAAAGATGTCATATGTTCTTGGAATGGAAGAATCACATTGCTAAAATGGTCATTCCATCCAAAGCAACCTACAGATTTAATGCAATCTCTATCAAAATATCCATGATATTTTTCACAGAACTAGAACAAATAATCCTAAAACTTATATGGAACCACAGAAGACCCAGAATTGCCAAAGCAATTCTGAGGTAAAAAAAAACAAAGCAGGAAGCATAACATCCCAGACGTCAGACAATACTACAAAGCTACAGTAATCAAAACAGCATGGCACACACACATGCGTGCACACGCGCATGCACACACACACAAACAGATATATAGATCAATGGAACAGAGCAGAGAGCCCGGAAACAGACTCATACACCTACAGTTAATTACTCTTTGACAAAGGAGGCAAGAATATACAATGCAGAAAAGAGAGTCTCTTCAAGTGGTGTTGGGAAAGTTGGACAACCTCAAGTAAATCAGTGAAGACATAACATACCCTCACACTATACACACAAAAAAATTAAAAAATTGCTTAAACACTTAATTGTAAGATAGGAAATCATAAAACTCCTAGAAGGGAACATAGGCAAAACATTATCTGACATAAATCATACCAATTTTTTTTTTAGGTCAGTCTCCCTAGGCAATAGAAATAAAAGCAAAAATAAATAAACTTACCAGCTTTGCACAGCAAAGAAAATCATAAACGCAACCAAAAGACAGTCTATGGACTGTCAAATACTTGCAAATGATGAAATCAACAAGGACTTAATTTCTGAAATATACAAATAGCTCATACAACTCAATACTGAAAAAACAAACAACCTAATCAAAAAATGGGCAGAAGACCTAAATAGACATTTCTCCAAAGAAGACATACAGGCAGCCAAGAGGCACATGAAAAGATGTTCTAAATTGCTAATTAGAGAAATGAAAATCAAAATGACAATGAGATATCACCTCACATTAGTCAGGATGGCCATCATCAAAAAAAATCTACAAACAATAAATCCTGAAAGAGTGAGAAAGAAGGGAACCCTCCTATACTGTTGGTGGGAGTGTAAATTGGAAAACAACATGGAGTTTCCTTAAGAAAGTAAAAAATAGAACTACCATATAATCCTGCATTCCCACTCCTGGGAATATACCCAGAGAAAAACATAGTCCGAAAGGAAACATAGGGCCCACTATACATTGCAGCACTGCTTACAGTAGCCAAGACACAGAAGCCACACAAATGTCCATCAACAGAAGAATGGATAAAGAAGATGTGGTACATATACACAATGGAATATTACTCACCACTAAACAGAAAGAAATAATGCCATTTACAGCATCATGGATGGACCCAGGTATTGTCTTACTAAGTGAGGTAAGTCAGACAAAGGAGAAATATCATATGACATCTCTTATATGCGGAATCCAGAAAGAATGATACAAATGAACTTACTTTCAGAACAGAAACAGACTCACAGACATAGGAATCAAATTATGGTTACCAAAGGGGAAAGGTAGGGGAGGGATAAATTTGAAGTTTGGGATTAGCAGGTACAAACTACTATGTATAAAAGATGGATAACAAGGTCCTTCATATAGATAAGGGGATTATATTTAATATCTTGTAATGGATTATAATGAAAAAGAATCTAAAAAAGAATACATACATATATATAATATATATGAGAAATTAACACATCATTGTAACCAATTATACTTTAATTTTAAAAATGTGGTTTCTACGCGGTATTAAAGTTTGGAAAAATGCAACTTTTTAAAAATGGTTAGTATATAATAGTTAATATTCATTCAGTTCAGTTCAGTTCAGTTGCTCAGTCATGTGTGACTCTTTCTGACCCCATGGACTGCAGCAGGCCTGGCCTCTCTGTTGATCACTAACTCCCGGAGCTTACTCAAACTCATGTCCATTGAGTCAGTGATGCCATCCAACCATCTCATTCCCTGTTTTCCCTCTTCTCCTCCCACCTTCAATCTTTCCCAACATCAGGGTCTTTTTCAATGACTCAGTTCTTTGCATCAGGGGGCCAAAGTATTGGAGTTTCAGTATCAACATCAGTCCTTCCAATGAAGCTCAGGCCTGATCTCCTTTAGGATGGACTGGTTGGATCTCCTTGCAGTCCATGGGACTCTCAAGAGTCTTCTCCAACACCACAGTTCAAAAGCATCAATTCCTTGGCACTCAGCTTTCTTTATAGTCCAACTCTCACATCCACACATGACTACTAGAAAAACCATAGGTTTGACTAGACAGACCTTTGTTGACAAAGTAATGTCTCTGTTTTGAATATGCTATCTAGGTTGGTCATAACTTTCCTTCCAAGGAGTAAGCGTCTTTTAATTTCATGGCTGCGGTCACCATCTGCAGTGATTTTAAAGCCCAAGAAAATAAAGTCAGCCACTGTTTTCACTGTTTCCCCATCTATTTGCCATGAAGTGATGGAACCAGATGCCATAATCTTAGTTTTCTCAATGTTGAGCTTTAAACCAACTTTTTCACTCTCCTCTTTCATTTTCATTAAGAGGTTCTTTAGTTCTTCTTCACTTTTTGCCATAAGGGTGGTGTCATCTGCATATCTGAGGTTATTGATATTTCTCCTGGCAATCTTGATTCCAGCTTGTTCTTCCTCCAGCCCAGCATTTCTCATGATGTACTCTGCATATAAGTTAAATAAGCAGGGTGACAATATACAGCCTTGACGTACTCCTTTTCCTATTTGGAACCATTCTCTTGTTCCATTTCTAGTTCTAACTATTGCTTCCTGACTTGCACACAGATTTCTTAAGAGGCAGGTGAGGTTGTCTGGTATTCCCATCTCTTTCAGAATTTTCCACAGTTTGTTATGATCCATACAATCAAAGGCTTTGGCAGTTAATAAAGCAGAAGTAAATGTTTTTCTGGAATCCTCTTGCTTTTTTGATGATCCAACAGATGTTGGCAATTTGATCTCTGGTTCCTCTACCTCTTCTAAAACCAGCCTGAACATCTGGAAGTTCACGGTTCATGTATTGTTGAAGCCTGCATTGGAGAATTTTGAGCATTACTTTACTAGCATGTATGATGAGTGCAATTGTGCGGTAGTTTGAGCATTCTTGGCATTGCCTTTCTTTGGGATTGGAATGAAAACTGACCTTTTCCAGTCCTCAGGCCACTGCTGATTTTTCCAAATTTGCTGGCATATTGAGTGCAGCACTTTCACAGCATCATCTTTCAGGATTTGAAATAGCTCAACTCGAATTCCATCACCTCCACTAGCTTTGTCCGTAGTGATGCTTCCTAAGGCTCACTTGACCTCACACTCCAGGATGTCTGGCTCTAGATGAGTGATCACACCATCATGATCATCTGGGTCATGAAGATCTTTGTTGTACAGTTCTTCTGTATATTCTTGCCACCTCTTCTTAATATCTCTTCTGTTGGGTCCATACCATTTCTGTCCTTTATTGAGCCCATCTTTGCATGAAGTGTTCCCTTGGTATCTCTAATTTTCTTGAAGAGATCTCTAGTCTTTTCTATTCTATTGTTTTCCTCTATTTCTTTTACTGATCACTGAGGAAGGCTTTCTTATCTCTCCTTGCTATCCTTTAGAACTCTGCATTCAAATGGGTATATCGTTCTTTTTCTCCTTTGATTTCATTTCTCTTCTTTTTACAGCTATTTGTAAGGCCTCCTCAGACAGCCGTTTGGCTTTTTTGCATTTCTTTTTCTTGGGGATGGTCTTGATCCCTGTCTCCTGGACAATGTAGTCATGAACCTCAGTCCATAGTTCATCAGGCACTCTATCAGATCTAGTCCCTTAAGTCTATTTCTCACTTCCACTGTATAATTGTAAGGGATTTGATTTAGGTCATACCTGAATGGTCTAGTGGTTTTCCCTACTTTCTTCAATTTAAGTCTGAATTTGGCAATAAAGAGTTCATGATCTGAGCCACAGTCACCTCCTGGTCTTGTTTTTGCTGACTGTATAGAGCTTCTCCATCTTTGGCTGCAAAGAATATAATCAATCTGATTTCATTGTTGACCATCTGGTGATGTCCATGTGTAGAGTCTTCTCTTGTGTTGTTGGAAGAGGGTGTTTGCTATGATCAGTGAGTTCTCTTGGCAAAACTCTATTAGCTTTGCCTTGCTTCATTCTGTACTCCAATGCCAAATTTGCCTATTACTCCAGGTGTTTCTTGAGTTCCTACTTTTGTATTCTAGTCCCCTATAATGAAAAGAGGAACTAAAAAGCCTCTTGATGAAAGTGAAAGAGGAAAGAGAAAAAGTTGGCTTAAAGCTTAACATTCAGAAAACGAAGAAAATGGCATCTGGTCCCATCACTTCATGGCAAATAGATGGGGAAACAGTGGAAGCAGTGTCAGACTTTATTTTTTGGGGCTCCAAGATCACTGCAGATGGTGACTGCAGCCATGAAATTAAAAGGCGCTTACTCCTTGGAAGAAAAGTTATGACCAACCTAGATAGCATATTCAAAAGCAGAGACATTACTTTGCCGACTAAGGTCCATCTAGTCAAGGCTATGGTTTTTCCAGTGGTCATGTATGGATGTGAGAGTTGGACTGTGAAGAAGGCTGAGTGCAGAAGAATTGATGATTTTGAACTGTGATGTTGGAGAAGACTCTTGAGAGTCCCTTGGACTGCAAGGAGATCCAACCAGTCCATTCTGAAGGAGATCAGCCCTCGGATTTCTTTGGAAGGAATGATGCTAAAGCTGAAGCTCCAGTAGTTTGGCCACCTCATGCGAAGAGTTGACTCATTGGAAAAGACTCTGATGCTGGGAGGGATTGGGGGCAGGAGGAGAAGGGAACGACAGAGGATGAGATGGCTGGATGGCATCACGGACTCCTTGGATGTGAGTCTGAGTGAATTCCGGGAGATGGTGATGGACAGGGAGGCCTGGCGTGCTGCAATTTATGGGGTCACAGAGTCGGACATGACTGAGTGACTGAACTGAACTGAATGAAAAGGACACCTTTTTTTTTGAGGTGTTAGTCATAAAAGGTAACAAATCTAAAAATGTTAGATGTGTATTTCTTTATCCAAGAAAACTTCTTTTATACATACATTTATGCTATGATAAAATCATTAGATAAAGACTGTTGTGTGTACCTGTGCTTACTTGGAACAAACAGCACTGCCCTATCTATATGAAAGTTTTAGAAATTTGCTCTATGTGGTTTTACCTTTTTTTAATTTTTAGGAGTGAACTACTAATGTTATAAACTTGGAAAGCTTTCTAGGATAATGGTAAATGTTACAACTCTATGATTAGAAAAGAAGGAAACCTATCATGTACCATATACTGCACTACACATTGTCACATACATTAGTTCATTAAGCTCAGACTGTTTAAGTTGCCAAGCTATTACCTACTCCATAAGTGATGGGATCACACTTTTGAATCCAAATCCAGTTGACTTTCCTTATATTTGAGAAGGTAAGACAATTCATATTCTTACTACAAGGACCCCTGTGAATTCAGTATCCATAGCGATTCTACTATTTCATAGCAAAACTTAAAAACACTTGCCTTTTAATGTTGAGGATACACAAGTTTATGAAATTTCTATAACCCTGCTCCCCCACTTCCCACTGTTTCAAATTCTCTACCCAAGACAAGCAGGGTTCTCAAAACCTGGGACAGGATCTAAATCTATGCTCATTATCCATTTCATGCAGACAAATTGAAGCATAAACTGCAGAACAAGGACAGTGAATAAATTCAGTATAAAGGGAATTTATAAAAAAAAAAAAAAGCCCCAAAGCTTCAACAGTGTTTAGCTACTTGAGATATTACAATCTCCCTGTAGAAAAAGCAGCTGAGTGATCAGCTCTTAAGAAAACCATAGATGGGATTCCTTTGTTGGTAGAAGATTGGTTTAATGGCATCTAAGACTTTTGCTAACTCACTGAATCAGGGAAAGAGACTAAGCACTGAGAGGGATAATAACACTTTCCAGTCTTGAGCTTCCTCACCCACCGTTGTCTTCACCAGTCATCCTCTTGGTTAGCCAAAGCACTGCACTTAAAACTAGAGAGTTCTGCACAACACAGGTCACTTCTGACCCTTCCTTATATCACAAACAAAATCCGAGGTCAACAAACTTTAGTCACAGCAATTATGATGCTTCAGGCATTGAGATAAATTCTGAGTGAAGTCTTAAAAACAATCAGCCTTCCAGGGTTCATAATTTGATGAGTCAGACAGACATAAATAACCAATGGAAAAGTGGGAAGGTACTAAAAATTAATTCTCATACTATCTCTATAGAACTTCCAAACTCCAGGAGGGTGAGTAGTGTTAGGCCTCAGTTCTTTTCTCTGTGAAATGGGCATGGTGATGATGATTTCCTTTGCAGAATTATTGTGTTGTATAAATACATTCACCTTATTCAATAAAAAACTCATTTTCTGTTGTCTTCATCAAGAAGAAATAATTTAGTCTTGGGTAAAAAATGAAAGAGAAAGAAACCTATTAAATAAAGTTTTATAAATAACCATTCAAGTTTCTCGAATAATTTTGTATTATCCAATTCAAAGTTCTTATCAATTATTTCAGAAGTGTAAGTATTTTCATCAACACTTTCTTTGCACAGAACCAGAAAAGTCAAAAGACCAAAAGGCCATTCAGCTAACACCTGTCCAAACTAGGCTCGCTTGGATTCTCACCCCTGCCCGAGAATTCATGTCTAGTTTCCTGTCTTAGAGAACTGGGTTGGGCTTGTTTTTTTGCCAGATTCTAAGTGGAAAAATCAGTATGGACTCAAATGTTTACATGGGTAGTTTTTGTGTCCTCTTAGCTTCTTTTTATTTTTTTTTTCAACTGGTCAAGAGTTTTATTTATTTTTTAAAATTAATTCTTATTTTTTAGTTTGTTTTGCTTTACAATACTGTATTTGTTTTGCTATACATCGACATGAATCAGCCACGAGTGTACATGAACTCCCAATCCCGACACCCACCTCCCCCCTCCCGCCCCACACCATCTCTTTGGATTATCCCCGTGCATCAGTCCCAAAGGGAGAGGGTGGGATGATTTGGGAGAGTGGCAATGTAACATGTATGATAGCCTAAGTGAAACGAATCGCTGGTCTAGGTTCGACGTGGGATGAAGGATGCTTGGGTCTTAGCTTCTTTTTAAAATAGGTTTTCATTCATGTGACCTATTGACAGATGAGTGAATGTGATACATCTAGAAAATAATTATTAAGTACTCCTGTATTTAAGCACATCTCTGTAGATTTTTGTTAGTGAAAGTGCAATCATCTACCTCCCAGCAAAATCAGAGAAAAAGATTAATTTAATCCTATATTATATATATGATTCTCTTTGAGGTTATCTAGATTTATTCCCACCAATATAAATGTATTCATATCAATTACTATATATTTATAAATTATATTACTTATAAGTATGTAAGTTCAGATGGAAAATTTTCTAACTATGCCAAAAAACAAAACTTTTCTTAGTCTTTGCAGGTTGAAGTCAATGAAAGAGTAATTTGAAATCTAAATCATGACATCTCTAGACAATATAATATAATGCGTAAGTATAGATATAATATGTCCTACCTTCCTCCCTTATTTTGATTGGTTTGTTCTGAATGAGGTTGCTGGTTCCTGAGTCTAAGTGGAAAATTTCTTATTCTGGTTCCATCTTCCTTGAGCAGCTGTAAACATTCTCCCTGTTATAGAAAAATACACATAAGATGACATTAATATCAGTGATACACTCCTAATAAGCAAATTCCCTAAAGGTTAGCTGAAACTCCATCCTTCTTTTCTCATTTTCAAGAAAGTATATCTGCATGAAACAGATTTATATTTTTAAAGTAACAACTCTCTCTCCAGCAGCTCTAGCATTTTCAAGCATTAGTGTATCAGGTATTCTCAATGATTCACTTCATAAGTGATTAGCGATATCAAAGCATCAAGACAGCACTAGTTGGGATCCCTCCTATCTCAGAAAGAGAGAAAGTGGATCTGCCTGAGGGGCAATGAATTATCCACTGAGGTGAAAACGTCACCTTCTAATGGTCAACTCTATCAGGAACACCTGTATTATCTGGCAATGCCAGATAATGGAAAAATGGAGGGACACTTGCTAATCTGTTATTTCTTTGTGTGCATGACGCTGGAGCCGATTATACAGAGTGAAGTAAGCCAGAAAGAAAAACATCAATACAGTATACTTACACATATATATGGAATTTAGAATGATGGTAATGATAAACCTGTACGCAAGACAGCAAAAGAGACACAGATGTATAGAATGGCCTTTTGGACTCTGTGGGAGAGGGAGAGGGTGGGATGGGTTGGCAGTGTGGCAATGTAACATGTGTGATATCATAAGCGAAACGAATTGCCAGTCCAGGTTTGATGCAGGATGCAGGATGCTAGGGACTGATGCACGGGGATAATCCAGAGAGAGGGTGTGGGGCGGGAGGGTGGAGGTGGGGGTCAGGATTGGGAGTTCATGTACACTCATGGCTAATTCATGTCAATGTGTAACAAAACGAATACAGTATTGTAAAGCAAAACAAACTAAAAAATAAAAATTAATTTGGGAGGTGGGGGTCGGGATTGGGAGTTCATGTACACTCATGGATAATTCATGTCAATGTGTAACAAAACGAATACACTATTGTAAAGCAAAACAAACTAAAAAATAAAAATTAATTAAAAAAAAATAAAATAAAATATTTTAGGTGTAGATCAAGGTTCAGAACTTTTTAAGCATACATTTATATTAATTAATCTGAATAATGTATATGGGAGTATAATGACAAATATAATCATTTTATTTCCTTTTGATTCATGGAATCTTGAGTTCCTGGGAATGTTTTAGATTAAACTACAGCACACTTGTGTTTAGTTAGTGGGACAGTCTTTTCATCATGTAGGCAGAGTAGGGGTTCCACTTAGCCACCTTCCAGCAGGGTAACCCTAGTAGGTTGGTTTTCCTCCCAGTGTCTGTTTTCTTATCAGAATAATGAAAGAGTGTTTTGAGCACTGAATGAGATAATGTGTATGAAATGCTTCCCAAAGTCCTGGCACACAGTATGCACTTAATAATAACAACAATAATAATGATTATTATAAAATTCTATTAACTCATACCAGGATTAATCACAAAGTTGATCAAACAATGATTTTAGTTTTTGCCCTATTTTGTTCCCCACAAATGGTAAAAAGTTCAAAGTGCAGGGTAGAGCAGGAGTCTATGCCTCACGCTTGACAAAAGTGATTGTCATGTGAACTCCAAAAGAAATTCCAACAGATATTTACCCAAAAGCACACTAGCCTTTCTGGGTCACACCTGAGCAAGTCACAGGCTTACAAAATTCCCATTTCCTATACTACTACTGCTGGATGAAGCACAAGTTGGAATCAATATCACCAGGAGAAATATCAATAACCTCAGATATGCAGATGACACTACCTTTTTATGGCAGAAAGTGAAGAAGAACTGAAGAGCCTCTTGATGAAGGTGAAAGAGGAGAGTGAAAAAGTTGGCTGAACATTCAGAAAACTAAGATCATGGCATCCAGTCCCATCACTTCATGGCAAATAAATGGGGAAAAAACAGAAACATTGAGACACTATTTTGTTGGACTCCAAAATCACTGCAAATGGTGAGTGCAGCCATGAAATGAAAAGACACTTGCTCCTTGGAAGAAAAGCTATGACCAACCTAGACAGCATATTGAAAAGCAGAGACATTACTTTGTCAGCAAAGGTCCGTCTATTCAAACCTATGGTTTTTCTAGTAGTCATGTATGCATGTGAGAGTTGGACTATAAAGAAAGCTGAGTGCCGAAGAATTGTGCTTTTGAACTGTGGTGTTGGAGAAGACTCTTGCGAGTCCCTTGGACTGCAAGGAGATCCAACCAGTCCATCCTAAAGGAAATCAATCCTGAATACTCATTAGAAGGACTGATGTTGAAGCTGAAAATCCAATACTTTGGCCACCAGATGCAAAGAACTAACTCACTGGAAAATACCCTGATTCTAGGAAAGGCTGAAGGTGGGAGGAGAAGGGGGTGACTAGGATGAGACGGTTGGATGGCATCACTGACATGATGGACATGAGTTTTTAAGCTCCAGGAGTTGGTGATAGACAGGAAGCCTGGCGTGCTGCAGTCCATGGGGTCACGAAGAGTTGGACACAACTGAACTGAACTGATAATACTACTTGCAATATTGATTGGTTTTACTAGCTTAACCTTTTTGAGTCTGTTACTCTTTCATAAATGCTGTTAGTGTTTGGTGTACTAGATGTTAAATGGATAGTACAGTATATTGATTCTGAATCTAATTTTGGTTTCCAGGGTATTGAAGAAAACTGAATCTGGCATTTAGAACCTTCCAATATTGAATGAGAATCCTCAAAAATATTTTTGCCTGAAAAAAGACATTATAAGCACATTTAAAGAGTCCCTAGTAAAAATTAAGTCCATGCAATTTTTTTTGTTATTGAAGATATCATTAGGCAGCATTCAAGAACTAAATTTATTCTGATAATCATTATAATGATGAAAAAATTCCTTGCTCCAATAATTGATTTATGCTTCATTTAAATGTACAGAGTAGTTCCAATATAATTTCTTATTAACTCTAATGATGAATTTTAAAGTAGCATGACTCTGAAATAAAGATGAAAATTCTCCATACAACTTATTGCATTTAAATGGATTTAATATTTAATATTTAAAAAATCATTTGATGTCAATAGCCATCATGAATCACTGTAGATATACTAAGATGTAATTAAATGCTTTTCTTCTTTTAAAATGCATCTACTTGTTTCATAATAAATTCTTTTTGTACTCTTTTTTCTTTTAAGCTGTATTAGTTTTGAAATTATTTTAAATTGTGAGATATCATCAACTCTAAAGTGTAGCAAATTTCTAAAAAAATTTTAAGCAAATTCAAAGTAACAATTATTGCTTAGTATTTGCCTTTATCTTACAATTTTTTAAACCATTTTGATAAAAACTCAGATTTCTAAGACAGGAAAAACAAAACTTAAGGAAGGGACCAGATCCTATAACTTATAAACCTTTCACGAGATAAGATTGTGCACACAAAGAAACCACTCTCTGACCTTGATACCTGGAATTTGTTGGTATGACAGTGTGTCATAAACTGGGAGGAGAGACAGGGTTAACATAGTTCCTGCTGAGAAGACCTAGAAATCCGGCACCCACGAGTTCAGTAGCGAGAGCCGCTGCCAGGGGATCTGGAGTTTCTGGGTCTGCCCGTGGCACTGTGACGATGTGAGGTCATGTACAGTCACTTTCTGTGTGAGCCCCACCAGAAGACGGGCAGTGTGGACCACTAGAAATTTCTCTTTGGTCCTTAAGAATGTAACTGAGAATGAGACCTCTCCCTCTCTCTCTCACACATACATACCCAAAATCAACTAATAAAAGAAATTAGAATCCTGGAACAATCCCTAATCCATACTTCATAAAGAAAAAAATGTCTTTTGAGTATAATGTAAGATTTCAAGAAAGCAGCATGTTGGCTTGAATTCAGGAAGTCCTGAAGCAGTCAGGATTTGGCTCTGTATACTTAGTATGTAGCAAGAAAAGAGTCCTGAAAAAGAAGCCAAAAAGACCTAGTTTAGTTTGTTACTCACTTGACAGGAAGTAACTTTTTAAGACCTCATCTGCTCTCTTCTTTGTTGTATCAGGACAGTGCAAATTTTTTGACAGATTCTTGGGGTTCATAGAATGGTCGTATAAGTTAATGCTGGTCAAAGTTAGGATGACTATATCATTTTGTCCTCTACAGCAGGACACTTTTGAGGCTGAAGGAGGGAGGTACCGATAATAATACTGAGACAATATGCACAAACCAGGACTATGGGCAAACAGGTACCTCTGTTCATTCTACATGAACTTTTAGAACTAGAAACCATTTTGTTCACCTGTAAGAGGTATTCATGGTAGTGGTGATAGTATCTGAAGCCTAGCTTCCAAACCTAATTTGACAAGGTACAATGAGCTTTTCTGTGACATTATGGGAAGGAAATGCAGCCTGCACAACCCGTGAAGTTTGCAAAGGTTTACAGTGAAGTACATGTTTTGACATGTAATCGGTATTTCTGGAAAAGAATTTCCTAACTAGGATTTTTTAAAAATTGAACTAGCTTTATTTCAAAGCCTTTTAGAATATTTTTAGATTAATCTATACTGTTTTAAAGCAATAATCAAAGTTCCTTTATCAATTTTCCCCTTCTTAAAGGAAACAGCCTTTCAAATAATGTAATCAGAAATGATAGATGAGGAAATCTTTGTATTTTCCCTGTTTATAGAGCTCATTAAAAAGTTGTAGCTATTCTTCAAGGTTATTATCATTGTTACTATTAATTTTGGCTAAGAAAATGAGTCTATTGAGTTGAATGATCTTGATATTTACTTAGAGAAAATAATTTTTTCATTACCAAATTATTTTTCTTCTGTCTATTGTACTTGGAGAAGAGAGAATAAGGAGGATAAAAATATTGCATTTTATCAATTGTTTGATATAATTCTACAGACAAAAGACATTCTTGATTAAGTTTGTATTATTTAATCAATATTGTGCAGTGTGAAAAAAATTCAGGTCCACAACAGTAAAGTTGTTTTTTTTCCCCCAACAAAGCTATTATAAAAGAAATTTGTTTTTATAACATTTTGGTATTAAGCTAGTTGTTAGAATAAGTGCTATCAGGAAATTTTACTAAAAAATGGGCTAACTGGGTATAAGACCTTTATTCCTAGGAATCCAGAGGTGGCTTAAATTTAAGACTACCTCATTGGACATAAGAATTATACTTGTTTCTTATCACCTACAGTAGGATGGTAACAACAAAAATAATTGCCTTACTGAATAAAGACTGCTGCGCTAAGTCGCTTCAGTCCTGTCCAACCCTGTGCAACCCCATAGACGACAGCCCACTAGGCTCCTCTGTCCCACTAGGATTCTCCAGGCAAAAATACTGGAGTGAGTTGCCATCTCCTTCTCCAATGGAATAAAGACTAATAAGAACAAATTATATTACCAAACAGAAGCAATGACATACATTTTCTTGATCCAAAACTGCATAAATTTAACAACAGTTTTGGAATTAAAAACTTCTTTTTACTAAAAAAATTAAACCATCTGAAATATACAATGAGAACACTAAGTTTAAAATTGAAGAAACTCTGTCAATTCCCAAGACTCAATTTTTCTTTTGATGCATGTATAATAATGTATCCTAAGTCATATCTAAAAACAAGACTAGAGGTTGTCATGTGAATCATGCTAGTCAATTCAGAAAAAGGCAATGTTTCCTTAACACTTGAAATTGGATTGGAAATTCCACACTTCTTTAAAAAGGGGCTGGTTACAGTGAAGGGGGCAGTGGAGGATGAGACCCTTAGATAGCATGCCTGTCTGACTCATTGGGCATTAATTTGAGCAAACTGTGGGAGACAGTGAAGGAGAGGGGAGCCTGGCATGCTGCAGTACATGGGGTCACAAAGAGCTGGACACAACTTAGCACCTGAAAAACAACAACAGCAATATAGTGAACCCTACACTTATAAATTTCACCATGTTGTAAACAGGAACACTGGGTACCTACAAAATGATGTATACTTTTTGAAACTTGTTCTCCAAAATAAGACACATACTGTATAACTGAAGGACCTACCATCTCATATTGTTTGTGAAAGAAGAAGGAACCATGTGCATATTAAAATGTGTTTAAATAAAAAAGGATATAGAGTATAGCTTTGTGACTTTAGAAACTCAAGATTTTGTTCACATCAAAGATACTCATAATGAAAATGGATTGGTTTTCCCCCTAACTTTAGCTTCATCATGCCATCAATTCATACAATTAATTTACATAGTTTTTCACATAATTACAAATTTTGATCACAAACACAATATACTTATGTTTCATTCACAGATTGTACTTTTTATATGTTCTGCTCTTAATTTTGAAAGCAAGGAGGTTCAGCATCCCATAGTCTGAATACTAGTAACACTAAAATTATATTAATTTTGCTTTTTATATGTAACCCTTTATTTAAATAAAATCTGGAACTTGTGAGGAAAAAATGCAAATCATTCAACAGCTACAAATACAAATCACAGTCTTATCCACATCACATTACATAACAGCTGGCATTAACTGAGTATTGATTGATTGCTGGGTACTGTGCTCAGGGGTTTCTTAGTGATGATCAGTTGAGTCTCAGCCAATCCTACAGGGGTGATACAACTATCATTCTCTTTTACCAAATGAAGAAACTAAGACTCATTTGCTCAAAAGTCTATGTGTATTAAATGTTTGAGCTTGTATTAGAACCAAAGCAGGCTGAGCATTTGGGCGCAGCAGAAGCCTTCTAACAGAAATTCTGTCACGGTCAGTAATAGGTCAGTTAAGAGAAGAATCATAAACAAACAAACAGATAAACAAAAACATACATGTGTGCTTGTGCTCAATTGCTCAGTTGTGTCCAACTCTTGCAACCCCATAGACTGTAGCCTTCCAGGCTTCTCTTTCCATGGGATTGTCCAGGCAAGAATAGTGGAATGGGTTGCCATTTACTTCTCCAGGGGATCCTTTTAATCCAGGAATCAAACCCAGGTCTCCTGAATCGCAGGCACATTCTTTACTGGCTGAGCTACAAGGGATAAGCATAAGATATAATTTTTTTTTTTAATTTTATTTTTACTTTATTTTACTTTACATTATGGTATTGGTTTTGCCATACATTGACATGAACCTGTCTCGGGTGTACATGAGCTCCCAATCCTGAAATCGCTCCCCCCGCCCCATCCTCCCACCCCATATCAACTCTCTGGATCATCCTTGCCAAAGAATTGATGCTTTTGAACTGTGGTGTTGGACAAGACTCTTGAGAGTCCCTTAGACTGAAAGGAGATCCAACCAGTCCATCCTAAAGGAGATCAGTCCTAGGTGTTCACTGGAAGGCCTGATGCTGAAACTGAAACTCCAATCCTTTGGCCACCTGATGCGAAGAGCTGACTCATTTGAAAAGCAGCATTCCCTGATGCTGGGAATGACTGAAGGCAGGAGGAGAAGGGGATAACAGAGGATGAGATGGTTGGATGGCATCACTGACTCAGTGGACATGAGTTTGAGTAAATTCTGGGAGCTGGTGATGGACAGGGAGGCCTGGCGTGCTGCAGTCCATGGGGTTGCAAAGAGTTGGACACAACTGAGTGACTGAACTGAACTGAGAGCTGCTTAAAATTCGAAACTGATCTTTAAGGTTTTTGTTTTGTATTAGTGAACGTTTCCCCAGTTCACAGAGTTGAGATTTAATAGTAGCTGGGAGAAGTTAAATTAAGCTGATTTCTTATAAACTGCCTCACCTTGAAGGGTAAGAATCACTTGTAGTGAATAACTTTTCATCCTTAGTTATTCCCTGAGGAAACATTTTTGTTTCACCTACCAAATATTCTGTCCAATTTTTCTAGCTTTCTTCAGAGTATTCATCACTGTTTCACATGACAGCTGTTACTATTTCCCAGTATTATTTGAGCAGATGACTAGCATTTTGCTTCTCTGTTGGCGGTGGTGCTTTAATCACTGTCGTGTCCGACTCTTGCGACCCCATGGACTGAGGAGCCTCCAGGCTCCTCAGTCCATGGGATTTTCCAGGCAAGAATACTGGAATGAGTTGCCATTTCCTTCTTCATTTGGCTCTTCTTCCTCCCCATAATTAAAGCTTTGAGTGGTAATATCACTACTTGAAGATTTCTGATAATCTTAGTAAAATGAATCTATGTTAAACCCAAACAAAGTCTGTTTTCCCGATTTATTCTTTGAATGCCTTTTCAAATCTCTTCAGGTGCTGTCCATTGTTTATGCAAAAGGATGACATTTCAATGGTAGGCTTCTTATGAAATTAAAGACTTTTCCTTAGGGATAACTTCCCTTATGCTGTGGTTAGATGTCTCAATAAAGGTGGCTTTATTTCACATCTTAAAAAAAAATCAGGTTTTCCAGTAGTAGTAAGAAATAAATGAATTTTATCTAGTAGTACCAGAACACAAATACATTTTAAAAAACATGAAACTGTGAATTCCTCCACTGATATGCCAGAAACACATACTAAGTAGAAATAAATTTTATAAAATCTATGCTTCCCTTTAAAGTTCTACATAACTAGTTTATTTTATTCTTGAAATATCCTTTATTCATAGAACCCTGACGGGAATGCTAGGTATTCACCAGTTACTACTTTATATTTAAGATTAGGGAAAAAAAAAACAAGTTTGTGTTTAATCAAAATGAATTATTATTCTGAATATAACAATTTCAATATTGTTGCTGAATATAAAAAATCCAATAATTTCAATATTAATTATGCTTGCAGAATGTTACCTGGGAGATACTTTCCAATATTTTAGCTAACAATGCTTTCTACTGATATTTAATTGATATTCATGAAATATCTATGTCATTCATAAGTAAGACAGAATACTGAAATATGTATTCATTTCAGTTCAGTTCAGTTCAGTCGCTCAGTCGTGTCCGACTCTTTGCGACCCCATGAATCGCAGCACACCAGGCCTCCCTGTCCATCACCAACTCCCGGAGTTCACTCAGACTCACGTCCATCGAGTCCGTGATGCCATCCAGCCATTTCATCCTCGGTTGTGCCCTTTTCCTCCTGCCCCCAATCCCTCCCAGCATCAAAGTCTTTTCCAATGAGTCAACTCTTCACATGAGGTGGCCAAAGTACTGGAGTTTCAGCTTTAGTATCATTCCTTTCAAAGAAATCCCAGGGTTGATCTCCTTCAGAATGGACTGGTTGGATCTCCTTGCAGTCCAAGGGACTCTCAAGAGTCTTCTCCA
>SJXQ01003692.1:0-47060 GCA_006408695.1 Aepyceros melampus | reverse complement strand
TTGTTTTTGTATCCATTCAGCCAGTCTTTGCCTTTTGGTTGGGACATTCAATCCATTTACCTTTAAGGTAATTATTGATAAGTATGATCCCGTTGCCATTTACTTTACTGTTTTGGGTTTGGGTTTATACTTCCTTTTTATGTTTTCTGTCTAGAGAATATCCTTTAGCATTTGTTGGAGAGCTGGTTTGGTGGTGCTGAATTCTCTCAGCTTTTGCTTGTCTGTAAAGCTTTTGATTTCCCCTTCATATTTGAATGAGATCCTTGCTGGGTACAGTAATCTGGGCTGTAGGTTATTTTCTTTCATCACTTTAAGTATGTTTTGCCATTCCCTCCTGGCCTGAAGAGTTTCTATTGAAAGATCTGCAGTTATCCTTATGGGAATCCCCCGGTGTGTTATTTGTTGTTTTTCCCTTGCTGCTTTTAATATTCATTCTTTGTGTTTGGTCTTTGCTAATTTGATTAATATGTGTCTTGGGGTGTTTCGCCTTGGGTTTATCCTATTCGGAACTCTCTGGGTTTCTTGGATTTGGGTGATTATTTCCTTCCCCATTTTAGGGAAATTTTCAACGCTTATCTCCTCAAGTATTTTTTCATGGTCTTTCTTTTGGTCTTCTTCTTCTGGGACTCCTATAATTCAAATGTTGGAGTGTTTCACATTGTCCTGGAGGTCTCTGAGCTTGTCCTCATTTCTTTTAATTTGTTTTTCTTTTTTCCTTTCTGATTCATTTATTTCTACCATTCTACCTTCTATTTCACTAATCCTTTCTTCTGCCTCCGTTATTCTACTGTTTGTTGCCTCCAGAGTGTTTCTGATCTCATTTATTGCATTATTCATTATATATTGACTCTTTTTTATTTCTTCTAGGTCTTTGTTAAACCTTTCTTGCATCTTCTCAATCCTTGTCTCCAGGCTATTTATCTGTGATTCCATTTTGATTTCAAGATTTGGATCATTTTCACTATCAATATTATGAATTCTTTCTCAGGTAGATTCCCTATCTCTTCCTCTTTTGTTTGGTTTTGTGGGCATTTCTCCTGTTCCTTTGCCTGCTGAGTATTCCTCTGTCTCTTCATCTTGGTTATATTGCTGCGTTTGGTGTGGCCTTTCTATATTCTGGGAATTTGTGAAGTTCTCTTTATTATGGAGTTTCCTCACTGTAGGCGGGGTTGTATCAGTGGCTTGTCACGGTTTTTTGGTTAGGGAGGCTTGTGTTGGAGTTCTGGTCAGTGGAGCTGGATTCCTTCTCTCTGGAGTGCAATGGAGTGACCAGCAATGGGTTATGAGACATCAATGGTGTTGGAGTAACTTTGAGCTGCCTGTATATTGAAACTCAGGGGTGTGTTCCTGTGTTGCTGGAGAATTTGCATGGTATGTCTTACTTTGGAACTTGTTGGCCCTTGGGTGGTGCTTGGTTTCAGTGTAGGTATGGAGGCATTTGATGAGCTTCTATCGATTAATGTTTCCTAGATTCAGGAGTTCTCTGATGTTCTCAGGATTTGGACTTGAGTCTCCTGCTTCTGGTTTTCAGTTTTATTTTTACAGTAGCCTCAAGACTTCTCCATCTATACAGCACTGATGATAAAACATCTAGTTTAAAGATGAAAAGTTTCTCCACATTGAGGGACACCCAGAGAGGATCACTTAGTAACATGGAGAAGAGAAGAGGGAGAGGGTAGTTAGAGGTGACTGGAATGAGATGAGGTGGGTTCAAAAGAGGAGAGAACAAGCTAGTCAGTAGTCACTTCCTTATGTGCATTCCTCAGTCTGGGCCACTCAGAGGTGTTCACGGAGTTATAAGGGAAAGAGGAGAGGGAGGAAGTAGACAGAGGTGGCCAGGAGGATAAAAGAGGGAAATGAAAAGAAGAGAGACAGATCTAGCCAATAACCAGTTCCCTAAGTGTTCTCCACCATCTGGAACACACAGAGATTCACAGAGTTGGGTAGAGAAGAGAAGGGGGAGGGAAGGACAGAGGCCACCTGGTGGAGAAAAAGGAGAGTCCAAAGGAGAAGAGAGTGGTCAAGCCAGTAATCTCGCTGTCAGGTAAAACTGAGTACTGAAGATTGGGTTTTTAAATGTACAAAATTGACAACAAATACCAAAGACCAAAGATTAAAAATCTAGAGTAGAGGTTGGATTTTCAAAAATACAATGTCAAAGAAAAGAAGAAGGAGAAGAAAGAGAAAAAGAAAAAAACTAAGCCACAAGAATTATTAAAAAACAACAACCACCACAAAATGAGTATATACGGCATTTGCTTTAAAAATAGGTTTTTTTTTTTGAAAGATAATAGTAGGCTATAAAAATAAAAATTAAAGGAGAAATAGAGGACTTAAAAATTTAAAAAGATTTAAAAAAGAAGAGGAAAAAGAAAAGCAAAAACAATCATACAACCATATCAACAACAAAAAAAAAATAAAAAAGGGAAAAAAAGGAGAGGAAAAAGAAAAGCAAAATCAATCACGCAACAATATCAACAACAAAAAAAAAAAAAGAAGAGGAAAAAGAAAAGCAAAAACAATCACACAACAATAACAACAACAACAACAAAAGAATGATTGTAAAAATAGTAACTATATTTCCGGCCCTTTCTCTGGTGTTGTGGGCGGTGTGGGGTCACTTCCAAGGCGGCTCCCTCTGTTTAATTTCTTCTGTTTGCTGGTCTCTTCAGTGTCTGACTTCCGCCCTGTCACAGGGTGGGTGGTGGTGGACACTTTTTTTTTTCAGGCTCACTTGTTCAGTCACGCTGTGGGGAGGGAGGGTTGCTGTACATAAGTGTCACTGGCATGTGTCTGCAATGTCTCAGCCCCACTGGGCCTGCCCCTGCTTGCAGCGCACACCGCTCAGGCTCTACTTTGCTCCGCTTGGAACCGTCTAAGGCCAGCCCTAGGCTGCATGTACCTCCCCCATCTAAGCCGCTCAGGTTTGGTGCTCAGGTAGCCCAGAGGCGCAGATTCGGTTGGGCCTGCGTTTTGTGGCCTTCCCAAGTCGAGTAGCTCAGGTGCTTGGCGAGCGCAGTTGCTGCGACTGGTCGCCTTTCCTGTCTCTGCTGCTCAGTTTCTGGGTGTATCGCTGGCGTCCCTTCTCTGGCGGCTGATGACTGTCCAGAACCCCCAGAAGTCTTAGTTAGCAAAGAAGCCTGTTTGCATTTTGGTATGTAATGTCTCTCTTGGGCTGCGATTGCCTCCTTCCAGCCCTTAAGGCTCTGACTGCCTGTCACCGGAGGGGGATGGTCTGCAGCCGGCTAGTTCTGTTCAGTCCTTTGGTCTGTGCGTGGTCCTGGCAGTGTATTATGTTTGAGCTTTTCGCGTGGTAGCTATCCCACAGTCTGGTTTGCTAGCCCAAGTTAGTTCACTCTGGTTACGTGCGGGGCATTCTGGTCTGAATCTTACAAAGCACTGCAGCCCACGCCTCCTGCGGCTCCCTGCCCAGCCCCCACTTGCTAGTGGTGGATGCAGGCTCCTGCGCGCTTCTCCGCTGGGGGAGTAACTGTTGGGCTCGTAATCTGTTAGTTTTAATTATTTATTTATTTTTCCTTCCTAATGTGCTGCCCCCTATGCTTCCAAGGCACGCCACAGACTCGGCAGCGAGACTGTTTCCTCTCTTCTTAAGATTCCCTTCCTGGGACGGAGCTCCCTCCCTACCTCCTTTGTCTCCTTTTTTGTGTTTTATATTTTTTCCTACCTGTTTTTGAAGACAATGGTCTGCTTTTCTGGGTGCCTGATGTCCTCTGCCAGCATTCAGAAGTTGTTTTGTGGAGTTTACTCAGCGTTGAAATGTTCTTCTGGTGAATCTGTGAGGGAGAAAGTGGTCTCCCTGTCCTACTCCTCCACCATCTTAGGATCCATGTCAAGATATAATTTAAAATACATAAACATACAGTCATTTACCTTTTTCTCATTTTATTTTTTGATGTAGAGTGAAAGTGTTTTCTTTAAGGGTAGATCTACCAAGTAAAGTTCCTTAGAATTTTCTTGCATAAACCATACCCATAGTTTTACAACTTTGAATTCAATATCTTTCAGTTCAGTTCAGTCGCTCAGTCGTGTCAGACTCTTTGCGACCCCATGAATCGCAGCACGCCAGGCCTCCCTGTCCATCACCAACTCCCAGAATTCACTCAGACTCATGTCCATCAAGTCAGTGATACCATCCAACCATCTCATCCTCAGTCGTCCCCTTCTCCTCCTGCCCCCAATCCCTCCCAGCATCAGAGTCTTTTCCAATGAGTCAACTCTTCGCATGAGGTGGCCAAAGTACTGGAGCTTCAGCTTTAGCATCATTCCTTCCAAAGAAATCCCAGGGCTGATCTCCTTCAGAATGGACTGGTTGGATCTCCTTGCAGTCCAAGGGACTCTCAAGAGTCTTCTCCAATACCACAGTTCAAAAGCATCAAGGGGGGCTAAAGCATTTGTAAAGCAATATTCATGAATTTCTACTCTAGGTTCTTGCAAATTTTGTTTCTAATGTTTTATACTTGTCCCATACACACCTAAATGCACAGCAGTTATTTTTGTAAAATAATAATTTGTCTTTATCAAGTTTAACACATTCATCATTTTTATTTTCTTGAGAACTCTCTTTATATACTTATACTTATTTCATGTATTTAATTACTATACTATAGAAATTACTATAACTGGTGGCATAAACAGAATTAGAAATAAAAATAATATGATGGGGATTATTACAACTCTGCTGACACTCCATATCCTGGGGACATCCATTTTTAACTATTTTTAAAAGAATGAAGGCTCTCCAGTCTCTTCCTGGCTGTGGATAGGCGGCAAAACCTTGGCCTTTGTGCAGTATTCTTAGAATAACTTTGAATGAAAAAAGTTGTATAAATGCAAAGTAGGGAAAAAAATCAATCTCAAGATTAGAAGCTGCCTTAGTAAGATAATACATAACTGGTGTTGTGATTATGAATAAATGTGCTCATTAAAATTTATATACATATAAACATATATTCACATATTACATGTATAGCTCTTTATATTTTAACTATTTGGGAAAAATTTTACATGCTTTTAACTTTCCTAAAAATCTATTCAAGCATAAAAAACATGTTGCAATAGTAATAAGTAAGGGCTAAAATATATAAGCAAATAAATTACATTTCTTCATTCTAACCATGATATTCTTGAACATAAAAATGTTTAGCAGCCTATTACAGGGTAATCTTTTATGCCATATATTACATTAAAGTGACATGATAGCTAAGACATATTTCAACTAAGGTATATATTTTTGATTTGATAAAGTAATTTGAAAGATGTCAACTCAAAAACACATAATACTGATTATTTTAGTAAAATAAAACAGAGGCACTTTTATCCTAATAAGAAAATGCCAGTCTGAAGTCACACCTTCCTGTGCACCTAACAGTATTCTCATTTTATCATATTTTAAAAATCCACACCTCATATTTTCTGTTACCTTATATGGATGGTGCTAATGACACACATAGGAAATCTTCTATTAGCCTTGTAGTTGGATAGGATTTGTTTAATTTCAGCTGTCAAATAATGTGAAAAAAAAAAAAAAAAAACCACCATTCTGGTAACTCTATGTTAGAACTATAAAAGTAAATGTTTCACAAACATCAATAATTTATTGATCACATTCTCTGCCAGCATAAAATTAAAAGTACAGAATATGCCCATTTGGGAAGTCTGACGACTTACTTGTTTGAGTGGATTAAAAGAAACTTTGAAAATTTTCCTTTTAATGCAGGTAAAAGGAACTAAAAAGCATGAGAGTGTGACTCTTCCGTGTATATGATATATGCAAAATAGTGTGTGTTTTATACAAAAGGAATTATTTCCTCTGATATTTCACAAAATATATGCTAGGTGACTTAACTAACAGAAAAAATAACCTCTAAATTTAATTGTTAAAACAATGAAGATATGAATAAGTGAAATACTCTCTATTGTGACTCCTCTTTAACCTTATAGCCTTGATTGTCTAGTATAAATGAGCTGCTGGGTATCTTCTTTGGTACCTCTCCCTCTGCATTTATTAACATACCCAGACATATGTGTTGTTTTAGTCGAGGTCTCTGACGACAGGTGTTCAGTGCAAAAGTTCTTTGGTGTGAGCTCTTGAGAGATACACCTCTAACTACACTCTTAAGAAGTGAGGAAGGCAGCAGAGAGTGGGGGCAAGTTGACTAAAATAAAGTTGCAATTGAGGTCTCATCAAACTCATCAGAAAATCCTCAAACTCCAAGGAATCTTTCAGCATTGTCCCAAATTAAGAAAAGGGACTGGAATTTTATATTCTCAAATTATCAAATCATTAGCCAACCCCTAGGAAGAGGTGCAACCTTGGGTGAGTTTTCAGAGATGGATGAGACTTGTAGCCATCATCATTCAATAATCCTAGAAACTGGGAGATGACTTGCATATCTGGGTAGAACACGTCACAATATTCTCTATCGCCATGTGTGCAATTGAGATTTCTATTCATTGAATACAAAATATAATCAATGCCTTTCAGTTATTTTCATTTATGCTTAACTTTGTAATGTGCATATCCTTCTAAGTGATAAGTCTATCTTATTCATTTTAATGGATATATAGTACTCATTGTAAGATTATACATTTTATTTTTATTTTTGTTTGTTGTTTTAGCAAATAGTGCTGCAATATCTTTTATGTATGTTTTTCTGAATTGATATTTTGTTAAATAAATTAGTCCAACTGCTGAGTCAAAAGTTAGGTATGGTTGTTTATAAATAAACCTGGTAGATTATTTTATTAAATGACTACATTAATACACACTATCATCAAAAGCATATAAAATTACCTGTTTGACACTGAAGGTCTTCAATGAAATTTTTTTTCAGTTGTGACTAAAAAATATTATCTCATTGTGCTTTAACATGCTTTTTCTTGACATTAATAAGGTTATGCTTTCTTAAAGTGTGTTGTCTATTTTTTCTTCTCCTTTAACCTGCCTAGTCCTTTTTTTTGTAGTTAGTTTTATTTATCTTATTCTTACCAATATACTCTATATGTTTTACTATTTTCTCCTGGTGAATTGCTTAAATGACTTTGCTTTTGATATCTTATTAGTCAAAGGTTTCCTGAGAAACATAATCATTATAGATTGATTGATCATAGGAATAGATTGATGTGGTTATGGAGGCTGAGACGTCCCATAGTCTGCCATGTACAAGCTAGAGAATCAGGAAAATTGGCTGTGGAATTCTGAGTCCAAAGAGAACCAGGGGCTGGTGGCTCTAAGTCCTGTTGTTCTAAGTCCTTTAAGTCCAGGATTTAGAGTTATGTCTGACTCTTTGGTGACCCCACGGGCTATAGCCCACCTGGCCCCTCTGTCCATGAGATTTCCCAAGCATGAATATTGGACTAAGTTGCCATTTCTTTCTCAGGGGATCTTCCTGACCCAGGGATAAAACCCACATCTCCTGCATTGGCAGTAGGATTCTTTACCTCCAAGATACCTGGCAAGACCTGGCCAGACCTGGCCTGAGTACAAAAGTTTGAGAATCAGAAGTGTTGATGCCCAAAGGCAGAAGAGGGATGTCTTCATTCAAGCAAAGAGATCACATTTGTCCTTCATCTTTTTCTTTATTCAGGTCCTCAGTTCAGGGTGGGATTGCATGATGCCTGCCCACATTGCTGAGGGTGCCCCTCTTTACTCTGCCTACCAATTGAAATGTCAATTTCTTCTGGAGACAAACACCCAGAAATCATATTTTATAATATTTTACAAGCCGTCTGGGCATCCTTCAGCAAAGGACCTACGTTTCATGCCTTTCAGATTTTTTATCTTGATTAAGAGGTCTTCTTACTCCAAGATTCACATGAAGGTGGAAGAGGAGAGTGAAAAAGCTGGCTTAAAACTCAACATTTAAAAAGCAAAGATCATGGCATCTGGTCACATCACTTCATGGCAAATAAATAGGGCAACAAAAGAAACAGTGACAGACTTTACTTTCCTGGGCTCCAAAATCACTGCAGACGGTGACTGCAGCCATGAAATTAAAAGACATTTGCTCCTTAGAAGAAGAACTATTACAAACCTAGACAGTGTATTAAAAAGCAGAGACATTACTTTGCCTACACAGGCAGTATAGTCAAAGCTATGGTTTTTCCAGTAATTGTGTATGGATGTGAAAGTTGGACCATAAATAAGGCTGAGCACCAAATATTTGATGCTTTCAAACTGTGGCTGGAGAAGACTCTTGAGTGTCCCTTGGATTGCATGAAGATAAAACCAGTAAATCCTAAAGGAAATCAACCCTGAATTTTCATTGGAAGGACTGATACTAAACTTGAAGCTGCAATACTTAGGCCATCTGATGTGAAGAGCCAACTCATTGGAAAAGTCCCTGATCCTGAGAAAGATTGAAGGCAGGAGGAGAAAGGGGCAACAGAAGATGGTTGGATGGCATCATTGATTCAATGGACATGAGTTTAACATCTTTACTCAATGGACAGAGCTCATGAGATGGTGAGGAAGAGGGAAACTTGGTGTGCTGCAGCCCATGGGGTTGCAAAGAACTGAATATGCCTGAGTGACTGAACAACAAAAATGGCCGTTGACTAGATCTTGTTCATCTTTGTTTTACTCTTAGCACTATGACAGCAATGAAGCTCAAGAGAAATACTGTTACAGTGACCAAATCTCACTCCCAAACTTCCATGTCACTTAATGCCTAAGATACTGATCTGATGCGCATACCCTTTAACATTATTCCCATAAATTCTTTATAGCTATTCATATCTCCATGGATAAAATTCTAATTCAGCTCAAGAAACAAAGCTTCCATTGATATGGACTCCCTAGGTCTCTGGCCCTATCCCAAGGTAGGATTCCAGTTCATGTCCTTCACCTCTGATGTGTCAATCTTATTCTGAGTTTGTTAAATGCTCTCTTTAGGCTGTTAAATGCTCTCTTTAGGCTCTTTAATATTCTGAGCCATCCTGTGTGCTGTTCCCTTGGCATAGACTATTTATTTCTTTCTAAATACTTTGTAAACTTCAAACTTCATTGAAAGTTTTTCAAGAATGCCCTGCCTTTCCTAATGAATTTGGTTCCCTGTTATAACACCCCAGGAGTTTCCCAGGTGGCACAGTGGTAATGAATCGCCTACCAATGCAGCAGCCACAGGAGATGAGTTTGATCTCTGACCCAGGAAGATTTTCTGGAGGAAGAAATGGCAAACCATTCTAGTATTCTTGCTGGGATAATCCCATGGACAGAGGAGTCTGGTAGTCTACAGTCCACAGGATGGAAAGAGTTGGACATGACTGAGCTACTGAGCATGCGTGCGCACACACACACACACACACACACACACACAGCATAGTCTTCCCTAGGAATTTCCTTTGAAGGTATCTTCTGTCAGTATTTTGTAATATAATATAGTTGTTGGTTTCCATTATTATTTCTCCTAGTGGAATACAGAATTCTTGAAAAGTTTTTGTAAGCTGGTACTTAGCAGAGTATATTCACATAATAGTTTCTTGATAAATAACATTGATAAATAAAATCTATGTTTTGCATAAATCTAAACATAGCAGTCATTCAATAAGTAACTCTCAGAATAGTCAGAACACTATAATAGTATATGAAATGCCTTATAAATAGAATAATTATAGTAGTCAATCTAATTGTTTTTAGTGTAATGTATGGGATTTGGGGAAGAAGGTTTATTGCTTTTAACTTAGCTTGAATGCTGGTACTGAAACCTTACAATTGTCATCTGCCTACCTGCCACAGGACAAGGGACCCAGAATAATGAGCCACTGTGTCTACGTGTATCTCCAGCGCTACAGAACCTGGCTCTTCATGTAATTCTCTTCTATTAGTTGTAAGATCTACTACTGTCTGGGTATGGACTGAATTTGTGTTTCCCCCAAATTCATATGTTCAAAATTAAACTTCAATGTGATGTTATTTGGAGGTAAGGCCTTTGGGATGTGATTAGGTCATGAGGGTGGAGCCCTTATAATGAGATTAATGCCCTTACAGAAAAGACTCATAGAAATCCCTGGTTCTTTCACCATATGTAGGACACTGAAAAAAAAAAGTAGCGGGTGGGAGAGAGTCATCCATGAACCAGGAGGCAGGACCTTGTCTGTGTGTGCGCTCAGCTGTGTCCAGCTCTTGCGACCCCACCAGGGACTGTAGCCTGCCTGGCTCCTCTCTCCAGAGAATTTTCCCGGCACGAGTAATGGAGTGGGTTGCCATTGGCTCCTCCAGGGGAATCTTTCCTACCCAAGGATCTAACTCACGTCTCCTGTGTCTCCTGCATTGGCAGGTAGATTCTTTACCACTGCATTACCTGGGAAGCCCAGGGCAGGACCTTACTGGATACTAAAATCTGCTGGCTCCTTGATCTTGGACATCCCAGTCTCCAGAACTGTGAGAAATATATGTCTGTTGTTTTTAACCACACAGTCTAGGGTATTGTTATATCAGCTCAAATGGACTGAGATACTCTGACTGCCTTTATTTCTCTGATTCTCTGCTGAGAACAATCCATTTTGTCAAGCTAGCTTGCCCATGAATAAAGTACTTAAGATTTGTTTAGTGGTTGAGTGTTCATATAAAAATGGGAAATAAATACTATTTAGATTATCAAATAGTTAATACTAAAATTGAAAAATAAGATGTCATTTTTAGCAAGAGCAGATGTTTGGGGCACATTTTTTTCAGTGCATCTGTTTACTAATGAGGGGTTAGCTAGAGTTTGTGAACATGCGGCTTTATTTATTTAAAAAAATATTTCACTGACTTTCAATTTACATCATAACAAAAGTGTGTATTATGTGGCAGAACTGTTTTATCTGATTAAGAACTGTTTATCCTGGATTTATAATTAATTTAATTGGAACATCTATAGGACTGCAATTTTGAAAAACTTTCAATCCTGATTGCCTATTATTCACATGACAACAGTGACATAAAATGACATCATGGAAAATGGAAACATAACAAGCAGTTGTCCTGATTTAATAACAATTTTGAAAGAAAAATCTGTAAATTTTTAATATAAGTCATATTTATATTTAATACATATGAAGAAAATTATTTTGCCTTCAAATTTTGCATCAGAGCTAGAAAGTTCACAATGTAATAAATATCTTACAAATATACTTTTATTTAAAACCAGCTTGAGATATTTCTATCTTTATAAAAATAGAATGAGGAAAAGAACTAATTTAGTTGCTCCATCAAATGATTTCCTTAAACCCAGGTCCCATTTAAGGTCAGTGACACACCTTCATTTGTTTGAACTATGGTTTTTACCAAATTCAATCAAACATTAAAAGGAAGTACTTAATTAGTTATGCTGTACTAACAAAGAAAAATTATTACACCATACTAATCTATGTTATAGCAAAACCCTGACCCCACAAAAATGATTGGTGCTATTAAGCAGATTGATTGAAATACACAGGAATTATAATTCATAGAATTGGTGTAGAGAAAGCCATCAGATTCAGACTGCATTATTTTTCTACTCAGATGCTACACTAAGATTCCATATAAACTTGTTTCCAAACCTGAATTGCTTTGTAGAAAGTGTTAATAAAATGGTTATGGAGTAAATGTGTGGTTTCCACTTCCATTTAGTTAAATGCACTTCAAATAAATTATAGCCAGTAAGTAGTTTTTAATTCAAATATAACATCTTTGCCAGCTGAAATATTGAGATATAAAGATTTCTAAAACAAAAATCTGTTTGTGGGATAAACAAGATGAGATTCTGCCCAATTACTCCATCAAATGCCCGAATCCAAATTTTAATATAATTGTTCTAGGATTATTGCAGGGAAATTTTAAAATAGGTAAAAGTGGGAAAGAACTTAAGAAAAACTCCACCCTCAAGTAACTAGTATTCACATTTTTATATTTTCATCTCAACATTTTTTATGAAAATGATTTTTATTATTGTTGTCTCTCCAAAATATATTTTTATTAAACTTTGTCCAAAACATGTGAAATGCCTTGATCTTTCTTACATAAAATAACTCCTTTGAGTTCTTAGTATTTGTACATTAGATCATAGTTATAGAAACTGGAAATTTCATGCAAAACAAGTAATGTACATACCACATATCTATTTTTTATTAATCATTCTTTATTTCTCCCTAAAGTTTGTGATACATCATAAATAAACTCTAACGACTAAGTGGCCGTAATTACATTATAGATTCTCTTCCTATGTCAGAGAATTCACAAAAGGTGAAAAAATGTTTGAAAATATTTTGTTTTTCACCTGTGATAAATGATGAAAATACATCTAAGTTTACATAGACTTTGAACATATGGTATTAAATATTGTACTATTATACAGGAAGTTCATGAGGTTAATACATAACATCTGAAAATCAGTGCAAGTAAACTTACCATGTGAGGTATGCAATAAACTTATATATTATTCACTGATGGGGGTGCAGAAATTTAGAGCTTACATTACCGAATGCTGAATTATGCCTACCTCTTAGGTACGGTCTCTGATGATACCTCTTTAGGTTTTCATACATGATTATATTGATATTTTTCTTTACAATTAAAATAGATTGACTCAAGTCTAGGGAAAATATAAATGAGGTTAAAGACTTGTAGCTTTTAGGCTACTAGTGGTTTCAAACTTTGATCAATTTTAATTTTATGAGGTCTTTTTCACGACTAAGATGTATTGATAGTATTAGCATTTCCATGATATAGTTACAGTTAAGGATGGAAATTGCATTCAATGCAAATAATTGTATAAATTCTGCTGCTCAAAAGTGGCAACAACCCATTTGATAAGGACAAATGTTTCTTTTTGATAACTAAAAATTATCTACTTATTAATTGAATTTTCAAAAATGAAAATTGTGCATATGCCTTAGAGATGCCATATGAAATGTATATAGTTCTGAACTGTTCAAAATAAATTATATGAGTCAGAGACCATGGAATAAGTATTGTATAAAGATTTCAAAATCAGCCATACAAAAGTCAAAGGCCTTTGCATTGGTGAAATTTGTTACTTGGAGGGAGAAAGGATAGCTTGACAATTCAGGGTGTGGATTCAGCAGCTAAACTGCTTGGAAATAGGTGTTGGCTATTTCACCTCATGACTATGTAAACTGGGGTATTTTAATTAATTTTTCTACTGCTCAGTTTCCTTGTCTGTAAAATAGGTGTGGGCTATTTCACCTCATGACTATGTAAACTGGGTATTTTAATTAATTTTTCTACTGCTCAGTTTCCTTGTCTGTAAAATGGGAGTAATTACAAAATTAATCTCATAAGGAGGTGTTGAGGAATAAGTGATGCATAAAAAACATTCAAGAGTGATGAACACATGGTGAACACATAGTAAGTGCTAGCTTATTATTATATGTGATGATAACATTAGTCTTTCTGAATCCTGTTTCATTATTCCAACTACTAGTTGTATGTATATATATATATATGTATATATATCTCCACATAAATCTGGGTGTATATGTGTGTGTGTGTGTATGTGTGTGTATACCAGACTACTTCACCAGCCTCCTGAGAAACCTGTATGCAGATCAAGAAGCAACACTTAGAAGTGGACATGGAACAACAGACTGGTTCCAAGTTAGGAAAGGAGTACATCAAGGCTGTATATTGTCACCCTGTTTATTTAACTTCTATATAGAATACATCATGTGAAATGCCAGGCTGGATGAAGGTCAAGCTGAAATCAAAATTGCCAGGAGAGATGTCAATAACCTCAGATATACAGATGACACCATCCTTATTCAGAAAGTGAAAAGGAACTAAACAGTCTCTTGATGACAGTGAAAGAGAAGAGTGAAGAAGCTGGCTTAAAACTCAACATTCAAAAAACAAAGATCATGGCATCTGGTCCAATCACTTCATGGCAAATAGAAGGGGGAAACAATGGAAACAGTGACAGACTTTATTTTCTTGGGCTCCAAAATCACTGCAGATGGTGACTGCAGCTATGAAATTAAAAAGACACTTTCTCCTTGGAAGAAATGACAAACATAGACAGTGTATTAAAAAGCAGAGACATTACTTTGCCAACCAAGGTCCGTCTAGTCAAATCTATGGTTTTTCCAGTAGTCATGTATGGATGTGAGAGTTGGACTCTGTCATGTTGGAGACGACTTTTGAGAGTTCCTTGAACTGCAAGGAGATCTAACTAGTCCATCCTAAAGGGAATCAGTCCTGAATATTCATTGGAAGGACTGATACTGAAGAGAAACTCCAATACTCTGGCCACCTGATGCAAAGAACTGATTTATTGGAAAAGACTCTGATGCTGGGAAAGATTGAAGGCAGGAGGAGAAGGGGATGACAGAGGATGACATGGTTGGATGGCATCAGGAACGTGACGTACATGAGTTTGAGCATGGGACTTGGCTATGGACAGGGAAGCCTGGCGTACTGCAGTCCATGGGGTTGCAAAGAGTCAGACATGACTGAGTGACTGAACTGAACTGATGTGTGTGCATGAAATAAATCCCATGAGAGGACAGATGACATTTACTCATTTTACCTATTCATGTTCACAGTAGTTACAAGTTATGCATGTAAGTGTTTTTGCTGAATATTATGAAGGCATATTGAAGTCTAATGTTTTACTCCTGTGGAAACTCAGAAAATACCCATCTTCTAATAGAAAAACAAAATAAATTCTATCTCCCAGAAGAAAAATATTTTTAATCTCTGTAAGAGCTTCCTAAATATTGATATATCATAAAATTAATTAAGAAAGTATTTAAAAAGCAAAACCAAAATGGATTATTTCCTTTTAAAATTACTAAATTTTATGTTGACAAAATGTCACTAAGCTTTGTGTTCTACAGTGAAGCCTACTTATTTATTTTCCTGTTTGCTCCCTTTGCTCACATAAAATTTACATAAGAGGCATTTAGTAGATGCTTAATAAATAAAAATCATTCTAAAGCCAACATGGGTTACAGCTTTTCTAAAATTAAAAGTATTGTAAATAACTTAATCTTTCTCTACACTGAAAATAAAGGTTATGGATGATTTTCTCAGAGAATTCTTCTGAAATTCCTACAGTGCTCATTGGAGTTGGAGTGCATTAAGCTTGTGAAAGGACTGCAAGACCGTCAAAGCTTACCTTCTGTTAATATATGTAAACAGTTATCTCTAGCATCTAACCTTTACCAAAGTGTTCATCTTGCAGTAATTTGGACATGTAGCACTCCATATAGAGTCATTCATTGTCCAGTACGTTAGTGGATGATGTATATTTGTAGTTAATGGAGTTGAATAGATCTTCACATTTCACAGCTCAGTGAATGTGTACTCCATTTTCTTCCTGGCTTCTGCTGGTTTTCTTTTTTTTTTTTTAAGAAAGCAACTTTATACATTAAAGATAAATTCATGACTTTGAGAAATGAGTAAAATCTGCTTGAAAATGATCATAGCAGACTGAAAAATTATGGTTAGAATCATATAATTATTTATGCTAACATAACCACTGAACCAAATTCCTTGACATTTTAAAATCATTTAATTATTTCTTAATTAGAAATGGTGTGTGAAGTGAAAATCCACAGTTTGCAATTGTGCTCATTATAAGGAATTCCTAAGTCACTGATGAAGAATAAATGGATATAACATTAGCATACCAAGAAATCAAAGATGCCCTAGGTAGCTATCTAATATAAACTGAGCATGTATTTACTTCACCTTGATAAGATAACATTTGGAAAATATCATCAACTGCTAAATTTATGATTTCTGATATTTAAACTTTCCATTTCTAAGACCAATAGTTTAAGAACTTTGAATAATCACATGGATTTGTTCACCAAAATAATTCTATGCTAACTTTACATAGTACTTCACAAGTGATAAAAATTTTTACATGTAGTAATTACATTTTCACAAGACAGAGAAGTAACATATTATCCTTACTCCACAAATAAGAAAATTAAGGCTAAGCATTTATATGAATTATAATAGGAGATTGAAGTACTTTAAGTGCATAGATTTAGAATAATAACTGGATATTTGTCCCAGATCAAAAAGGCTAGTACAATATGGTTGGAAGTAACACAGGAAAATAAGACCCAAGAGTTAGCAACTCATGAAAGGATGACCCAAAATTCAATCTCCCATCTGTTTTTCTAAATAAAGTTTTATTGAAATACAACAATGTCCATTCCTTTAGATATTGTCTGCAACTTCCTTCCTTCTATAATAGTAGAGTAGCTGCAACAGAGACCACTCAGATTGCAAAATTGAAAATATTTACTATCTAGCTCTTAACTTTCTAGAGTTTGCCAATCCTTATTCTAAACCAGAGAGAATGTCTATACCATGGAATGTACTTGGAGGCAGAATCCAGAGACCCCGAGGAAGTCCTAAATATAAAATGAAAAACATAGAACTTCCCTAATATCTTTCAATAAATCGTCATTTAGTGATATAGATCAGAGCTAAAGAGGGTACATAGAACTGGGAAGAAAAGCCAATGCAATCATTTTATCTCTCAGTTAACAAATCTTTTTGAATTTCTGAAAAGTGTAGAGTATTCTACTAGGCTTTAATCTATGAACAACCTTCATACCTGGGTATTTTAATAATCTTCCAAGTACAGGTATTTGAGGATAAAAATAATATGAACAAACAAATATTAATTAAAACTATTGAGGAAATCTAAAGACAAGAGGAGAAGGGGACAACAGAGGATGAAATGGTTGAATGGCATCACTGACTCAATGAACATGAGTTTGAGCAAACTCAGGGAGATACTGAAGGACAGGGAAGCTTGGCATATTGCAGTTCATGGGGTTTCAAAGAGTCAGACATGACTTAGAGACTAAGAAGCAACAGCATGGATATCAAAAACCCTCATCAATTGACATTACTGTCTTTGCTTCCTTAGATAACCTCACTTTATTTCTTATCAAGCCAGTTACTGTTTCAGGCAAAAGAAAGAATCAGATAGAGTTGCTCTGCAAAATGGCTGCTAAAACTGTGTACTAGTATTTCAAAGAGAAAGCCACAGTCCAACATGAAAGTCTCAAAGGAAGGAAAAAAATATGACTTAGCATATTAGATGCATTTTATATATTTCTAACCAGATCCAAACTTCATGACTGAACTGAATGGAAGATAAATAGCTGGAAGATTGGGAGGACAATTTATAATCCTGAAAATGTATTCATATTCACTAATTCTTTTTTTTTTAAAAACTTGTTTTTAACACCTCCTCTGTTTATGGTGCTTATTTGGCATTATGGAAAAAGAAAAGCATGCCCTCAAGAATCACAAAATTTAAGGGAAAGACAGACACCTATATAAATAACTATATTGTAACTGTTTCTATTACTGCTAGAGGTTGTGAATGGACACCAAAGCAGAAGAAACAAATCATCATAACCCATGTGTGTAACTAACACTGTCTGGATTCAAGACACCATGTCTAAATGGCAGGATGCAGAAATCATTGGTGTAGTGTAGCCAAGGCAAGACAGAGTATTTTATAAATACATATAAAGTAGTTCAGTGAAGGCTGTTCAGTCAAGAAATTCAATTTTAATTAGTGAAACGGTAATATTAGAAGTACTGAAATCAAAGAAGGACTCATGCATAGTTGTTTTGGAGCCCAAAATTAGAGTCTCTGGTTTCTTCTTCTGTTCTTCAATCCCAGAGTTTTGCATTAAATTATATTCCCTTCATTGACTTACATCAGATAAAATGCTACACCCCTTTTGATGGCAGCAGCTGAATCAGCAACTTGAGCTGAGCTTTTAGGCCATCCCTTTACATGGTTTAATTGTACAGACACAGTGGTTAGGGCTATGGTCTTGTTCTAAGTCATGAGTCTATTAATATATGAAAGTCACCTTTATGTTCTAATAAACATCATGGAATGTGCTTAATATATGAAATCATTTTTTTAGAAACTCTGATGGGCTGATTTTATTTTAATTAGTTTGGTTGTATTGAGGTCTTAGTCGCAGCATGCAGGGTTTTCGTTGTGTCGGGTGGAACTTTTCGTTGCAGCACAGGACTCTCTAGCTGCCTCACATGGGCTTAGTTGCCCCTTGGCTTCTGGGAGCTTCATTTCCTGACCAGAGATCAAACATGTGTTCTCTGAATTGCAAGGTGTGTTCTTAACCACTGGACCACCAGGGAAGTTTCTAAAATATTAATTTTTAAAGAACTTATTTTCATAATTTTCACCTTTAATTTATATTGATTATTTTAGCCTCAGTTTTCTATAGAATCGTTATGTTGGATGAGGTGACCTATAGAGTCCCTCTCAGCTCTACAAATATATGTTTTAACACAACTTTCCTAACAAACAAGCCTCTATTGAATTTCAATGTGACCTAATAGTCATGATTTCCTGTCCCAGAAGGGTAGTGACCCTGCTGATATCAATGGGTAGTTTGCTCTTATTAATTCATTTCATTTATATTAATTCCATGTTCAATAACATTTGAGAATGATAATCATGAGAGTTGGTCAAGAGGATCTAATATCTAAAATAACTTGGAAATTCTTCAACTTGCTATTTCCTGAAATGGCAATATTTTCTAAGCCCTCCTAAATGGAGAATGTTAAAGTACTAAGGAAATAGAATTATCTGAAATGTGATATCTTTAAGAGCAATATGATTTGATCCTCTAGTGATCATTAATTAATTTAGATCAATTTCTTTTGATAGTAATATTGGAGTTAATTATTGGGCACAAAATATATGTTTAATCAATGAAGTAAAAAATTATCTGAAATTTCATTTTAGAGGAATAGACAACCCTACAATATTTATCTTATATTTCATACCCTTCAGTAAATCAGACCACTGACATTGATATTATAACTATTTTAGTTAGGAATTAAAAATGTGCAGAGCATTTATGACCATCAAGTTGTCTGCATGAAAAAAACAGCAGTGTTTACTTACATGTGGAAAAACTGAGGCAAGGGCTAATTGAGAAGGGGGCTAAGGCTAGAATTTAAATCAATGGGGCTCAGATTACTATTTCATTTGTTGAATCTTTATTAAAAAATGTAATGCACTGAACATACTTCACAAATTTAATTTTTCTCTCATCAATACATAGAACATTTGTAAACTAAATAACCTGCATGTTTAAATAGAGAGAAATAAATTAGTTTAAAAAAAGAGAAAAAAGCTTAGTTGCTAGGCACACTATATATTCATTTTTACTATCTCTTAACCAAATGAACATTTTAAATGTACCTTTTGTCTTTGACAGGGAAAAAGAGAAAGACAAGGAAATTAATATTTTTGTAATATAGATGTCATCTTATATTTTATGCCTGACTCATTTGAAAATGTAGATTAATTTGCAACAATTTAGAAAGTTGAACTATTGAATTGGGTCCTCTAAGATTTAGGATTTGTCATCTTTTAAAGTTGACACCCAGTGAGAGCTTGTCAATTACAAAGAAGTGAAATGAAGTGAAAATAAGTCTAATCTTCATCTTCTTGTTATATGCTTGGTTGGTTATAGAGAGACACCATTTACAGGCTCAAAATAATTATTCAGAAAGTTACGCTTCACTTTATAGCCAAATTTAAGTAAGAAAAAAGTGCCATTCCACGATGGTTATTTTATTCAGTGGGTGGGGAGACTATGTGGAGAGAAGCAAGTGACATATGGCCTTGTGAGGCCAGTGTTTAGACCGTTGCTTATGTTTTTCCACTTCTCATATCAGTGATAAACAGAAATGACTCTGGGTTATTGCTTTTAAAACAAACAACCCTACTTGAATACTGCTGTCTTACTGTTCAATGAAAATAAGGATTTGGGAGAAATTTTATTTACATGTTTTATCAACATGTGAATTGAAACACTCATGGCAATTCCACTCCATCTCTGAAGTCACCTTTTAATTGCTTTATACTCCACCTATACACACATATAGCACAGCATCCTAATTATCTTGTTAAATTAAAAAAGATGAATTATTTGTTGTAGTTAGTAGATACATTTACAAAGGCATGCTTTAGTGAAACTATCTACGATCTAACTCCTGGCTTTGATCTCAAGATCTACTGCTCATTAGCAAGGTCAGTTGCCTTGGGAAATGGATTAGTATTTAGTAAACAGAACTTCAGCAGGTGGTGACTCAGTTCAGTTCAGTTCAGTCGCGCAGTCGTGTCCGACTCTTTGCGACCCCATGAGTCGCAGTACGCCAGGCCTCCCTGTCCATCACCAACTCCCGGAGTTCACTCAGACTCACGTCCATTGAGTCTGTGATGCCATCCAGCCATCTCATCCTCGGTCGTCCCTTTCTCCTCCTGCCCCCAATCCCTCCCAGCATCAGGGTCTTTTCCAATGAGTCAACTCTTCGCATAAGGTGCCCAAAGTACTGGAGCTTCAGTTTTAGCATCATTCCTTCCAAAGAAATCCCAGGGTTGATCTCCTTCAGAATGGACTGGTTGGATCTCCTTGCAGTCCAAGGGACTCTCAAGAGTCTTCTCCAACACCACAGTTCAAAAGCATCAATTCTTCGGCGCTCAGCCTTCTTCACAGTCCAACTCTCACATCCATACATGACCACAGGAAAAACCATAGCCTTGACTAGACGGACCTTAGTCGGCAAAGTAATGTCTCTGCTTTTGAATATACTATCTAGGTTGGTCATAACTTTTCTTCCAAGGAGTACAGTTCTTCTGTGCTCAGCCTTCTTCACAGTCCAACTCTCACATCCATACATGACCACAGGAAAAACCATAGCCTTGACTAGACGGACCTTAGTCGGCAAAGTAATGTTTCTGCTTTTGAATATACTATCTAGGGTGGTGACTGCAGCCATGAAATTAAAAGGCGCTTACTCCTTGGAAGGAAAGTGATGACCAACCTAGATAGCATATTCAAAAGCAGAGACATTGCTTTGCCAACAAAGGTCCATCTAGTCAAGGCTATGGTTTTTCCGGTGGTCATGTATGGATGTGAGAGTTGGACTGTGAAGAAAGCTGAGCACCGAAGAATTGATGCTTTTGAACTGTGGTGTTGGAGAAGACTCTTGAGAGTCCCTTGGGCTGCAAGGAGATCCAACCAGTCCGTCCTAAAGGAGATCAGTCCTGGATGTTCATTGGAAGGATTGATGCTAAAGCTGAAACTCCTAATACTTTGGCCACCTCATGTGAAGAGTTGACTGATTGGAAAAGACCCTAATGCTGGGAGGGATTGGGGGCAGGAGGAGAAGGGGACGACAGAGGATGAGATGGCTGGATGGCATCACAGACTCGGTGGACATGAGTTTGAGTGAACTCTGGGAGTTGGTGATGGACAGGGAGGCCTGGCATGCTGTGATTCATGGGGTTGCAAAGAGTCGGACACGACTGAGCCACTGAACTGAACTGAACTGAACTGAAATTCAATCTCAACTTTTGCTCAACCCAGAGACTCTAAGCTGACTTTGAATACCTATCTCTGAGAATGACTGGTAAGTAAGTGAAGTCGCTCAGTCGTGTCCGACTGTTTGTGACCCCTTGGACAGTAGCCTACCAGCTTCTCCATCCATGGGATTCTCCAGGCAAGAATACTGGAGTGGGTTACCATTTCCTTCTCCAGGGATCTTCCGGACCCAGGGATTGAACCCGGGTCTCCCGCATTGGAGGCAGACGCTTTAACCTCTTAATAAAACCAAAGTATCACTTGAAGTTAGGAGAAGAAGGAAGTATGTTCTAATAGTATTTTCTTCCTGCACTCTCTTAAGACCGTTGAACCACTCATGCTCTTCCTTCCTAGAGGAGAGGAGAGAAGGAGTGGCTAGACTGAGTGTCAGAAGAGGTATGTAGTAAAGTTGTCTTTCAGAATAAAGAATTAAGACTATATTTCTTCTCCACTGCCTCATCCGAAGTCCACAGGCTAACCTTAGTTCCACTATAGTGAGAAGGCAAAAGTCCCAAGAGAATTATTTGATACTTAAACACTTGCTCCTTCTTTTTTTTTTTAAATGATATATGATGTTTGACATCACTTCATAAGACATATTTGGCAAAACCATAGACATGATTTGTCTGTTTTTCAAGGCCATACTTTATGAGTCCCTTGTAACAATGACAATGATTATTTTTTGCTTTGTCTCAAAATCTATGACACTGTTTATGGTACACCTCGGCACTTTTTTGGTCAGTTGTGTGTTGATGCTTATCTTAGAATAATTACAAAAGCAATAAAATAACTTTGTGTTTGAACAATAGAAAACAACATCATCATAATTCAATGCCCAAGTCCAATAACTATGATCAATTATATAAAGATTTTCTTCTAATTTTTATAAGCTTATTTTATATATTTGCAAAAATACTCTTCATGCTGACTTTTACACAGAGCTTTTATTAAATATTAAGTCATAAGTATTCTGTATATCACTACAGTCTATGAGGACTTCTGGCTAATATTTCATTAAGTGGTTATATCAAGATTTATTTAACTATGAACTATTGCAATGCCAGTAAACTACATACAATATTTTAATTATATTCATGCCATTTCAGATATCTATATAATTATGACTTTTAAAATATTAGATTATCTTTAAGACAAATTCACAGAAGGGAAATTATTGGCTCAAAAGATATAAACATTTATAATGTAATAGAAAGACTATAAGCTTTAAAGCCTTGAACCTGGATACAAATTTTAATTCACTCATTATGTGGCCTTAAGGATCTAATTTAATCTCTTGTAGACCCAGTTTCTTATTGCATAATTGGATAATACCACCTACTATGTATCATTTTTGTAAAGATTATGTTAGAATTTAGCACAAAGCTGAATAAAGAGTTATCATTATTATGTCTTTCCAAAAGTATTAACTTAATTTAGAATGCTTCTAGCTATGTATAGAATGTCATTGTTTTCATAGGCTTGCTATTGAGATATTGTGTATTTAACCAAGTAGGCTGAGATAAAAAGTGATACCATATTGTTTCAATTTGCAAGCTTTTGATTGCTAGAGTAACTATATACTTAGTAGTGAATTCTCACTTTGATGACTTTTACTTATTTTGGATTGCAAGTTGTATCTTATTTAATCTTTATAATTTCTTTATATATTTTTGTGACAAGGTTCTAGATATTTGTATTTTTAATATAACTGTGTACATATATAGACTACATATGTGTATACAAATATACTGATTTAAGTTCTGGTGCAATGTCATTTGCTTTTATTTTGTCATCTAAAATAACTTGCATAGTAAATTGCATGTTATAGATACACAAAAAATATACGTCTTAAATAGATAGCAGATGATGTCATTCAGTTCTTTGAAAAATAAATGAAATTGGTTAGGTATATCCAATAATTTCCCCAAGATTACAGAAATTTTAAGATCGTAAAGTTGTTATTTTTATTTCAGGTCATAAGTTTCTGTCCCTGTAGAATTCTAGATCTCATTGGTATATTGCCCCTCAGAATAATTCTTTTTCCTTTATTTTATGTCCACTAAAATGTCAAAGTCACTTCATTTTCTTCGTAAAACATTCATGTTTAGAAGAGACTCTGATGAATGTTTGGAAGTTTTATATTGGAATAATAATTTAGAATGAGTATTAGTCATTCCTGATTCAGCAATATCATATTGCTATTGTACCATTCTCTGGCATGAAAGCAATATTTTTCCTTCAACATTTTCCATTTCTCAATTCTAGTATTTTATTATTCATAAATGTATGGTTCAGGCACATAAAGATGATCTTTTAATATGGGTGTTTCATTATATGTTTTATTAAATGTAAAATTCAATCAGTTGTATAATACACTATTATTTTATGTACCACTCAAAAAAGAGAGTTGCAACTTAAACTATGATAATTTTTTCATTGTAAGAATGAAGCTCATGAATGTTTATAAGAATACAAAAATATCCAGCACACACCATGGTAAAATTTACAACGTCTAGCATGTGATCAAAGACGGCCAGGAATGCAGAAAAAAATCAAGATAATATAATTTATAATGAGAAGAGAAAGACCAACTAACTGAAACAGAATTTCTACAGATGTTTGAATTTGCAGACAAGAACATTAAAAGAGTTACAACTACCTTCAGTATCTCCCAAAAGGTAAGTAGACAATACAGTCAAAATGGTTTGCAGACAGAGCGAAAACTATAAACTTAGAAGAAAACAAGGAGTAAATCTTCACAATCTTAGTTAGATGAAGATTTCTAACATAAAACACCAAAAGCAAAAGCTATAAAGGAAAAAAATTTTTTTAAACTGGTCTTCATCAATAGTTAAAACTTTGGCACTTTAAAGCATACCACTATCAAAATAAAAAGAAAATCCAAAGACTTAAAAAAAAATAAATTCATACATTCAGTCAGGGACTTGTGTCCAAAATATAAAAAGAAAACCTCATAACTCAAAATAATAAAACAACATTAGAAATGAACAAAATATTTGAATGGACATCTCAAACATATACAAAGAGCCAATGAGCACACACAGACTATAATAGAAAAAAAAATAAAAAGACAAACAATAACAAGTGTTGGTGAGTATATAGAAAGACTCATATTGCCGGCTGAAGTGTAGACTGGTGCAACCACTTTAAAAATAATTTATAGTTTCTTAAATGTTAAGCATAGAATTATCTTTTAATCCAATAATTCCTCTCCTAGGCATCTTAACAAGAGAAATGAAAACATAAGCCTATACAAAGTACTAAAAATGATTGAACTGCACTCTTAAAATAGGTGAACCTTATTGCATATAAATTATACCTCAAAACAAGCTGCTTAAAAAATAGAAATATGAAATATATAAGAAGACCCCCAAACATTGGGTGTAATTAAGGGCATATTAGATATTACAGATAAAAAGATGCGTGGACATGAAGCTATAGCAGAAGAAACTATCCATAATGAATAAAAAAGAGAAAATTTTTAAATAAGTTGAATATTACTGGGCTATGGGACAACTTAAATAAACTTCATTGTTGTTGTTTAGTCAGTTAGTCGTGTCTGCCTCTTAGCAACCCCATAGACTTAGCCCACCAGGTTCCTCTGTCCGTGGGATTTCCTAGGCAAGGACACTGGAATGGGTTGCCATCTCCTTCTTCAGGGCATCTTCCCAACCCAGGGATCGAACCTACATCCCCTGCCTTGCATGTGGATTCTTTACTGCTGAGCTACTGGGGAAGCCCAAAAATAAACTGTTCTCTGTGTAACTGAAGTTCCCAAAGGATAAGTGTGTGTCAGTGGTGGGTGGAGGGATGGAAAATGTCTTTGAAATCATGGTGCTCATTATTTCTTGTACAGATTTATATAAGATATAATGAGGACCAAAAATGGTAACTTGTATCATATTTTTATGTTGTTTAAATTTTTTTTAAGATAAGCTCTTAAATAAAGGGCTTCCCTTGCAGCTCAGCTGGTAAAGAATCTGCCTGCAATGCGGGTAACTTGGGTTCAATCCCCAAGTTGGACAATCCCCTGGAGAAGGGAAAGGCTACCCACTCCAGTATTCTGGCCTGGAGAATTCCATGGATTGTATAGTCCATGAGGTCACAAAGAGTTGGACATAGCTGAGTGACTTTCACTTACTCACTCACTTAAATAAAATCACAAAATCACAATGTGTTTTAGGTTCACCACATTTAAATAAAATCAGTCCTGAATATTACACCACATGTAAAGGAAATCACACGTGGTTTACACCACATGTAAAGGAGATCAGTCCTGGAAATCAGTCCCTATTCATTGGTAGGACAGATGCTGAAGCTGAAACTCCAATACTTTGGCCACCTGATGCGAAGAACTGACTCATTGGAAAATACCCTGATGCTGGGAAAGACTGAAGGCAGGAGGAGAAGGGAAAGACAGATGATGAGACGGTTGGATGGCACCACCAACTCAATGGATGTGAGTTTGAGCAGGCTCTGGGAGTTGGTGATGAACAAGGAAGCCTGGCATGTTGCAGTCCATGGAGTTGCAAACAGTTGGATAAGACTGAGAGGCTAAACTGAACTTAACATGTAAATAAGTAGAATATATCACAACAATAATATAAAAGCTGGGAGAGAAATACATATATACTATTGTAAAGTTCTTATTCTATATGTGAAGAGATATAATGCCACTTAAAGATAGACTGTGGGCTTCCCAGCTGGCACCAGTGGTAAAGAACCTGCCTGCCAATGCAGGAGACATGAGACGTGCGTTCAATCCCTGGCCAGGAAGATCCCTTGAAGAAGGAAATGGCAACCCACTCCAATATTCTTGCCTGGAAAAATCCCATGTACAGAGGAGCCTTGTGGGCTATAGTCCACAGGGTTGCAAACAGTTGGGCATGATTGAAGCAACTTAGCATGCATGCATAAAGATAGATTGTGATGTTAAAAGTGTGAATTATTATCTGTAAAATCAATATCAAAAATAAATGTTATAACTAATAAGCTAATAAATGAGATACAATTGAGTAATTAAAGATGCTTGATTCATCAAAGAGAATTCAGGTAAAGAAGAATAGGATAAATAAAGGCAAATAACAAAATAGAGATTTAAACTTAGTCATATCAATTATCACATTAAATATAAATTGTTTAAACATACAATTATAAGGCAGAGACTGCCAGATTGGATAACAAAGACAATCATATGTTACTTTCAGAAGCCTAGTTTACATATGGAGATAGAACTAAATTAAAAATTAAAGGATAGGAAGAGATATATCATCCCAATACCGTTAAAAGCTGAAGTGGCTATACCAATATGAGAAAAAGTAGATTTCAGAGCCGAGAATATTGCCAGTGATAAACAAGGCCATTTCATAGTGAAAAAGTGTCAATTTATCAAGAGGGCCTATGATCTTATATGTTTAATTAAGGCTCTGTTGAGCATTATAATACATAAAACAAAACTTAGGGTGCTGTAAGAACAAACAGAAAACTCCACAGATATAATCAGGCTTTCAATAACCCTCTCTCAATAACTGACCTGAATGATGGATACAACAATGATACGGAAATTTGAGCAACACCATCAATAATTTTGACCTAACTGACCTCTACAGAACTCTCCAAACAACTGCAGAACAAACATCATTTTCAAAATTGACCAAGATACACTGTATTAAAGGGACACAACATGAACCTCAATAAAGTTTAAGTAGTACAAAGACTGTTTTCTGACTATGATGGAATTAAATCGGAGACTGTGCTGGGCTGGGCTTAGTTGTTCAGTCATGTCCAGCTCTTTGTGACACCATGAACAGTAGCCTGCCAGGCTCCTCTGTCCATGGGATTTTCCAGGCAAGAATACTGGAATGGGTTGCCATGACTTCCTCTAGAGGATCTTCCCAACCCAGGGATCGAACCCAGGTCTCCCGCATTGCTGGAGGATTCTTTACCATCTGAGCCGCCAGGGAAGCCCAATGATGTTGTACATTATAAGCCAGTCAGGAGTTAGACTAGTCAGAAATATTCAGAAAACGCCTAATTATTTGGAAACTAAATAGCACGACTTCTAAATAATCACTGGGTAAAAAAAAAAAAATCAAAGGGCAATTAAAAATTATTTTGAACTTGATGGAGAAGAAGACAAAATATCAGAATATGTGAAATAGCTTTAATACAGTATTTGGAGTGATATTTATAGCTCTATATACATATAATGAAAATAAATAAGGCTTGAATAAATGCCTCAGTTTCCAACTTAAGAAACTAAAGAAGAATGCATTGGATTCAAACCAAGCAGAAGAAATGTAATAATAGAGAAGAGTGGAAGTCAAAGAAATAGAAAATCAGTTGAGGAAATGAATGAAACTAACCCACGGTTCTTTGAAGGCTTATGTAATTGATAAACCTCTAACGAGACTGATCAGGAAAAAAACAGAGAAGACACAAATCAGGAGTGAGACAGTTGGTAACACTACAGAGCCTGCTGCTGCTGCTGCTAAGTCGCTTCAGTCATGTCCGACTCTGTGTAATCCCATAGACGGCAGCCCACCAGGCTCCCCCGTCCCTGAGATTCTCCAGGCAAGAACACTGGAGTGGGTTGCCACCTCCTTCTCCAGTGCATGAAAGTGAAAAGTGAAAGGGAAGTCACTCAGTTGTATCCGACTCTTAGTGACCCCATGGACTGCAGCCTACCAGGCTCCTCCGTCCATGGGATTTTCCAGGCAAGAGTACTGGAGTGGGGTGCCATTGCCTTCTCCACTACAGTCTACAAAATACCCAAAGGGGAAGTTAGAGAATGTTGTGAATGATCTTATGCCAATAAATTTGACACTGTAAATAAGATAGTTCTTGCTTAAAAGATACAAATTACTAAAGCTCACTCACAAACACATAGGTAACTTAAATAGTCATGTATCTATTAAAGCAAGATTTCTCAGCGTTGACACTACTGATATTACGGGCCAGATAATTCTTTGTTGTAGGGACGATTCTGCACGTAGGGTGTTTTGAAGCATTCTTGGCCTGTACTCACTAGACGCCTGTAGCAGTCTCCCTTGTGAAGGCACAAAAACTGAACTTAAATGGTATCAGGAGATTCTCTGGTGGATATCTCAAGCTCTTAATGGACCTCTTAAAGAGATATACCTTAGTACTGAGGGAGTGCCAGAGATAAACATAGCTTCAGGAAATCTTACATTTAACCTTGAGTCCAATTTCATTCCATTCTGATGATTTGCCACTATTCTTTCAAATGCCAGAGGATAGGTTAAATCATCTCTTGAGATTAAATAAATCACCCAGATCTGCTATAATTTTTCATGCCAGTTATCTGACATTCAAATCAAAATTATGAGGCCCATTAAAAAAAAACCAGGAATATGAGCAAAATCAGAAAATAGAAACAGAACAATAGGTGGTTCTGACTCATAGCTACCAAATAATGAGTTTAACTATGTTAACATTTTGAATAAAACAGATGATTCAATTGGATATAGTCATCAGATACTGTGATTTATAAAAAGGAAATATTTCTAGAACTGAAAAATAATAATTAATAGTCATAAATATAGGATATATATTCTCTGGTCTGGCTTCTTTCACTCATCTATGTTATTGTATCAATAATTGCTGTTTAGTTGCTCAGTTGTGTCTGACTCTTTGCAACCCTATGGACTGCAGCACAACAGGCCTCCCTGTCCCTCATCATCTCCCAGAGTTTGCCCAAGTTCATGTTCATTGCATCAGTGATGCCATCCAACCATCTCATCCTCTGATGCCCTCTTCTCCTTCTGCCCTCAATCTTCCCTAGCATCAAGGACTTTCCCAGTGAGTTGTTAGTTCGCATCAGATGACCAAAATACTCGAGCTTCAGCTTCAGCATCAATCCTTCCAGTGAGTACTCAGGGTTGATCTCCCTTAAGATTGACTAGTTTGATGTTCTTGCTGTCCAAGGGACTTTCAGGAGTCTTCTCTAGTCTTCCCTAGCCTCATGATACAAAAGTATCAATTCTTTGGTGTTCTGCCTTCTTTACAGTCCAGCTCTCACAACCATACATGACCACTGGGAAGACCATAGCCTTGACTATATAGACCTTTGTTGGCAGAGTAATGGCTTTGCTTTGCAACACACTCTCTAGGTTTGTCATCACTTTCCTGCCAAGAAGAAACTGTCTTTTGATTTCCTGCCTGCAGTCACTGTCTGCAGTGATTTTGGAGCCAAGAAGAGGAAATCTTCTTATCTTAATGGATCAATAGTACATTACATTTTTATTGCGAGTAGGATTCCCTCGTATAGATACACTTCAATTTGTTTATGTATTCCTTTGTTGATGGACATTCGAGTCGTTTACAGTTTGGGGGAATGACAAAAAACTTGCACAGGAATGCTTAAGCATTTTGAGGGGCACAATTCAGCTCAATAGAACTGCACCCATTTCACTTGCATTGAAAGTTATATTGGTTGATATACAATTCATGTAGACAGAACTAAATCATATGAAGATGACATTATACAAAGTGTTACTTCATAATTTTAACAATTTTGAGTCCTGGTCATTTAATCCAGGAGCAGTGAGGTCTCTTCCCCACTTCAGATGGTAGCTTCTCCATTGGTAATACTATTTTTTCTTACCTAAGTATTTTAAAGAGTCTGGGGTTTTCTTCACTAAATGGCTTTACTATAGTCATTCTGTCCTTCATTTCCCTCAATCACCTGAAAATTCAAGTTATAGGCTACTTGGTGAAAAGATGAAAAGATTCTGTGTTAGAGTATAGAAAGTGAGAAGTGTTGGAAGAAATGTCTTCCTTTTGCCATCCTGCCCTCCTCCAAGTTTCTAAGAAAAGAAAGGACCAGGCTTTACAGCTATCAGTAAATTTCCTAACTAAGAATTGGGCCCAGTTCACCAGGGAACAACAGAAGGCACTCGAAAACATAATCTTTTCTTTCACAAGGCTAGGGAACCCTATGCGCTTCTGCACTTCTAACCTGGCTCACCTCCCTCACACTCTCAGGCTGGTCTACAACATTCACTTTTCCAGGCATCTCGGGGCACTTTCTCACCAGGAGGCGATCGCATCCTTCACATCAGTGAAATATCACATTCTCTGCTCTTCTCCACCTGTAAGGGAGGCATTCTTGATAATTATTTTTGAATATCTCACTACTGAAGGTAAATTGTCTTTCAAACATAAAAAAAAATCAGAAATAGTACACTATTTTTGAGGAAAAAATGATCTTACCCATCCTCAAACAGACATTCTTACCCTCAGAGTCAATGGATCCCTATTGCCTTCTGAGAGTATGTGGTCTTTTCTGCTCTAACAGAAAGCTTAGAAAATGAAGAACAGAAGCTACTCTAATTTGCAGTGACTGATTTCTCTGTCATCCTCTGGATTGTGGCAATGTTTAATGAATGTTTCTATTTATTTGAATAAATGTTTATATTCACTGATTGCCTACCTGCACTCCATAGAGGGAGAGTGTGGTTAATTCTTCTTGCTACATCATTTCTACAATAATACCTATCTACTACATTATATACCTAATTGCATTATATTCTAACCCAAGATTTTACAAAGACAACAAAAGAATTTCACTTAAAGTTTGAAAAGATACTGAAAACACTTTATTCTACATGGATTTTAGCATGCTACCATTCAATAATGGAGCTCCATCACTTTCAGTTCCTTCATACCAGGGATCAGTCGGGGACACCCTTCTCCAGGCACTGTCCCGATTCTCTTGAAATTCCATGCATGTTCCACAGAACAGTATCATACCAGTGTGCTGGGACTCTATTTTTGCCTTTAAACCCCCTTATTACTAAGTTCATAAACCTTATTACATCTGCCATCACTCTAAATTCACTCCAAGCACAGGGGCACTGCCCTCTTACAGGATGTTTTTTGGAAGGTTATTGGCTACTGTACCAGCAGCTTTAAGATTTCCTCTGAATCCAAGATCTCTATATGTATTCCTCTTGCTGGTCCATCTTCTGTTTGCTGTTGGTATCTTTCTAGTGTCTCTTTATGCTTATAAAAGTAAATATCAACATATTCTTAATCTTAACCCTTTAATACAAAAGATAGTACATATTACACAAGATCTGCACCTGTTTTTTTTTTTTTCAAGTAAGCAGAATGAATTGGGAAAAAAATTCTCCATTTGTGCAGTGCTGTGACTTCCTGTAAATATCATGAAATGCTGTCCCTGTTTACTTTACTTTCAATCATTGTGTGTCATCCATAATGTGTTATAATTATTTTTAATTAAGTTTATGAAAAAAGATGTTTAAATGATTTAAACAAAATATGACAAATTTAAAAACGGAAATAGAAAAGTCAAAGTAGATATCAGTACCACTAATGTGGGGAGAGTTCAAGGAAATTTCAAATTAAAATCTCACTGTTCTGTTGCTACTAAAAGTTAAAGTCTAAAATTAAAAATCTTAATTTGCTAAGTTGTCTTTTGTTTCCCCCAAAATAATCAATTTGCCAGAATAGAAAGATTCTAATTCATCTGTTGAGAAATTTTATAAGAGAAAAGTAATGTGTTTTGGGATAGGGAATGCTTGTTTTTATTAAACATGTATGCCAATGATTTATTGAAAATTCTTTCCTTTGGAAAATTATGACATTGCTAAGTCGCTTCAGTCGTGTCCGACTCTGTGTGACCCCATAGACAGCAGCCCACCAGGCTCCGCCGTCCCTGGGATTCTCCAGGCAAGAACACTGGAGTGGGTTGCCATTTCCTTCTCCAGTGCATGAAAGTGAAAAGTGAAAGTGAAGTCACTGAGTCATGTCCAACTCTGAGTGACCCCATGGACTGCAGCCCACCAGGCTCCTCCGTCCATGGGATTTTCCAGGCAAGAGTACTGGAGTGGGGTGCCATTGCCTTCTCCAATTATGACATTAGCCTACTTTATATCAGGAAAATTTGTTCCCCACTAGCTTTATAAGATCAAAATTCTTCATTGAAGGAAAAAAATCTAGAAATCTCATGTTAATCTATTAAAATTCTTATAAACCTGAATTTAAACAAGATGGCAAAATATATAAAGTGAAAATCAACAACTATATATCATTACTTAGCCATAGTCCAGTTTATTTATATTTAGAATCTCATGCTTCCTATAAAATATTCCTTTTTGTGATTTTAACAAAATACCTGAAAGTGCTCTATTGGAAAAAAAAAAAAGTTAAGAGGTTAGTTATCTTTTGTTTCCCATGCCTTTCTGATTTTGTGACTTAGTACTATTACCTCCTGCTTTAGGATCCTCACTGGCCTCAGATACAAAGTCATGAAATTGTTTGAGAGGCTTAGGAAAATATATTTTAATCTTGAGTTAAAATTAAATGGATATTTTTTAACTCCTCTATACACAATCTGGGGCTTTCCAGGTGGCACCAGCAGTAAAGAACCTGCCTGCCAATGTAGGAGACAGATGTAAGAGACGTGGGTTTGATCCATGGGTTGGGAAGATCCCCTGGAGTAGGAAATGGCAACCCACTCTAGTATTCTTGCCTGGAGAATCCCATGGATAGAGGAACCTGGTGGGCTAAAGTCCATAGGGTCACAGCGTTGGGCCTCCTAAAAGCAACATACACAGTCTGAGGTTGGGTGGTCTTAACATCACAATGCATGGTACACACCTTCTCATAGTTCTTACTGAATTATAACCATCACACACCCAGCACCTTTCTCCTAACAGAATCATCCTCGGGGTTTCCTAATTTCTATCAGCTTTCCTAGGCTTCTTTGGCAACAAACAGACAACAACGAAATTTGTAGTTCTACCTGCCTTTTGTTTTCTTTGCTACTAGGAAAAAGCTGGAAACAAAAATCAAATCCAAATTACCTATCATTTTGGGTAAGAAAAACTCTCAGTGGGGAAAGCATAACTGTATATGTTCTATGTACAAAGTACGTTCTTCCTTTTTACTTTGGAATAGTGAACTTCATTGTCTTTCTTGTGTTTTGAGCCACTCAAAAGAACAGCATTGCAAATGCACAGTCGTCTGTGAATACTGTGTCTACATTTGAGCACAATAGAGAATTATGAATCATTTCCACTCGGTGTTGTAAATTTAATTTTCAAAAATATTATAAAATGAAGTAACTATTATTATAAAGATGCTTTTAGATGACATTTAATTACAGTGCAGGGTAATTTATATTACCAGCTAGAGTATCTTGGGCTAATTGCATTTATTTATGTTTTATGCTTTTGCCATCATAACAAACAACCTATCTTATGTGTTCATTTCACTATTTTTCGGTCTCAAGAGATATTCTGGATTTTCCTCTAAATTTTGGTAATGCTTCTTAATTATAAGAGGAATATTTCTTTGCTCTTACACCTCCTTGTGGAAGAATGCTTTGATCTCCCTGGAAGTTTAATTGCATTTCATGGAATAGTTCCTCTTTGCAATTAGGTCTAGGCTTGGATGCTGAGCCTGTTTTCTTTCATGTTTCTATTCAATCACTTGTGGTGAATTTTCTGTCTCACCAATATGTGTTTCATCCCAGCCTCTGGGTAACAGTAACTTCTGAGTAGCCACATTCTTTCATCTGATAAATCTAGGCTCTCTGATCACCCTTGCAGTATTCTGGCAAGTTTGCCTTTGATTATTTTAATTATTCTTCCCTTTTACAGACAGTTAATGCATAGTTCTAGTTAAAATATTGTCATATCTCTTGTTGGGCTCACTCTACTAGGAAGGTGATCATCACTGATAAGGTAAATACAGTCTCAATTCTCCCTGCTCATTAAATAAAATGTGTTATTTAAATCTGAGTGGCATTATTTGGGTTCACTTCTCTGAAATAAATGAAAATAAAACATTTTGTGGCAGTAGTCTATCCAGGGAGAAGGCAATGGCAACCCACTCCAGTACTCTTGCTTGGAAAACTCCATGGATGGAGGAGCCTGGTAGGCTGCAGTCCATGGGGTCACGGAGAGTCAGACACGACTGAGTGACTTCACTTTCATGCATTGGAGAAGGAAATGGCAACCCACTCCAGTGTTCTTGCCTGGAGAATCCCAGGGACGGGGAAGCCTGGTGGGCTGCCATCTATGGGGTCGCACAGTCAGACACGACTGAAGTGACTTAGCAGCAGCAAGTCTGTCCAGATATCTGCCCAAAGACTCAATAGTGAGATCTATCTAAATGACAACCCGCTTCTGGGTTCTCTTTGTAAAATTTTCATTCTGTATTCCCCAAAGGACTGAGTTAATATTAGTATCATAGTTCTCTCACACTAAGAAAGCAAAGGACCATATATCTCAAGAAAAGAAAGAAGCCAAATAAATAGCCCTGTGCACATTACTTTGTTCTCTTATACAATCAAATCGATTCTGTTCAGAAATTGTGGCCAAATGGTTGAGCTGAGCCAAGACTTTCTTTAGTTATTCTGAATAGAGAATGAATGACCCTAGGTGGAGAATACCAGCAATGTTTGACAATCACTCGTATATCAGTCCATCTATCTGTAAAAACAAAAAAAGAAAACAAGAAATGTCCAAGTACCTTAGAAGTGCATAAACTGGCCCAAGTCTCAAATATATGTATTAAAAAGATATTATAATTTCCTGAAAATATCTTATTTAGTAAAGTTTTTAAACTGAATAAATGCTCAATCAGTAAAGTGCTTCAGTTCAGTTCAGTTCAGTCACTCAGTCGTGTCCAACTCTTTGCGACCCTATGGACTGCAGCACGCCAGGCCTCCCTGTCCATCACCAACTTCCAGAGTTTACCCAAACTCATGTCCATTGAGTCAGTGATGCCATACAGCCATCTCATCCTCTGTCATCCCCTTCTCCGCCTGCCTTCATCTTTCCCAGCCTCAGGGTCTTTTCAAATGAGTCAGCTCTTCACATCAGGCGGCCAAAGTTTTGGAGTTTCAGCTTCAACATCAGTCCTTCCAGTGAACACCCAGGACTGATCTCCTTTAGAATGGACTGGTTGGATCTCCTTGCAGTCCAAGGGACTCTCAAGAGTCTTCTCCAACACCACAGTTCAAAAGCATCAATTCTTGTGTGCTCAGCTTTCTTTATAGTCCAACTCTCACATCCATACATGACTACTGGAAAAACTTTGATGAGATGAACTTTGTTGACAAAATAATGCCTCTGCTTTTCAATATTCTGTCTAGGTTTGTCATAACTTTCCTTCCAAGGAGTAAGCATCTTCTAATTTCATGGCAGCAGTCACCATCTGCAGTGATTTTGGAGCCCCCCAAAATAAAGTCAGACACTGTTTCCACCGTTTCCCCATCTATTTCCCATGAAGTGATGGGACCAGATGCCATGATCTTAGTTTTCTGAAAGTTGAACTTTAAGCCAACTTTTTCACTCTCATCTTTCATTTTCATCAAGAGGCTCTTTAACTGTAGTTAATTTATTTCTTGTTCTTTTATCTATTTACCCATTCATCTGTTCAAAAATGTTTGTTGTACCACATCTAAGTGCCTGAAATTATACAAGGCAATGTGAATACCTCAATGAATGAGGATGCCAGAGTTTGTGCTCTGGTGTAGTTTGTATCATCATTGTGGCCTGGGGACAGAAAACATCTGAAAGGGTATGTGACAAGGGTGGGGAGAGGGATTTCTCTTTAGAGTAATGTTCAGGGAAGTACTTTCTAAGAGGTTAATGTTTGGGCTCATCAGAAGTAACAAAGATTGGCCCAGGCAGAGGAACATAAGCTACATGTCCCCTAGGGAAGGAAACCGTTCATTCAGTTTAAAAACAGAAAGAAGATGGAGGTGGTTCAAATGCACTAAATGTGATGGAGTCTGAGAAGACATTTCAAAGTAGAAAGGACTGCATCACATACGTCTTAAAGAAAACATTAATGATTGCAAAATTCTTCTAAATACAATGGGACACTTTCATAGAGTTCAGCAAAGGTGCAACACAGTCTGATTTGTATCTTCTATGGAGACACTGAATTATAAAGACCCAGAATAGAAGCAAAGAGAACAGGTAGAAGACTACTAAAGCCATCTTTATGACCAGAGATGGTTGTAGTGGTTTTCTTAGAAAGTGTTTGGATTTGGGATACATTTGAGATAAAGCTCAATGGTTTCATAATGGTTTAATTTGGGATTCAGATGTGAAAGAGAGAGGGCTCAAGATGACTTCCAGTTTTTTTGGCTTGAATAACTGAATGGTGATTGGTGACAATTCTCAGATAGGAAAGAAGAATTAGGAGAAAATAGGGCTGTGCATCAGAGTCTAGTTTTACCCCTGTTAACCTGAAGGTTAACTAAAAAGCCTATAGATGAAGGTGAAAGAGGAGAGTGAAAAAAACTGGCTTAAAACTCAACATTCAGAAAACTAAGATCATGGCTCTGGTCCCATCACTTCATGGCAAACAGATGGGGAAAAGTAGAAACAGTGACAGACTTTATTTTCTTGGACTCCAAATCACTAAGGACAGTGACTGCAGCCATGAAATTAAAAGATGCTTGGTCCTTAGAAGAAAAGGTACAACAAGCCTAGATAGGGTATTAAAAAGCAGAGACATCACTTTGCCAACAAAGATCTGTCTAGTCATAGCTATGTTTTTTTTCAGTAGTCATGCATGGATATGAGAGCTGGACCATAAAGAAGTCTAAGGGCCGAAGACTTAATGCTTTTGAATTGTGGTGCCAAAGAAGACTCTGGAGAGTCCCTTGGAGAACTAGGAGACCAAACCAGTCAATCCTAAAGGAATATTCAATCCTGAATATTCATTGGAAGGACTGATGCTGAAGCTGAACCTCCGATACTTTGGCCATCTGATAATAATAATCAGATATTATTCAGTTCCATTTCATGTACAAGACACTGTCCTAGACTCTTGGACCTATCATTATTGAAGAAGGCAAGCAAAAATCCTTTCTCTCAGGTATTAATAGGTTAGCTTTTGGTGGGAAAAACAACAAAAAAACAGAAATAGTAAATAAGTATATTATGGTCATCTAGAATGTAATAAGTGCTTTAGAAAAATACTAGATGTAGAGCAGAGTAAGAGGGACCTGAAGTGCTGGGATTGCAATTTAAATAGGGTGGTCAGACTAGATCTCATTAAGATGATGACATTTCTGGAAAAAAATAATTGAGGAAGGTGAGAGTTTAGTCAGGTGACTATCTGAGAAAGAGTATTCTCAGCAGAGAGAACCACTAGTACAAAGGCCCCAATGCAGAGGTAAAGAAGAGAGATCCAAATACTCCAAAGTGAGATGATATGGGGAGGGTGATGGGAGGGGGGTTCAGGACTGGGAACTCATGTACACCCATGGTGGATTCATGTCAATGTATGGCAAAACCAATACAGTATTGTAAAGTAAAATAAAAATAAATAAATAAATAAAAAGAACAACAACAACAAAATAGGATCAATGTAGGAAAAGAGGTGAAAAGAGTGACAGGATCACTTTAGGGATATGTTACTTACTTTCAACAAACAATGAGCAGTGAACTGCAGAGTTTTGAGAAGGGATTGGCATGATCTGTCTCATAACAATTCAGCTGGAAGATGATGGTAGGAGTGAAAGTGATAAGAAAAGAGCTTCTGGAACTATTTTGAAAGCAGAACTAATGGGATTCATTCATGCATTTGGTGTCAGATATGAGAGAAAGAGAACAGTCAAGAATGACTACAGGGTTATTGGACTAAAATTTAAGATGCTAAAGTTGCCAACAGCAGGATCCCTAAAGTGGGAGGTGAAGTGGTGGAGGTTTAGGAATAAAGGTTCATGATGTCTGAGATGAGGTAGGCAGGTGGATACATAAACCTGCAATTTAGTACCTTGCACAGTTTCTGTTAAGAGCTTTCAGAATCATGATAAATTGATTAACACAATTTCCTCAGGTTAACAGAAAGACTATTCAGATAAGTCTTCCCAAACATACCAGATCAAATCCTATGGGGATGTCAGGGCAGACACATGATAAACACCAACAAATCTGTTTATAGACCAAGAAGACATCAACCCTGAATATTCATTGGAAGGACTGATGCTGAAGCTGAGGCTCCAATACTTTGGCCACCTGAAGCAAAGGGCCAACTCATTGGAAAAGACCCTGATACTGGGAAAGGTTGAAGACAGGAGAAGGGGATGACAGACGATGAGAGAGTTGGTTGGTATCGCTGATTCAACAGACATGAGTTTGAGCAAACTCTGGGAGATTGTGAAGGATGGGGAAACCTGGCGTGCTGCAGACCATGGGGCTGCAAAGAGTCAGACATGACTGAGCCACAGAACAGCAAAGACAACATGGGTGATGCTAATAACAACGCAGACTAATCAGGTGCATTTACTAGTTTCAATAACCCACACTAAATTTGATACAACTTTAACCCTCTCAGTTTGGATGTGTAGAATAACTGAAAGAAGCCTTTCCCCCATATAACCCCCACATCAAGCTCCACATATTAAGTAAATGGCCATGAGAGAAAGGGTTTTCAATAAATAATAATATGCCTTAAACACTGGATACTGTATATCATATTCTGGCAATCCAAAGAAAGATGCCCTTGATCCAGTTAATCTTTGGCATATGTCTCTGTGTATATGTGTCTTTCATAAAATATGATAAGGGCAAAGAGATAATAACTGGTACAGCCAACCCCTCAGAAAACTGCAAGTTTTAAAAAACAAAAAGGAAAATGGGCAATGACTAGACCTCTGATTTGAAATACCTGATGCAATTAGTGATTGTCATTACATGTTCCCTATTAGCCTGACTTTCCTAAGCCCAAGGAAAAGTTCAGGGTCTAGGAGCTAATCAGGAAAAATATCACCAAGCTTTGGGGTCAGTTAATTAACAGTAAAGTCATATTTTTCACAGATTAAGTCAGACTCTTCCTTTTGACCTCATTTAATTGCAGCTTTTAAAGACCACTGGAATAATAGTCTCTCACACAAAAATGTATTGAAATTCAGTGTTCTCCTGAGGTGTGATGAGTCCAGAACTTCAAAACACTGGGGTGTAAATTTAAATTAGCAAAATCTTTGTGGAAAGCAAAGATACTGTGTATATGAGGCAATATATATTATTGTGTAACTGTATATATGATAATACGTATTAAGTTGCAGAGAAATAATGATACTTTTGCCATACTCATAAAGTCTGTCCTACAGAAATGTGGATAATGATAAGCTAATAAAGGTATTTATCATAGCATTATTTGTAACAGTAAAAACTTGGGGTCCTAAATGCCCCAAATCATTCAAATCAATTAATACAATTTATCAGTTGTTTACATAACACTAACAAGGTGAAAATACAAGTGAATGACAACTTTTCTGATTTAGAGCTGAGGTTTATTAAAACACATAAAATTTTACATTTGAATTATGTAAAAGCATTCATGCATGCTTCTTATGTATACATAAATGAAATACTTTGATAATAACTGAGGTGAGGTGAAGTCGCTCAGTCGTGTCCGACTCTTTGCGACCCCATGGACTGTAACCTACTAGGCTTCTCAGTCCATGGGATTTCCAGGCAAGAATACTGGAGTGGATTGCCATTTCCTTCTCCAGAGGATCTTCCCAACCCAGGGATCGAACCCGGGTCTCCGGCATTGGAGGCAGACGCTTTAACCTCTGAGCCACCTATCTTCATATTATAGATTATGGTCAGAATTTGTGTACTGAGTATTTAATATTGTATTTTGATCACAAATATATTTTAATTTCCATTTTCTTTTATGAGAACAGTAAGGATTATGAGTTTCTGTAATAGAGAAATGCAGAATTTTTTTTGCCATCAATATTCAATCCTTATGACTCTTGCCTCCACCATGAAATATATGAAATAATTTCTCATCATATATAATTACTAAAAGGTTAATAAAATTTAAATTTTGAAATAAATGAAGGTCCAGGAGTGTTAAACTATGAGGCTCTGAAATACATCTGCAGCTTCCAGTTTCAATGTGGTTTTTCTGCTCATTGGAATAAGATCAAATTATCAGAGCCTGTCACCAATTCTGCCTAGAAGCAAATACTTAAAAGAACCTGTTGACAGATGGAGCTGGCCTGATAAAATCTATCACACAAATATTTTTGCATAATATACCCGAAGAAAGAAGATGTTACCCTTTTTAGTAAGTGAAAGGGTAATTTTTCATTTCAATGAGTATTTCTTTAATAATGTAAGTTAAGAAATACTTTAGCAAACATAAAATGGGCTCTCTCTGAGAGGGCTAATTTATATTTAGAAAAGGTATCTAAACTTATTTCTGCTTTCATAGTTAGCACTTAAAAAGAGACAAGGATTTTTAATGACCAATGACTGTGATATTATTATGCTAAACATTTTCATTGCTCTTTCCAATATGTAAATTATTTATTGATTTTTAAGGTGCTGAATGCCTGAGTTAGAAAGTACAGTATTTTAAAATATTAAAAGCACCAGTTAATCAAATCTTGCCTAGACAAAGTACTAACCCTTATTAACTAGCTTGATCATAAGCTTATCAGCATTGCTGACAATAATTGATCATCTGTAAAATTAGCATCCCTACATGGATATAGATAGTTCTGATTGGTCTCCATCTAAATGGAGGCATGTCTTTTTAACAATGATCTTCACGATCCTCTGAGAGAGCTTGAACGCTTTCAGATTCTTGAGCCCGCATTGTACCTACTGAATTTGAATTTCTGGGCATCAGTACTTCTCACGTCTGCCAGGTGATATTTATACATGCTAAATTAAGCAAAAGATAGTGAATCAATATTTGCATAGTTTTTAAGGAATAAATAAACTAATTTTCCAAATAAGGGTGAATTACTATATATATCTATATATCCATATATAGTATGTTAATTGATGTAATTTTATTTTGACTGACTACTAAAATCTATGTATATAATATGTTTTTAAATGATAATAATTTTAATAGTTATTATTCTATATTAATAAGTTTTTAAATGCTTTGAGATATAGGAACAGAATATACCCCTTTTTATGGGCAAATGAATCCCCATAAGGTACCATGAAGACAAAGAAGATGCTCCTGGTGATTCTGACACCATCCACCAAGAAATTCCTGGACCAAAATCTCACTCCAGCTCCAGATATATCAACAATGAAGGATATTTTTTTGTCATAATATCTCTGTGTCTGTGCTCACGTGCATATCCATTAAGGCTTTAAGATGTTACATATTAGAACAAGGAAAGCCTAAAGAAATATTAAGCCTATATTTCACTTTACATGGATATGAAAGATTTTCTGGGCAACTATGTAGTCTCCCTACTAATTTTCCTATTGCTTTAAGATTATGCCAAATTTAATAAACAGAGGGAATGGAAAAGAAAAGTTTCCCCAAACAATAGAAAATTGAGATAGAAAACCATTTTTGAGGTAAGAGAGGTGGGCATTTTAGAAAACCTCTAAATCTCTATACCTTCACATCCCCGTGCCCTGTTTTGGCAGGACCAATCCTTACTGGTGCAATGTTCAATCTTAACCCTCTGAAGGCAGGCATTTAATAAGCATTTTTCAGATAAGAATATCACAAAGGACTATTTTGCACTTGACTTAACATTTCTTGTAGTTCAAAAATCACTGTTTTGTCTATAGGAACTTAGGAAATAGCACATCTCTACCTTTGGAGGCTTCCCTGGTGGCTCAGATGATAAAGAACCCATCTGCAATGCAGGAGACCTGGGTTTGATCCCTGGGTTGGGAAGATACATCCCCTGGAGGAGAGCATGGCAACCCACTCCAGGATTCCTGGAGAATCCCCATGGACTGTAGACCTGCCTGTCCACTGGGTCGCAAAGAGCCGGACACAACTGAGTGAAAAGCGCAGCACAGCACACCTCACAAAGTACATAACTGGTTAGTTCTTGTACCCTACTCTTCAATTTTCCTTTGGAAAATCTAATGCCCATGTTTCCAAGCAAGCATTATTTACTTTTTGATAGAAAACATAAAGTCATTTCATTTTAGGAACACTTTATTGTAATAAAACCTGGCATTTCTCATCACTACCATTTGCAGTCTACTCTTAAAATGTAATGCATGTTAAACATGTGCATGATCTGGAAAATAAGGAGGCAAAGAAGAAAGCTTCAGTTTATCAGTAAATGTCCTGAAGTGGGCTTATCAAGGCAAGAATCCTCATGAATAGACCAGCTCTCTGGAATTTAGTAACCATTAGCCATATGTGACAACCAAATTTTGAAATGTCCAAATTCCAATGAACTGTTAGTATAAAATACACATTGAGTTTTGATACTGTGCACAGAACTGTAAAATAACACACAATATTATACTGGTTACATATTTAAATGATAATGTCTTAGATATTATGGGTTAAATAAAGTATGTTAAAGTTGATTTCACTTCAGTTGTTTTTTTTTTTTACTTTTTTATGATGTGGCTACTAGAAAAATTATAATTATATATATGACTCCCAATACATTTCTATTGGAAAGCAGTGATCTAGATTAAGAAATGCACAGCCATTATTCCATATGGCAATTAGATCTGACAATATAAGCATAATTTCATATTGTTACAAGTAGTAGGAGGGTTTTGATAGAAACTTCTACCATTTGTTTTAGGTGGATTAACTGGCCTAATCAGATGTAAGCTGTTAAAAGGGCCCCCAGAGGAGGCAGGGGAAAGAAATGCGGACTTGGACAAGCTTTCCAAGTCCTCAAGTCACACACTCCTGGTTGACTGGTTTGCTTAGCCAAGCTGAAACCGGTCTTATTGTCATGTTGGGCACATTAATTGGAGAGTAGACTAATTTGCAAGAATGCGTTAGTGCCCTTTAAAAGGTGATTTAAAATTCAAAATGATGGAAATGGCATAAAAGCATGCTTGTCTGATCATTTCTCGGAATCCATCTTGAAATCCCTACCATTCTTCTATTTCCATTGTTAGAATTCAAGCACACAGTAAAACACTTAAAATTCGCAAACATCACCCTCTACATCCTAGCACAAATAATTATCCTTCTGTTAAAGACAAACAGGGATTTCCTATCATCAGACACATGGGGATTATAAGTGAAAATACAATCTGTAGATTTAGTTAGGGTTCCACATACAGGAATGAAACATAAAAATCACAGAAATATCACCATTTTTGTAAATGAATGGAAGAAGTTCTGCCTCTAATCTACTAGAAGCTTCCAAAGAGTTTGAGGAAGCACCTTCACCTCTAATTTAGCTGTAATAAGACTGATAACATATTTATAACCATTTTATAGCTACATATAATTTTACATCCATTATCACATTTAATCCTCATGAACAAGAATGACACTATCATATCCATTTTGAAGACAAGGAAACAATCCAGACCCCTGAAATCAAACCTTCGGACTGTGCTTTTTCACTATATCGCAGTTAGGAAATAAACTCTGTATTGCCAGGTCAAAGACCAAACCTGGGCCTTAGGCAAGCAAAGTAGAGAAGAGTAATATAAAGGAAAAAAGTAAGCGTGACAGCACTTTTAGAGACAGTGAATTCAAAGAACGTGAATTTACTTTTTGAATTTACAGAATGTAAAACTAAAAAGTCTTCCATTTTGTTACACATGCATGTATTTCTGATTATACAGTGTACAAAAAACCTTTTACTATCATTTGATAAAGGGATCTGTGTTCCTTTTAATTCAGTAACCTTGGATCTTTGGCCCAAACCAGTAATAATAATGAAAGCTAGAGCTTTAAGTGTCACTTTCTAAAACAGTGATTCATCCAGATTTCTCACACAAAATATATTCAACAACACACTCTTAGAAAGGGCTCAGAAACACTGCATAAAGAGGAATTGGTAGAACTAAAGCAAAGCATTATTTATGGAATTTGTTTTGTGAAGAGATTTAGGTTTCTCCCAGTCATATTGAGTTCCATGAAGATGCAGAAATGAAAACTTGCCTTTAGGAATAACTAGGAATTTTGTAAAAAGTGGAAGTCACCCACAAGAATTAATGAATGCCAACTGACACTTCTCTGGAAATCTATTCTTAGCATAGCACTAAGAAATAAAATTATAATCTAGATTAAATCTACACACTCAAACTATATATCAGCCTTAACATATTAGATTCAAATCCAACACAAAGGGCTGTGTCTTTGTCACTCATGTGTTAATATATTTTGTAAAATGTGGATTTTCAGTTAAACCTTATTGAATGAATGGCTGAAAGGAAGAATGAATAGCTGAACAATGTACTAGCAAACACAGGTACTTAGATATGTTTTCCAAGATAATAGCAATTGTGGCTGAGCCCTCACACATTTTTGCACTGAGTCTCCTTGAGATAGGCTACTGACACTCAAGAAGTAGTACAGGATAAGGCTGAGCTTTCCTCTCTGCCAAACAGGGTTGTCATTTCAAAGCTCAAGCTTAATTCTGGCTTCATGAACATCTTCAGTCTAAACCCGAAGAAGAAACAATCTTCCACATCAGAAAACATCAATGTCAGGGAGAGTATCATCCTTCAAAAGCCAAAGAAATAACATTGGTGTTAATGGTTCATCCCTCCAGTTCTATGTTTCACTAGCATGCTTTCTTGCCACCTGTGGGACATAATACCATAATGCTGTGACCTTGGACTTGTGAATACCTGGTAATATAACTAGAAGCTAAGTGAAACAGCTGCTTTGTTTTCATATATATTTGATATTAATATTAAATATGGAATACCTACTAAAATAATCTATAAAATTATTTATAAAACTCATACTTGGATGTACTTGTTGATGAAGACAAAGTAAAAATATTCTCCCTCGTCCAGATCTATAAGGTATAGGGATTGAACCAGAATGAAAAGATGCATCTGTTGAAGCCCTAGTTGACCAACAAGCTTGGGGAATTCTGGGTCAATTCCTGACTCAGTTTCACTCAAAACTGAAAAAGAATGAGTTGATACAGACAGTGGGCTCTAATTTCACAGAGTAATCAGCAGGGCACTCAGGATGCCATCATCTTTCCTTACTTGTTTCATTGAACACGTGGATTTTAGGCTCAGTAGCCTCAGGGGGCTCTGTACTGCACTTGTTGCCCAGAAGTATGTCTCTTCCCAATCCTTTGCCCCTTAATTTCTCACATGAAGATGGCCAACAGTGTGTAAGGAGAGTGGCACAAAACCACCCAGTAAATGACTTGCATATTCTTTTCTGCATAATCAGAATAGTTCTCCTATTATTTCCTACTTCAGTGTATGTCAGACTAACTGTGCTCCTTCAGTCTTCATTTATGGAAAGGTTTTCATTTTTAGGAGAATAAGTAAACTCTTCTTTTTTAAACAAAATTGGTGGTTTCATGCCTTTATTTATCAGGCATATTAAGTGCACTCAATTTGCTTACTAGCCTTTGGGCACATTAACACATATCTTAGAAAGAAAGACAAACTCTGCTATCATAGTTTACACTTCAGAAGTCAATACAAAAACAAATCAGTCATAGACATCCCCTAGGAATCTTTATTTTTCTCCATCTATCACAATGTGAATGTCTATACCATAAACTCCATAATATGAACAGCAAATTCTGACTGCCTGGGGAAGGGGCCCCATTTATTGTTCCTTCAGGTGGAAATAAAGAGACAGTGTACTTCTCAGAGTGTAAATCTAGAAGAGAAGGCCGTGCTTCAGCACACAGACATGAATAGCTTAGCCTAGGATGGTATATGCTACATGCAAACCCACTACTGTTGTTGAGGGTTCGTTTTGGGCAAAAAGAATCTGCTCAGAGAAGACTTCTGACTCTATACTAATTTTTTGAATCAAAGGTGCCATTAATTGTAAAATTCATTACTGAATTAAAAGCAGATAAATGACAAATTTCTAAAACAAATATTAAAAACAAAAACTATGAATAAGACCAACTTTGAGGTTTGGATATCCAGTTCTTCACGTTATGTTATCTTCTCTATGAATTCAATCAGTTCAGTTCAGTCGCGCAGTCGTGTCCGACTCTTTGCGACCCCATGAATTGCAGCACGCCAGGCCTCCCTGTCCATCACCAACTCCCGGAGTTCACTCAGACTCACGTCCATTGAGTCTGTGATGCCATCCAGCCATCTCATCCTCGGTCGTCCCCTTCTCCTCCTGCCCCCAATCCCTCCCAGCATCAGGGTCTTTTCCAATGAGTCAACTCTTCGCATGAGGTGCCCAAAGTACTGGAGCTTCAGTTTTAGCATCATTCCTTCCAAAGAAATCCCAGGGTTGATCTCCTTCAGAATGGACTGGTTGGATCTCCTTGCAGTCCAAGGGACTCTCAAGAGTCTTCTCCAACACCACAGTTCAAAAGCATCAATTCTTCGGCGCTCAGCCTTCTTCACAGTCCAACTCTCACATCCATACATGACCACAGGAAAAACCATAGCCTTGACTAGACGGACCTTAGTCGGCAAAGTAATGTCTCTGCTTTTGAATATACTATCTAGGTTGGTCATAACTTTTCTTCCAAGGAGTAAGCGCCTTTTAATTTCATGGCTGCAGTCACCATCTGCAGTGATTTTGGAGCCCAAAAAAACAAAGTCTGACACTGTTTCTACTGTTTCCCCATCTATTTCCCATGAAGTGATGGGGCCAGATGCCATGATCTTCGTTTTCTGAATGTTGAGCTTCAAGCCAACTTTTCCACTCTCCTCTTTCACTTTCAACAAGAGGCTTTTTAG